>CM055896.1:86792178-87213119 GCA_029582155.1 Panopea generosa
AGTTTGTGTACAACGCAGTAATGTCCTTTTGACGTTTTTGGTCCTTCCGCAGATGTTGTATATAAATATATTTTACATAGCCCACGGTTTCCCGTTAGTCTTTTTAAGCTTGTAGGGGATAGTGTAAGATACAGATAGAAACCCATCGTAAATGTCTACTGGTTCTTAAGCGAGCTCGGTGCTTATCACCTTCACACCTCCGCAGACGCGGGCTCTTCGTAAAATGACCCGCCTTCAGCTGCTGCGACCATTTGTTCCATATCTTAGTTGCGAGCGTGAACGAATGCTTGTTAAGTATTTTTTTTATCTATACTGCCATTTTTATATTGTACATAAATCATCTCGTAAAGGCAGGTTACGGATTCGACCCCAAGGACGAGTCAGCAAGAAAAAAACGGAAAAGCAAACGATTTCTATTTTATACGTAACAAGTTGCAATAACGTATATAACAGCCAGACAGTTCCTTTTCGTAAATAAATATTTGAACAGCAATCAACGCGTCAGTTGTTAATAAGTAATGTACATGAATAACCAATGGATTGTAATCAATGAAATGATAAACAGAACGATTAAAAAAATAAATAGACATTTTTAACGGGTGTGGTCCTGTTTGATAAATTTATCAAACAGTTTAATTTGAATAAAATTGTTAAAAAATTCGTGGAACAAAATCATTTTAATTCTTCGGCAGTTATCCCAAATATTAACATCGATCCACTATGCTATTTTGTATATACAATTTAAAAGTGGTACAGCGATACACACTACAGATCAAAGGCTTTAACCATCGCCTACATCAATAAATAACTAATCAGTACGCTACTCCCACCATTGTTGTCGTGAAAAACAGAAATCAATATGTAACTGGAACTATTGTGAATGTAACATTGATTTTATCTGCTTCGTTATAACATTATAAAACATATTGCCTAACGGTTATCGAGTCTAGCGGTCTTTGTTGGTCTGTCGTTATTATACCAAGTGTCCGTACTCGGCAAACTCCGCCATCCATTAATAAGGAAAATGGGCGACGTGCTCCGAATGTACGTGTTCCACATACTGATTTTAAATATGTGTGTACAAGTAAACGTATGTGTCATAAATACATTTCACAATAATGATTGTGTCTACTATTTTGAAGAATATGTCATGCATTAAAAACATTTAATATTCCGGGCAAAATCGAATAACATGTCGCACAGGCACTCTATCATTTCCTTTGTCAATGTCTTCAAAGTGAGTACGATGATCATTCATACGTCTGATAAAGTTAAAAAATGGCGACATATGGTTTTAAACATGCCTGTTTTCTTGCATTTAATTTCGCGCAAAATAATCCAACACATAAACCTAGTTTTAAAAGTTGTAGTTAAGCTAATGTGGAAATATATATGCTGATTTAGTATGAACAGAATAATTTAAAACTCTTGATTTTGTCAATTGTGCAAAATCTGATACGCTGACAGAGGTCAATGGAGAGTCGCACACTGAACGCTGGGAGAAAATAAGTCTGTATATTTATCAAAAAAATAGGAAACTAACTAATGGATTTAAACTGAACAAAAAATCTAATTATTTTCAGTGGCATAGGCAATGCCATTTTTCACATAATTTACGGTGCAGAAGAGAAATAAACCCATGACATATATGTGATATAAACACTTCCAATTCATCGCTCGATGTTCTTCCGTATAACTCTGTTCTCGTACGTAATATGCCGAAGTACTTTTAGACTTGCCGATTTATCATGGTAAAATGAGGATATTTTGAGACATTACGCCATACAACGGTCTCGATTTGTTCTCGTTCCTCAAAGAGGAGATTTGTTAAAGAAATGGATAATATACCATTCACATGAGTTACGTAATAAAACGAATTTTAAATTTGTGTGCATTTATTATTGAATTTATTAATTGCTGGGGAAACTGATATAATGCTCGAGAGCCTCGCATAATGCATTTCTCGTTTAATACATTTTAATAATAAATGAGCACTCATGTGAGATGGGAGAGGCTCCATATAGCGGTACAATATTGCCTTCGGAAAGATTTAACGAGAAGCAAATGTTCTTAATCCAATATTCAGTTTACTTGTTTTAATAGAGCTATCTGTTATAATAAAATATGTACATTAGACGTGTTTCTACTATACAGATCATCCTTTAAACATATGCATTTTTCCGTAGTGATATGAGTATATTGAGTGCTTCTCGCGTTTTAAGTGTCACACATACTATGTGGGAATACACATATTGACACTCATTCAAAGTCAGCGAATGCAGGAATACTTCAGAAATCTCTTGCATCTCTAGTGAAGCGCATCGTCTAGTGATAGAGCACCGGATGACCAATGATCGGAGGGTCGTAGGTTCGATCACCTGCCACGGTTATGTGTGGTGTCCTTGAGAAAGAAACATTTTCTGCATATGCAAGTACTGGTTCACTCCAGGAATACTTCACACGTGATTTGTAATAACTTGTTGCATAAACGAAGTAAAATAAATAAGTTTAAACTAAATACTTTTAAGTACAATTTCTCGCAGAGTTCTTTGTGATACGCGCCCTTCACTTCTGTCATCATATCGGGGTTTGTGATACGTGCCCTTTACTTCTGTCATCATCTCGGGTTTGTGATATGCGCCCTTCACTTCTGTCATCATCTCGGGGTTTGTGATACGCGCCCTTCACTTCTGTCATCATCTCGGGTTTGTGATACGCGCTCTTCACTTCTGTCATCATCTCGGGGTTTGTGATACGCGCCCTTCACTTCTGTCATCATCTCGGGTTTGAGATACGCGCCCTTCACTTCTGTCATCATCTCGGGTTTGTGATACGCGCCCTTTACTTCTGTCATCATCCCGGGGTTTGAGATACGCGCCCTTCACTTCTGTCATCATCTCGGGTTTGTGATACGCGCCCTTCACTTCTGTCATCATCTTGGGTTTGCAAGATAAATGATTATGAAAACTACTCGGAAAAACACTGAACAGACATGGCAATATCAAACTATTTTATTCAAACCCAATATCAATTTACACTTCTAAAATTGCTAAGGCGGGGGAGGTAGTGTAATGGATAGAGTGTTGGCCGCTCACGTCAGAGGTTGTGGGTTCGATCCCCCGATCGACCTGATGCCTCTCATAAAACAACACTCAGTACTGGTTCTACCCAGGAATCGGACTCGGGAGCGGTTCATATAAACTCTGAGCTTTCATCGCAAGTTTGTGATATGCGCCCTTCACTTCTGTCATCATCTCGGGTTTGTGATACGTGCCCTTCACTTCTGTCATCATCTCGGGTTTGTGATACACGCCCTTTATTTCTTTCATCATCTCGGGTTTGTGATTCGCGCCCTTCACTTCTGTCATCATCCCGGGTTTGTGATACGCGCCCTTCACTTCTGTCATCATCTCGGGTTTGTGATACGCGCCCTTCACTTCTGTCATCATCTTGGGTTTGTGATACACGCCCTTCACTTCTGTCATCATCCCGGGGTTTGTGATACGCGCCCTTTACTTCTGTCATCATCTCGGGGTTTGCGATACGCGCCCTTCACTTCTGTCATCATCTCGGGTTTGTGATACGCGCCCTTCACTTCTGTCATCATCTCGGGTTTGTGATACACGCCCTTCACTTCTGTCATCATCCCGGGGTTTGTGATACGCGCCCTTTACTTCTGTCATCATCCCGGGGTTTGTGATACGCGCCCTTTACTTCTGTCATCATCTCGGGTTTGTGATACGCGCCCTTCACTTCTGTCATCATCTCGGGTTTGTGATACACGCCCTTCACTTCTGTCATCATCCCGGGGTTTGTGATACGCGCCCTTTACTTCTGTCATCATCCCGGGGTTTGTGATACGCGCCCTTTACTTCTGTCATCATCTCGGGTTTGTGATACACGCCCTTTATTTCTTTCATCATCTCGGGTTTGTGATACACGCCCTTTATTTCTTTCATCATCTCGGGTTTGTGATACGCACCCTTCACTTCTGTCATCATCTCGGATTTGTGATACACGCCCTTCACTTCTGTCATCATCCCGGGGTTTGTGATACGCGCCCTTTACTTCTGTCATCATCCCGGGGTTTGTGATACGCGCCCTTTACTTCTGTCATCATCTCGGGTTTGTGATACACGCCCTTTATTTCTTTCATCATCTCGGGTTTGTGATACACGCCCTTTATTTCTTTCATCATCTCGGGTTTGTGATACACGCCCTTTATTTCTGTCATCATCCCGGGGTTTGTGATACACGCCCTTTACTTCTGTCATCATCCCGGGGTTTGTGATACACGCCCTTTACTTCTGTCATCATCCCGGGGTTTGTGATACGCGCCCTTTACTTCTGTCATCATCCCGGGGTTTGTGATACGCGCCCTTTACTTCTGTCATCATCCCGGGGTTTGTGATACACGCCCTTTACTTCTGTCATCATCCCGGGGTTTGTGATACGCGCCCTTTACTTCTGTCATCATCTCGGGTTTGTGATACACGCCCTTTATTTCTTTCATCATCTCGGGTTTGTGATACGCGCCCTTTATTTCTTTCATCATCTCGGGTTTGTGATACACGCCCTTTATTTCTTTCATCATCTCGGGTTTGTGATACGCGCCCTTCACTTCTGTCATCATCCCGGGGTTTGTGATACACGCCCTTTACT
This sequence comes from Panopea generosa, assembly GCA_029582155.1. Classification (NCBI taxonomy): domain Eukaryota; kingdom Metazoa; phylum Mollusca; class Bivalvia; order Adapedonta; family Hiatellidae; genus Panopea; species Panopea generosa. Next base: position 86,796,841 of record CM055896.1, read on the forward strand.
TCTGTCATCATCCCGGGGTTTGTGATACGCGCCCTTTACTTCTGTCATCATCTCGGGTTTGTGATACGCGCCCTTTACTTCTGTCATCATCTCGGGTTTGTGATACACGCCCTTTATTTCTTTCATCATCTCGGGTTTGTGATACGCGCTCTTCACTTCTGTCATCATCTCGGGTTTGTGATACGCGCTCTTCACTTCTGTCATCATCTCGGGTTTGTGATACACGCCCTTTATTTCTTTCATCATCCCGGGGTTTGTGATACGCGCCCTTCACTTCTGTCATCATCCCGGGGTTTGTGATACGCGCCCTTCACTTCTGTCTACCCAGGAAGCGGACTCGGGAGCTGTTCATATAAGCTCTGAGCTTTCATCGCAATCGAGCTAAAATAAATTCGTATAAACTAAATTGCTTGAACATGCGTTAACCGCACCTGTCTCATATATAAGAACTATGGAAGTATAACTACAGTTTACGTGCTAAACTAGTTATTTAAAGCCTCATTGTTTTAATTTGGTAGCATCTGTGATTTTTAAAGATTTCTGCATACAATATAAGATCTTGTCTTGCGTAACAGAAGTCGCTGAAGGCAAGCTTTATTTCTGACACGGACGAGGTTGAAGACGGTTTATAATTATGTTTATTAGAATTTTACAAACTACACTATAGAGGAACTTGCACATCAAGTGTCTTTGTTAATTATTGAATTGGCAAAACGATCGGCAAACACATATTATGTGAGGCTCTAACGAGTTTTGTCAATGATTTTAATGGCGTTTGGTAATATATGTGAGATTACTTCTTTAACATTGACACAATATTGTATAGGTACGAACGATTGCCAGTAGCTGAAAAGGTCTGTCCTTTCTGTACAAATGAAGTAGAAAATGAATTACACGTTATGTTAAAATGCCCATTGTATAATGATATCTGGCATGACCTAGTCGAGAAAGCAATATCACTAGATCTTAATTTTAGTACATTTAGTGATGAGAATAAACTGGTTTATATATCTAAAAGTCCAGACGTGATTCGAATTTGTGCCAAAACCTGCTTCCTAATACTTCAGCGGAGATCTAGTTTCTTGTATCGATAGCTGTGTGGGTTAAATCACTTTTAAATGTACATTTAAAGTAACTTTTATGTTAAACATTGAACAACAGCTGTAAATCAGATTATAACAAATCTGATTTGATGTGATAAATGATTCTTTAAGATATTTTTTAAATAAGCGTTTATTAGGGGAGTATCCGGGTGCAATATATTTCATTGTCAAATTTTAGTAAAGTATTTTTTTTACAGTTTTAAATTTTGCGGTATATCTAAGAAAGATATAACGTGGGATTAAGATTTACGTCCGTTGTTCAATTTTTATTTTTTTATTATGTATTATATTATTATAAATTGCCTTTGAAATATAATGTAATATATATTGCATGTATGTTTTCTTAGATAAGTTAATATGGTCTCTTATAATTCTATTTTAGAATGACATATGTACATCTTCTTATGTGATATTGTAATGTATGTTTTATATTGCTGTATATATATGATGAGACATAAAATAAATAAAATAAAATATTAACCGTTTATTTATCATTATAAGTCTGTAAATGAACGATAAAAAAAAACTGGTTTTCTAAAATGCTACAAATAACACGTATCAGTTTTCATCAGTCATCGTATGATGTCCACGTGACGTATTAAAACGACGTCAACGATAATTAAGATGATCGGCAAGTTGGAAAGTAGAGTTGAGTTATTCGGAAAACACCAAGGAATAATTTGATTAGTTATTACGAAAAATGTTCTAGGTTTATAACACTCATGGCAAATGAATGATGTGATAAAATGCTTTATTATATGACTAGATCTCCCTTTCCAATCTGCGCTCTGCATTTACTTCATGTTATCGTTCAATACATTTATCATTGGCTATTTTGGTACGTGTTCATTCTTGTCTGAGCTCTTAATTCATAAGTGTGTTACCTGATTTTCGTATTCAGTATACACTATATTCTGTTAAAAGATCAGATAAAAAACGCCGGAGAAGAGATAAAAATCGACACCCTACACCACGTGAAGAAAAACAAACAGTCACGAATTCGAACAGTTCATTTGCATACCATTGAATGGAATGGTTTATTTTGCATACTTAGGCTCAGAATGATGTCTTCACCAGTTGTAAGTCTAAAAAAATAAATAAAAATATATTAAATGAAGTTTTAATAAAAAAGAAAAAAATCGACCTTCCCCGGCCACGGCTCTCTGGCAAACATTCTCATCTGTTTGTGTTTGTTATACCAAACTTGGTCAAACCAACGATCTCAGCGGAGACTCAGTATATCATGACACAGAGAACTACATAACTGTGCTACATTCATGTTGATCAATATAAACAATATTATTCTAACGATAACGTAACATATCTAGTATAGTGCCAACTGATTATCCAGCCGTAAATGCCCATTTTATCCTGTCCATGCGAGCTTACTGTGTAAAGTGAAACGAAAATGGAACTACAAGTTAACTCCCTTGACTTGTTTATACAAACTTTGAAGTGAAAACAGGAAACACAACAATAGCAAATGATAACGATAATGATACACAATCAGCACAGAGCTCAAGCGCCACTGAGTCTTTATCAGAGGAGCTTCCTTGGATATTCAAAAAACATTTAAAGGACAATTGTCACAAGAAATTATATTTCACTAAATTCATGCAACAGCGCAATGTACTAGCTCGGCTATTATATTTTGTTCACAATTCAAGACAATGCTTTTAAAAATAACTCTCTAATAGACAAGAAATATTCAAACATACAAAACACAAAAGCTGTGGTGTCCTCACTCCAATGTTTAGTTACTAGCATCAGTTAATAGAAACAAAAGGCTTACAGCGTAAACTATCATTGAGGGGAATGTATAGAATATATAATAAACCTGTCTTGTATACTCTTACATTTGGAAATAATGTTCATGTTTTTTTTCTTCAAAATGAATATAATTCGAATGGTTTAGTATGTAAACTGCACCAAAACATGACAAAATCAAAGTATGTTTGGAGTGGCAAACTTGATATGAAATCCCAATCTAGAAATAGACAGCACTTAAATTGATACTGTTTGACAACCTCCGCATCGTCTTATGACTTTTCTATAAATTATTTCGATATATATATAGACATCATTTTGGCAATACGGGGTCAGTTAATATATATAAGCACGGTGTATTGGAAAAAATGTTTTTAGCCAATTTTAATTTTTTTAATATACCTTTTAAAGGGTCTTAAATGTCGATAACACACCAGCAGTGGCAATGAAGTGGATGAATTCGTGAATTTTAAAAAAAACGAAATGATTAAGAACTGACCTGTCATATTTGCCCAAATAATTAGGGTGTTACATATTCTTTTAATTATTAAAACATTAAATGTACTGAGGTCACCAATTAAAGGGATGACCAAACTCCGTTCCAGAACCCGATGATCTACCACTGACCATGAACTCCCCATGATGGCTGTAACTCATTTTGAGTTATGTTTCATTCTCGTATCTGTCGAAAAATTTGGCTATTCCCATTTATTTCTGTAAATTTTCGTTAACATTTCCATATACGGGCGGTGCAAAGTCATTTATAAATGTTAGCTCTATAAAATACTTGTGTAAACTTTAAAGTGTCAAGCTAACGACTTTACATCATAGGCTCTGTTAATTGACATTTCTGTCGCTTTCTTGTTTCATCTTCAGAGAGATGTAGATCTAAATTAATTGATGTTATTTTGTCATTGTTTGAGAAGTAGACGTTCTTGATACGCAAGCTAAGAATTATAAATTTTATTGACACTTTTTTAATTGAAACATACATGATTAAAACTTACACCAGACATAATGCAAGTACATCCATGTTAAATGTCAACATGTAAACTTGAGAATAACATGTCTGTATTTTTGGCATCAAGCTGTCTCCATACTGTTTCACCAACAGTTTACTTTAATACTTAACTATGTTTTGACTGGTTATTTATGAATTATATAATACATATCAATGAAACCATGCGCAGTTTTACTGGAATCAGTCTAAAATCATGATCACCTGGTTATTTTTCTTAGACTTACGTTTTTAAGTGTTTAAGTATGTTGGTGAAACAGGAGACCGGTCGCATCCAAAAGTATGGCAAATATGCTCGGTGATTCATAATGTATTTTTGATATTCCTCAATCTATACAACTGACGGATATATACATATAGCAGAAATAGAAATTATCATATTCTCATAAAACACAATTGAACTTAAAATAAGTAATGGAATGTTAATAACAACAGAATACAATGTTCATGATATAATTGTTTTATTTTACCTTTTTGTTAGAATGAATAATATGCCTTCATAACTATGCTTGAACTATGTCAAAGATTTGTCATCCAGTGGATGATCATACAAGGAAACATAACGAATGAATTGAGCTAATTCCGCTTGATATTTTTCCCAAAGATCTATTGTAAATATGTAGCAATTTCACACATAATTTACAATTTACATATTTTGAAACAAATGAACACATTTTGCATTATAAAACTATCATAGTTACATGTATATTTACAATTTATAATTAAAACTTAAAGTGAAAGTTGACTTCAGACAAAATGTATTCACAACCCAATTTCCAAGCAACATTTTTGTCTAAATTCACAATTCCGACATGATGCTTTCAAAATATTCCAAACATACCAATAATGCCATTCAAATTACAAAAAAAAAGAATTAAAAATGGTCAATGCATTGAAAAAATAGCAGAAACAAAGGCTATTTTAATAATCACCTCCATCAAGTGTCTACCCCGCAAAAGCATTAACTGTTTCCAATCATTAAACGCAATTTTCAACATATTTGTCTTTTCAGGTTTTATTGGAGGACGGAGACCTCAAAATAAATCTGAGTTAAATCATCTTCCTTCCTTTCACAAGTAACTGCCAAACTTCGTCACTTAAATCATTTGGACCGGACTGGGCTCAAACCCATGACCTCAGTGTTGATAGGGAAGTGGTCATGAGACAACAATGTCTTAGACCACTCAGCCCGGGAGGACACACATAAATTGAGGTAAGTCTATAAATTATTTACTTAAGTATAAAATAAACAAATTAAAACACTGAATACAAAAATCTACAACAACTAAGGTCAATTTCTATAAAACAAATCCTGCTGGTGTGTTTGAAAGAAATATAATGTAAACTAATTTAACAGAACTAATAAAAGTAAAGATATGCCATAATGCATACTGTTATAGGCAAACATATCACAATTTTAACCCAATATGTTTAAATGTCATATTGATTATTATCAACACATTTTGAAAATACCCAAATAACATGGAACGTTAATTATGTCATTCTGCTAAGAGCTCAACAGAGTCGTAGTCTACTTATCATTACATTGTATTATACAAATGACAATACAATGATACGATTATTTCACCGACAAATAAATCCATACAGAATAGAAAACAAATATTAATCAACAAATAAAACTGCCAAAAGAGGGAGAGACCAGTGCTAATATTTACAAAATAATTTTCACACGATACTGTATCAGGTAACCCAATAGTCATTTCCAATTAAAGCTTGAATAAAAAAAGAAATCTTGTTCCAAATCAGATAATGGGTGACGAATTAGCAATGATCTCTCTAAAATATATCACATATATTGGATAAATCTATAACTTTCAGAGATACCACAGGAATCGATTATTTAACCAGTATAAACATGAACAAACGTTATAAAATGGGACACAACACAGTCCTGTTTGGGGGATTTCCATCCATTTGATACACTCTTGTGATATGTTTTGTTTTCTCCACCAGATAGGGCCGGGCTGCAAATAAAACAGTATTCTTCGAGACCAACAAATTGAAATTTGTCAAGTGGCTGTTCAACTTAAATTATTACTCAAATTAATTTTGTTGGGCCTGATAAACTCAGTCGGTAGCACATCTGACTATCAATCCAGGAGTCACGAGTTCAAATCCCTGCTCTGTCACTTTCAATGATGATTGGGCAATGACGTTGCGCCTCACTGTCATTTGTCTCTCATAACTGAATAAAGTGTGAAAGTTATCAGATACTGGCAGAGATGGGTATACTTGTTAACTTTCTTGGATTGCAGGAAATAGTGATAATATGGTAGTGCTGGCAGGGTTTCAGTACAAACATTCATAATCCTGCTGAGGATAACTTTGTACTATGTATATAGTAATGATGTTGTATGAACCAAGCGTTATTCCACCAACAACAAAATTGTCTGTCTGCATCGTATTGTCTGTTGATGTCCAACTGGAGCCCTTTGCATGTGGTTGAAAAATAAGAAAAATATCATCCCATTTGAAGAGATCACCTGGAGAAAGAAAAATCATTTGTTTAAATTTCAATTGACTTTTGTTTAGAAAATTTGCATATTACAATAATGTACAGAAAATGTATACATTTATATAAAAAAATCAGATGATCCACCGCACACAAACAATGTTATACTAGTATTAAATATTGATGAACACAGGATATACGTCAACCCTCTTGGTGTAAGATGGCAATTAATCCATTACAACTGTTTAATTATCTCAGTCTATATAGAAATTGTATTTTAGTGCAGCAGGTATATTACAGTGTAACCTGTATATTACATTGTAACTTGTATATTACATTGTTAGATGTATACTGCATTGTTATGTATATTGCAATGTAACATGGGTAATCTTATATGGTATGTATGATTAATTGTTTCCTCCAAGTCATGCCCACTGAATTTGTTTTGATATATAGGATAACAAACAGTATGGTTTATGTTATATAACTTATTTCTACTCACCGCCGAGTATGTTCCAAATATTTACAAATGTATCTTTGACTGAAAGTGTAGGAAACATGTCCACCTTGATGACTGATTGGTAGTTCCACCATTATCTCTATATTAACGCCTAAAGATGTAATCTGGATATCATGGCTGATTCCTGTAATAACATATTGAATATGTTTATTTTTTTAATTTCGATCACTTAATATTTCCCTTTTATTTACCATGTTTGTAAGGGTCTGGTTCTATGTAAATTCAAAAGGTATCTTTTATCTGAATGGTTGTTTAAAACAAATTTCGTTTGGGTATTTGTGGTGTTTATCGAAAACAGGATAAAAACAGTCTTTAAACTATTGTGTAACAAGTAAATATGAAGTATATATTTACAACAGTCAACATGTCAATAACATACAGCACAAAAATCAAAGATAACACAATAGAGGTCAACTTCCATCTGTATTTCAATTAAGACATGGACTAGAATAATAACCTTCCTCATTTGGCATTCAGTCTTAATTGATAGTTCTAAGTATGATCCCAGTGGTGTCATATCCCCGTGAGTCATATAGTAACATGTAAGTGAGAATGAGCATTCACTGCCTCAATTAAACAATTCATATACATCATATATTCAATGGGCTGCACTTTATTTATTTTTCTTACCTGAACTTATGTTTCAAAGGTGGCCCTTGAGACACGTGTAAAACACTTACGTCTGTGATGCCGGCTCTCGTGTCTGTTTTCTTTAACCTATGATAACATCTGGAATAAAATACACGGAGACTGCTTTAAAGTGTAATATAACTCAGTAACACAGCGCACCTTACAAAATAATAGAAACAGTTTATTTACATCTTTGTTTGCAGACTTTTTTTATATTTCATCTGTTATAACGATTACTAGTATTATGGTCGGCTTCAAACAAAATCAGAAGTTTCTACTTTTAACATTTGAATGAGCTAGACAGCATTGTAATATTTACACTGACCTGCATTAATTATTTTTGTGCTTTTGATAACTCGGTAACACAGAGCATCATTAGAGATTAGAGATTATTAGAAACAGTTTATTTACAAATTTATTGCAGACTTCGTTATTTTATTAAAGATTAATTGAATTACTAAATTTCTACGTTTAACACGTGAATGTATTTATACCGACCTGCATTAAATATTTTGTGTGCAAAGGATCCTAGAGGTCTAGAGGACGTGACATTAAAGCTGGCTGGTCTGGTCTGTTACTGCGGGCACCTGCTTCACATGATCTTCATGAAGAATGGTAGAGATGGAAGTGACCGGGATTGTGTGGCTTCATTTGTCATGTCCATCCCTGGATATATGATATATACATTATATTGTACAAACTAAGATACATTGTACAGAATAACAATCTAAAGTAAAACTACAGCAGTTGTACTCTAATGATGTCGTTCAGTTATTGTTTAAACGGTATAGGCCTTATTTATGTTGAGGTTGTACCAGATCCATGTACTAAAATAAAAGTTGCCCACCTTCAGAGTTTCAAGTTCAGTATAAAATTACACAAATCAATCACCCAGTGTGAGTATTACTACAAGCACGCACACGAAGAAATATCAGAGGACAATATTTTTTGATTTTTGATGAGCAGCGGATCCTAGATGACATGATATTGATAGACTGGCTGGTCTTGTCTGGTCTGGTCTGGTTTGGTTTGGTCTGGCAGGATGAGCAATGGATCCTAGATGACATGATATTGATAGGCTGGCTGGTCTGGTCTGGATTGGTTTGGTCTGGTCTGGTCAGGATGAGCAATGGATCCTAGATGGCATGATATTAATATACTGGTAGGTCTTGTCTGTTTGGGATGACAGCGGATCATAGATGATATGGTATTGATAGGCTGGCTGGTATGGTCTGGTTGGGATGACAGCATATCCTAGATGACATGATATTGATAGACTGGCTGGTCTTGTCAGGATTGGTTTGGTCTGGTCTGGTCAAGATGAGCAATGGATCCTAGATGACATGATATTGATAGGCTGGCTGGTCTGGTCAGGATGAGCAGGAATGATGACATGGTATTGATAGACTGGCTGGTCTGGTCTGGATTGGTTTGGTCTGGTCTGGTCAGGATGAGCAGCGGATCCTAGATGACATGGTATTGATAGGCTGGCTGGTATGGTCTGGTTGGGATGACAGAGGATCCTAGATGACATGATATTGATAGACTAGCTGGTCTGGTCTTGATTGGTTTGGTCTGGTCTGGTCAGGATGAGCAATGTATCCTAGATGACATGATATTGATAGGTTGGCTGGTCTGGTCGGGATGAGCAGGAATCATAGATGACATGGTATTGATAGACTGGCTGGTCTGGTCTGGTCAGGATGAGCAGCGGATCCTAGATGACATTGTATTGATAGGCTGGCTTGTATGGTCTGGTTGGGATGACAGCGGATCCTAGATGTCTTGACATTGATAGGCTGGCTGGTCTGGTCTGGTATGTTAGCTAGGGTACATACTTTTTTTGTGACAACATCTGGAATCAACAATAGCTCCTTGGTTGGATTATAACAATAAAATAACATTACATAATGTATAATACAGAATAAAATGGAAAAGAAAACAAATTAACATACAATCTTGACGACTTCTTTCTTTAACTGTGATGGAACCTGAATAAAAAACAGCAAAAATGGTCACCAAACATAGAATAACAACGAAGGTTGGAAAACAGAAAACATTTCACTAACATTTTTATTGATGGCTGTTGTCATCTTCATTCTCGACCTATAACAAGTGTACAACTGAATTCAACTGCAAGCCTGGTTATCAAAAATGAATACAAAACCATTTAGATTAAAAGAAAACAGGATATCCCCGGTGACTTACATATTTGTTGATGGGTTTCGTTGTCTCCACTCTTCATCAGTGACGGTTCGCTTGTAGAACTGAACACAATGGCAGACTTGCCATATTCAGAAAAACGGAAGCAAAACTAAAATAATGTAAACGATAGAAAAAAGGGTAATTACGTCTCTAATGCTGGTACTCCTTGTCTGTTTTTTTTTCATCGGGAGATCTCTAGAATAAAAAAAAGACACAAGCTATAAGTAAATGTACCAGCAACACAATGCAGGATAGGGAATAATAGAAAAGTTTATCGACATCTTTGCTTGCTGACTTTGTTTTCTTTATTTTTTTATTTATGACAAGGTTTAGTATTAATAAATCAATGATTATTTGAACTGGGTTATACCAAACAATTCGCTTTAACAATTAATGCTAGAATGAGCCAGACAGCATTGTAATATTTATACCAACCTGCTTTAATTAGTTTCCGGGCAACGGATCCTAGAAGACTAAATAAAGGACATGATATCAATGACAGGCTTGTGAATGGTCCGTAAATGAGTTCACCCGTTTCACGTGATCTCTTATCGTCATGGAGGATGTGACCCGTGTTGTGTGGCTTCGTTTCTAATGTCTGAATATATAAAAATATGATATAAACATCATATGTAGAAATATATATATTTGTACAAATTCACATGTAGATGCATTAAACAGAATAACAATATTTAACGAGATGAATAATAGTCCAAGTAAAACTACTGTTTGATTCTTTTAATATTTTACTTCTTTTTATGCCATCGAGAACTTGCAGACGGTCAGTTAACCTAAGTACTCCCTTCTGGATATTTGAAGGTTAACCAGTAATAGAGCACAATTGTCGCTTTCCCACTTGAATCAGCAATGAGAGACAAATAACAATGACACGCAATCGTCACGTAGGCTGGACAAACGGGGATTCATACTCATGACCCTTGGATTGATAATCAGACCGAGCCAACCAAACTCTAATGGTGTAGCTGTTTCTCATTAGAAGTGTCCGATTTCTCTGCACGTTGTACCAGATACTAAAACATGAGGAGTTCACTTTCTTTCACCGTCCTAGATGCTTGGTTATGTGGCTTCATTTCTATTGTCCATCTCATGTCCATACCTATATAAACATTATATTTTAGAAATAACAAAATTTAACATACTTATACACACTACCATGTAGATGCATTACAAAGAATAACAACATTTAACATGTTTGCATTATAATCTTAGTAAAACTCCTGTTGGTTTGATTTGTTGAATTGATGAAGTCATTTTTATGCCATCGAGGGCTTACATAACCACTCTTTTCTCGATTGTTTAGTTTAAACTTAATTATTTTACTTCGATTGTGAAACAAGTTCTTTCAACTGAGGCAAATCACGCTCGAAGACTTCCTGCTTAGAACCAGTAATAAGCATATGCGGAAAAGTGTCTTGCTCAAAGACACCACACATGGTCTTGGCGTAGGATCGAACCCACGACCCTCCGATTATGAACTCGGTGCTCTACCACTGGACCACGCACTCCGTGTTCTGGATACTTGAAGATTAACAAGTACTAAAGCTCACTTGTCACTTTCCCACTTGAATCAGCAATTGGAGATGAATAACATTAACATGTAAAGTTGAATATCAATCATCAAGGAGATTGGACTTTTAAAAATCCTTAGATTGATAGTCGGACCGAGCCAAACTCTAATGGTGTAGCGCATTAGAAGTGTTCCTGGCCCGATTTCTCTGAAGGTTGTACACTATATTAAAAAACGAGTTGCTAACATTCCTTGATTTCATAATCAGTATTAAATATGAATAAATATCCATTGTGAGAATTACTGCAAGAATGCTCATGAGGTTGAGATAACGACATCCTAATATAAAAAGTTATATTCTCAAATCATTGATTATACTGACCTTTAGTGACTTCTTTATGTGCAGCGGATCCTAGATGACATATCTGGTTGGCTGGTCTGGTCTGTTGATGACAGCACCGACTCCTTTCTTCATCTGTGACATTAACAGCATCTAGGACGATTAATAAACATATGATAATATAAATACACAATACAAAAGAGAATAAACAATTACAGAACACCTAAAATAAAACATCCTACTTTGTTGATTGATATCATCTTCATTCCTCTTCTGTTACACGTGTAGAAAAAAAACAACGGCGCACGCCATGATTAAAAAAAAAGACACCACCATAATTGATATAAGAAAGAAAGTTGTACTTACATCTGTGATGCTGGTCGTCGTCGTCTTCTTTCTTCATCTGTGGAGGTATCTGCAATCGAAAACAGCAGCAAAGACGATTAGCAAACATAAACAGGAACAATTGCACAATGCACAATAAAAACGTTAAGAAACATCTTACATATGTGTTGGTTGAATTTGTCTTCTTCCTTCTTCTTCTTCTTCTTCTTCTTCTTCTTCTGTGACACGCGTAGAAAAACAACGGCGCACGCTACGATTAAAAATAAAAACACCACCATAATTAATAAAATAAAGAAAGTTGTACTTACATCTGTGATGCTGGTCGTCGTCGTCTTCTTTCTTCACCTGTGGAGGTATCTGCAATCGAAAACAGCAGCAAAGACGATTAGCAAACATAAAAAAAAACAATTGCACAATGCACAATAAAAAATTGAAGAAACATCTTACATATTTGTTTGTTGATTTCTTCTTCTTCGTTCTTCTTCTGTGACACGTGTAGAAAAAAAACAAAGGCGAACGCGATGATTAAAAATTAAAACACCACCATAATTGATATAAGAAAAAAAGTTGTACTTACATCTGTGATGCTGGTTGACGTCATCTTCCTTCTTCACCTGTGGAGGTATCTACAATCGAAAACAGCAGCAAAGACGATTAGTAATCATAAAAAGAAACAACTGCACAATGCACAATAAAAAATTAAGAAGTATCGTACATATGTGTTGGTTGAATTTGTCTTCTTCGTTCTTCTTCTGTGACACGTGTAGAAAAAAACACAACCGCACGCCTGGCGATTAAAAATAAAAACACCACCATAATTAATATAAGAAAGAAAGCTGTACTTGTTTTTTATCAGATCGTTGATGCTGGTTGACTGTTTAAATAAAATGAAGACAGCGGTGAAAACATGACGATGTTGATGGATCTATTGTCTCTCCATGCTTCATCTGTAATAGCTTGCAAAAAAATGAGAAAAACATTTAGCTCATTCTTGCTGATGGTTCTTTCCTTTTCCTTTATTAATATCCTTTGTCCATTAAGTATGTTGACTTCTGTCTGAGGTAGTCTGTTACCATCGCAACTTTTCATTGGTATATCAGCTATTCCATATTGTATCAGTGTGCTGTCCTGTCTTCATTCTAGCGATGTTGCCTTCAGTCTGAGATAAGGTCTGTTCCTATTGCATCGATCCATTGGTATATTCCCTATTCGCCATATTGTATCAACGTGCTGTCTTTTCTTCTTCATGGCAATGTTGTCTTCAGTTTGAGGTATAGTCTGCTCCTACTGCAAAGATTCATTGGTATATCCGCTTTCCCATATTGTATCAGTGTGTTGTCCTTCATCCTTCTGGCAATGTTGTCCTCAGTTTGAGATTGTCTGTTCCCATCGCACCAATCCATTGGTATATCCAGTATCCCATATTGTATCAGTGTATTATCCCTTCTTCCTTCTGGCGATGTTGTCTTCAGTTTGAGGTAGAGTATGTTCCCTCTGCAACGATCCATTGCTAAAACGGATATTCCATATTGCCAGCGTGTATGTCCTTTCTTTATTTTGTTCTATGCTGAATAAATTGTAGTCTTCATATTTCATCTGCAATGTGTGTGAAAAAACAACAACACACACTGTTATTTAAATGGAAACAAAATCACTATAATTGCATAAGAAAATTGACTCACATCTGAGATGTTACTGTCATCGACTTTTTTCTTCATCAGTGATCACATCTGTAATTGATAGAAAGTAGCAGAGAACGTTAGTAGAAATAAAGCAAGCACACAACTCACCATAGATAAAAAGAAAACATTTTACTTACATCTTTGTTGATGAATTTCGTCATCTAAATTCGTAATCTGTAAGGATTGTAGAAATTAAAAACAAGACATGCCACTAGTAAGTGTCACATGCCCCTCAAGTAGTCTTAACTAAAATAAAGATATATTTTAAAAGTTGATATTTAAATATATCAAAGAAAATCATCGAGTTATGGACTAATGTTACAGACTGGACACATAATTCCATGTTGTTGACCTTAAAGTGTGACCTTGAACATTGTGTGATCTTGACATATGTACAGGCCTGGGTTGTGTAGGTGACACGTCGTCATAGCATGTTGATCATTTGCTTGTCATTTTAAATCCTTCCATATATTGTAAAGTAAAAGTTTCATAATATTGTAATACATGAAAAAATAAAGTTGAAATTGGGCAGAGTACTTCATTCAATTTAGGAAATAAATATTAAAATGTTTTAAATGTCTTAAAAACAATTATTTGGATAAAAGCATCTCATCGTCATTAAGAAATAAAATCCGTATGGTTTGGTATGTCAAATCCACCCAAAACATGATAACTTATTAACTGAATTGGAGTGATAAACTTGAAACGAAATAAATTTTGTATTGAACGATAAAGCATTTTATTACACACATACATGTTTATGTAATTAAGTCACTGGTGTGATGGATGTGACAAATTTGGAAAAAAGGAAGAACGGGAGAAGAACAAGAGAAGATATGGTTACAACCTCGCTAAAATACAAGTTAATGTGAAAATTTAAAGACAATATTATAAATACCTGTGTGTTGGCCGAGTGTCCTGTCCAAACTGATATTTTTGTAACACAACTTCGCGCGGGTTTACGATTTGAGTGAATATCAAACTTCTCCCATTGGTCAATGACATAACGTGCTTGTTCATAACAATACTGAACACACCGAAAGTTAATTGTAGTCACTCACCCCGTATGCTGTTGTATATAAAGCTTATTTTCACCCGTAGGCAAAACAACAAGAACAAGAACAAGAACAAATTTTATTCAGCATTAAGCAAACACAATATGCTTTTAGCCTACATATTACATACAATACAATGCGATAGAAAATATAGAATGCAATACAACAATTTTATTTTAAAATTACAACAAAGAGAAAGCTTTAAACTAAATATTCAAAATATTGTTAAATGGTTATAAAAGACATGATGGTTAATTAATGTTTGCATTTACTGCTGGGAATGGTAATGTTGTTGTTCTAAGTCATTTCTTTGTTTATTTGCAAAGTATATGCATTTCGAAAGATTTAATATGTAAAATAATCTTACAATATATACAACACATAATTAAATCAAAGTACTTTAAATACTGAAACCGGGGCTGGTATTCACCAACCATCCTCAAGAATATTTATAGACTTGAACTCAAAAATGAGTTTTGAAAAACAGTTTTGGAGACGATTCTTTGAGACCAAAATTTGCAAACACGTATGGACACCTAATATATAGTCAAACAAACTATAACAGTTATTTAATTTGCCATGGTAAACTAAATATCTAAGTTTGAAATTTGGATTTTCAAGCTCAAGTCTAATAATATTCACAAGAATGGTTGGTGAATACGACCCCCGACAATCAATGGTTAAGTAGAAATGAAGCAATAAAGTGTGTGTCAGATGAGCCGGAACATTATACAATAACAAGAACATAGAAAATATTAGTCACATTAACCACACGTATGTCACATGTACCACCGAACCCTTTTGGACAGCTTTCCGATTCTTGCAGACATGTTTTTGCATGAGCATGGGATTTTATAGACACATGTAAAATATTGTAATCAGCACTGGATATATATTTCAACAGAAAAAATGCAAATGCGAAAAATACGGAGATGGAATAGTTTTAACTTGTTAAATGTCACTTTGTCCGACGATTTCCACATCTACGAAGCAAATATCTTAAATATCCCTCTGTCAATTTTAATTTTACTTTCAGAGAATAAACTTACACATCAGGCAGGCCGAACAGCATTCCACGATTTCCAAATTAACTGTGTCACAATAAAATAATTACCTAAAGAATACTTCCACTTACCATAATTTCGACGGCTTTTACCTGTCAAATGTACCACCAGAAGTTGGCCACATTGTTTAACGCGAAATTGCGACGGAGGTTAATTGACCGTTTCCCAGACGCGAAGAACAAGAAACGTTTTTGAACTGGGTGAATGCCATTTTCAACCTCTTTTTTAGATCATCTGTGGCATATCCTGATTTATTGGTGGAGGAAGACCATAAAACCTCAAAACCCTCGTCCTTCCGCAAGTAACTGGAAAACTTTCTCACTTAAAGCTTATGGAGTGAGCGGGTCTCGAATTCATTATAGTTGGGGTCCTCCGTGGCCGAACGTTCCAAGGCGCCGTCTCAAGGTCACTCGCCTTATCTTTTGATATAAAGAAAGAAGTCAGAGAAGTCAGTCTCCACGTTTAATTATGTATTTTAAAAAGTTCCGTCTCCAATTTAAATTATGTATTCACGGTGGCGAAGCACCGTGACTTTATGCTATGAAGTGGTGCAAAATATCGGAAGAAAGTGTCCGCTTTAGGTCACGCTTTTGTCGATAACTTTCTTAATATTTCGTGAAAATGACGTGGTGATCTCTACATGTACAGACACACAGACACATTATCTAAAATAGATAAAGTCATTTTTTTATGATATATTAGCTATATCCAACATTATGAAAAATAAAAACAATCATTGTACAGTTATTGTTTATTATTATAAACATGTATTTGGCTTTTTTACCTAAATAGTGGAGTAACGGACCTTGGTTAGTGCCCCCACCCCCATCTGGTTATATATTTTATCTTTCTTGTGTATTATACGATGGATTGAACATAGATTTGTAAAAAAAACAGGAGCTGTCGGAGGGACAGCGCGCTCGACTAATCGAAATTTTGTCACAGAAGTACAAATTTGATTGAGACTGATGACAATTCCAAGTAAAAATGAGTTATCTAACTTACTCAATTGATAAAATTGAGTAGGTTTGATAACTGCAATATATTGTATGAAGTTTTAATCAAATACATGCAGTGACTGCTGAGTTATAAAATTTCTAAGTAAAACTAAGGCCCTAATTTGCAAAAAAATATTGCAAGAGTTATCCGACTTGATTAATTTAGTTGATTTCGTGACTAAAAGCCATATGTAAAGTTTCAGTCAAATATATTGAGCGGTTGGTGTAGTATTGACATGACAGTACTTGCATGCACAACTTAAAAGTCAAAGAAGGACAATAATTTACATTATATTCAGGCAAGAGTTATGTAACTTAGTTAGTGTATAAGGGTTGATGACTGAGAAGGCATGTGTAAAGTTTCAATCAAATACATTGATTGGTAAGTGAGCTATGGACTTGATGGTACTTGCATGCAAAACTTTAACCAGAATTTCTTAGTCAAACAAGGTAATAATTTTGTATTATATTCATGCAAGAGTTATCTAACTTAGTTATTGTAGTATGTTTGATGACTATAAAGGTTTGTGTAAAGTTTCAAGTCAATACACGCATTGGTTACTTAGATATGGATTTGATGGTACTTGCATGCAAAACTTTAACCAGAATTTATAAGTCATACAAGGGCAATATTCAAGCAAAAGTTATGTAACTTAGTTACTGTAGTAGAGTTGATGACTGGGACGGCTTGTGAAAAGTTTCATTCAAATACATTGAGTGATTAGTGAACTATGGACTTGATGGTACTTGCATGCAAAACTTTAACCAGACTTTCTTAGTCAAACAAGGGCAATAATTACATTCATGCAAGATTTATCTACCTTGATAATTGAAGTAGGGTTGATGACTGGGAGGACTTGTGTAAAGTTTCAATCAAATAGATTGAATGGTTGGTGAGATATAGACTTGATAGTACTTGCACGCAAAACTTTAACCAGAATTTGTAAGTCAAACAAGGGCAATAATTTGCATTATATTCATGCAATAGTTATCTAACTTAGTAATTGTCGTAAGATTGATGACCGACTGTGAAGACTTGTGTAAAGTTTCAATAAAATACATTGAGTGTTTGGTGAGATATGGACTTGATGGTACCAGAATTTCTTAGTCAAACAAGGGCAATAATTTTGTATTATATTCATGCAAGAGTGATCTAACTTAGTTACTGTATTATGTTTGATGACTAGGAAGGCTTGTGTAAAATTTCAAGTCAATACGTGCATTGGTTACTGAGATATGGACATGATGGTACTTGTATGCAAACCTTTAACCAGAATTTCTAAGTCTAACAAAGACAATGATTTGCATTATATTCATGCAAGAGTGACCTAACTTAGTTATTGTAGTAGGGTTGATGACTAGGAAGGCTTGTGTAAAATGTCGGGGCAATACATGCAATGGTTACTGAGATAGGGACTTGCATGCAAAACGTTAACCAAGGTGTGATGCCGACGCTGACGCCTGGGTGAGTAGAATAGCTCTCTTTATTCTCCGAATAGTCGAACTAAAATGAAAAAAAAAAGAGATCAGATAGTGGTGGAGGAACTAGCCAAGGTCCGTTACTCCTGTCTGCGACGTATATTCGTTTGAGGACCTCGTGGACAGCTGACTTGTTAGAATTAGGTCTATCATTAAATCAAGACTTTACTTTATTTATTTGTTTTAGGTAACATGTTTCAATTGACATGAACGTTTCCTGATCATATTAACCCGGTCCTATTCCGGTTCATCATTTCCATCACAAGTAACAAGCATTATTTGTGCACTGAAATGCGCTTCACTCCGTTCTGGTCTAATGCAATCTGCACACCTAACTAGAAAATATGAAATCAACGTTGATGATGGTGACCCAATTAGTTCAAATACCGATGGGCTTGATTTAAAAGAAACACAGAATAAACAAACAAAATATAATGAAAAACAAAAGAAACGCTTTCACTATGATTCGAACACTTGACCTCCCGCTTCCGATGCAGAGGCCTATATCACTATGCCATGCAAGGAATAAGATAGTTCTCTCTAATTCCGTGGGCTATGGAAGACATATATGTTTTACATAATGAAGATGAAATGTGTTATCGCTTTTTATTTGCAAGAAATTTAACTCAAGTTGAAGGGCAGAGCCAAGACAAAATTGGCCCGGTTCAACAGCCATATATTTTATTATTCAAATATGGGTCGGAATTTCATAATACCAGTTCAAAAGAGTAAACAAGGAGAAGATGAGTGTGCCGTCACATTAATACACCCAACGCATTTAGAAACGCAAAGGTTGTACAATGATGAGTTTGACAGTGTTAACACATTTTTTTTTTAGATTTCATACACAACAATAACAATAAAACGCATGATATGTGCAAATGTCAATGATATATCGCAATAACTAGGCACAAAACAACGCCCTGAATACCATCGGTGCTTCATATCAATTTTAGAAGTCAATACCGCGTACATGATCCCCTGATCCCCACTTGCATTACAAGCTAAACACCTACGCCTCACAGATGAGATTTTCACCGTGTCCAATCGTTTCTGGAGGAGGCGGTTAAGGTTACGTTAGATGACGGTGAACAAACGTTGAATAGTGGCGGGATTCGCGAACTTTTGTTGATATTTTTTTTTATATCTGAGTTGAGCATGATGATGTCGTATCATTTTTGATGAGCAGGAACCGAACTTTTACAGACTGTAGCCGTTTTCTTTATCATTCGGGAAATACCAGGAATTTTCTGTTAAAAAACTGGAACGCGTGTTTTAAAAGTGCAAAAAACTGTCTTGTTACTGAACATAATTTAATATATCATTTTCTTTTATAGACAACACCCTCCTTTCCATCCTACTTGGTCTTTTACTGGTGTAAAAATGATTTAGTGATAGTTTTATGGTGGGAAATCAGCGTAACGCTGGAGGAGATGGTGGAGCTATTTGAAAAATGCGTAACGCTTGAAGATGGTGGGCTTTCTAAAAGTTTTTTTTTTTCTAAAGTTCATCATGTATGCTGTCATCTTTTCGACTGTTACTCTCTTGTCAACATATTTAAAGCATGTTATGATGTTGTTGCCGTTTACTGTAAACAAAATCTGATAATTGCCATTATGAACTGTATAAGAGACATGACTTTTTATTTGTAAACTAAAGCACAAAGAACCATCTAAGCATAGTTAAGTGTAATCAGTTACATGAAATGCCTATGACATGGGTTAGTGACAGTCATTACCCTTTACAAGTATGTCTTCCGTTTATTAGGCCTACCATATGGATAGTCTTACAGAATAGTATTTTATACTAGAATAAGGCCATGTTATTAATTGCGATATCGAAATTTGTAACCAGATTAATATGCTTATTCTAAAGTAAATCAAACGTATTGAAGATATCAATGTACATGTATATGATATTATGTTCAAATAGCACCATTATCACTCGAGTTATATCTCTTAATTAATCTAAAGTGTCGAAACTGGCGATGTACACTCAGAAACAAAGGCATTGATATGCCAATCGTGGTAACGTAGCCCTGCATTTCAAAAGTATTAATTACTTAAATCATACAACCAGTAAAACATACTGGGGAACGATATGTTAGCATATAACCCTTTTTAATATATTAGAATTTAAAATTTACCGTGACTGTTGAACATATGATATACATACTTATCAATTTCGTAATTGGTTAATATGGAAGGCTAAATTGTATCCGAAAAGCGATACAGGATTGTACCATGTTACAATTTAAGTAAGTGCGAAATGGGACGCTTGGACCTTTGATGCAGTATACCTTAACGTCTGTGCTTTATTTTCAGATTGTCATTCATATTAACCTGCCATGATTATGATATACCTAAACCATCGTTAAAATTGCAAAATATATTTGAAAGGGAATGGCCGTATCTAATGTTGAGAGAACTTGTGGCCAGACCCTTTTGCCTTAAATTGTATTTAACTTATATGCATGATATATATTGCAATATGTGATTATATGGCAATAACATATGTTTAAACTATAAACTATATTTTTAGATGAGGCCAAAATCAAATCATATTCTTTACAAGAAATCCCCAAAAATACATAATCGCAGTACGAGAGACAAACTGTTATTTACATCGGAAAAGGTTGAGAGTACAAAAAAGGCGCGATTTACCTCACACAAACCAACATTATCCTCAGGCAAAAGGATTAGAATTAGGTCGTCATACCGCTATTGCACAAACATAAAGCCTTTGCTACACTCCTATGATATAAATAACAACATAACACCAATATACTATAACCAAACGAGCAGTTTAGAATCTGATTTTTCGTCCTACTACCTGGCAAAAAATAACGACCAGAAAGGGGCCGACTTCCAAATGGGTATAAATAATGTACATTTGCATTTCTCTTTCACGATTTATCGTACACAATCGACTGCTAAACGTGGCGGCGGTACAATCCAGTTTTTCCCCCTACTATTTAATACTGAATGCATCAATTACTGATGTCCCCGGGCACCGATACCTTAGTAAAATATCTTACATTTGGTATCATAATCACAAGCAAAACGGTCCCAAGTATGTGAACCCCGTTTTTCTTCTAATATAAATAAAATGTCATTTTCAACCGACCAATCATCACTATCGGTACAACGGCAGGGAAATCAGCCACCGAGTTATCTGCCCGTGGCACCCATTTTGGCAATAAACTCATATTACTTTTTTTACATACATCGTCTACTTTAACTACAATCTCTTGCAAATATGGTTTTCTACTACCGACCTGCAAAATGGTTTCTACGTTCTTGTTATCTGTCTTAACAATAACTTTCTGTTCTTCCAGGCTCTTAATTGAACTGCGCAAAACTCTATGAACTGCCTCTAGCTCTCTCCATGTGGAACTCGAGCCAATTTCAGTCTTGGACCAAAACCTACCACATGACCGTCTTCGTTTCCATTAATAAAACCTTCAAAGCCAGCTTCACTGGCATCGCAATAAACCACAGTCTGGTCGTCAGTCTTTTCAGCAAAGTTCTCTCTATTTAATGACCGTATATTTTCTCTCATAAACATCGTTTCATCCAATGCTTTGGAACTTACTATCACCGGAGCCGACCAGCTGGCACGACTTATAACACACTAGTACAGTGATCTTGTTCTCAGTCTTACCTATTGCCCTATTACACTCTGCATAGAAATCAGCTGACCAACTAAACATGCATTTTTTCTTACAGGAACTACGACTTCCCCGTTACTAACTTTATCCATCAATTCTCGTAAGAGTATTTCTGTTCTCCCCATACGCTCTAAGGTCACTACAAATGTGCCTTCCAAAGTGTTCCAAAGATAACCCAACCATACAATTGATTGGCATGGCGGTCAATGACACTAATCCTCGGCTAGAAGAAACCCAAAATCGACTAAATCTTGATGAATAAATTCCGTTGCTTTTAATGCTTCGTTAATAGTACCCGCTCCACCGAACCTATCATCAAGAAAAAGTATCACTTTATAACCAATAGATCTACATTTTTTAACTGCAACTCTCAATAAGTTTGTGAATATAAATCCCGCTGTAGAGATCCCAAAGGTTTGAACATTAAATACATAGTCATGGGTAACGTTTTGTCAAGAAAATCCCAAGTCCTATGACTTGGAATTATCATAATATACTCATTAAAAAAGAAACTTTACTCTCCATCAATTGGTGATTTTAAAAACATTCTGTTCCAAACACTGCAATGATATTGATATAGTTGTGTCAGCTGATCATTTTTTAACAAATCTGTGTTTCCATTGAGCGTTTTAAGTGTAGTTTTGTACCCGTAAATTAACGATAATGTGGGCTAGGGGCGTAATCAAAAATAATGTTTTTTAACTGAAACGAAATTTGCATTGTTTTTGTTGCTGCTAAAATTTGTTTTAGCCCTTCTGAGCTAAAGACTCAAGGTGAGCTTTTTGGGATCACTGTTCGTCCGTTGTACGTCCGTCTGTACATGCCCACATTACTTTAAGGGAAGACATTGTGGGGTTAGGACGGTATTGTGGGACTAGAACATTAACACCACAATACCATTTCTGTACAAAATGGCATTATTGGGTTAATTCAATTTTTAATGCATTTTCTATTACTTCTAAAGGATCAATGTGAGATATTATGATAATTCTTCGTCGGTCGTCCATCCGTGCGTCCGTCCGTAAACAATTGCTCAAAATAGCATCTCCTCTGAATCTTAGTTTAAACAATATTTTATTCACATAAGTACATATATTTAGCATACATTTAACAATAAAGTCATAGGTTTAACTCCTCTGAATCTTCTTATCGTATTTAAATCAAACACCAGAGGAATGATCCTTGGACTGTCCTCTACCAAAGTAGCTAAACAAACTTGATCCATATGCAACGTAAAGGACAAAGCTTTAAAATTCTTGTCCTTTAAAATCGGTAGTCAGATTTTAAAATAATTTTGTACAATTGATCAGTTTATATAATACAAAAAATATTTCGATATTTTTTTAATTCAACTATATTTGTCGAAGTATTAAGAGCAACATCAACAGAATTTGGATTTATTCTATAGTCTGGTTGAAAGTTATTGCCCCTTTGTGTAAAACAGCATTTTGTCAAAAAGAACTATTTATTGTTTAACAACTGAAACTGTGTAAATGATGAGATAAAACACCACAAAATGTAAAACTTGTAAAAAAATGCTTAACATGGCATCACTGTACATGCATTTCCTCTTGAAAGTTATGAAGTCAGTAAATTACTTCCCTTTACATTGAAAAAAGAACGATTTAGGATGGCGGATATCACCAGAATAATCGTTAGTATATATTATTTAATCACCGATTCTGTTTGTTACAAACCCAAATTCAATTTCAGACTGCGTCTTCAAAATATCATTTCCATATCAAGGTAAACATCCGGTTTTAAGTGTACCCTATGGGATTTCCCATGTATTTTTACTGACAAAACTTCTGGTTTTCAGTATAGCTAAAATGTACTCAATCCGTTTAAAAAAATGGCCACCAGAGGACATAACTACAGGTGAGCGATACAAAGGATATTGTGGCCCTCATGTTTAAGACTTTACTTAGTGATGCATCATTGTGAAACAAAATTATGATGTGATTTCAATTGTTTGGTTTATAAGGTGTCTGTTTAAGTAATGAAATTTGTGTATCTACCTGGTGGACTGTAACACGTGCAAATAATGCAAAACGGATTTTTTTTTACAGCTGAATGATTATCATGTGTGTTTAAATAAACACGTTTCTACTTGTCAAACAGACTGACCCAATACCAACATGTTTATACATACATATAAGTTAAACTTGTAGAAATAAAAAGGTTATTGAACTTGAAAAAGAGTAAAATTTATTTTTTTGCTGAGTATATGATGATATACTCCGCTAATATCAAAGGTAAACCGATATTCCCCTTCAGAGAAAAGTCGTTTAGCAACTGATTGATCTTCGTGACAACACTTGTATTTAAAAAGCTTTAAATTTATATGTCTAAAATCTAAAACAAGACGAGGCTTACTTGACCTTCCGTAGGCAACTGTGAGTGGATTTACAATGTAAGGTGCCTCCTTAACCTCGGAAATACAGTCCTTTGAAAGTAAGTTACTAATCTCACTCGTTACAAATGCAGGGTCATTTCAAGCTGAACTGTTGTTCTTTAAAAAAGCAGCACAAGGTACATTTTAAATGGTAACTTGTAACCTTGACTTACCACATCTAACATATAGTCACTTGCATCCGTATCTTTCTAGTGTTTATAACAACTTTTCAACTTACCAGTTGGTGTAATAACTTCTGAAACCTGCAATGTACTGGCTTTAATGCAGTTTGAATCTTCAACAATAGATTGCAACATACATCTATATCTACTTATCTGATTATCCTTATTGGCATGACTACTCTCCAGGATCACTGTCCTACACTCCATTCGCCAGTGTCCTGAATGCCCACACCGGAAATATACACCAGGTCGCCTTCCTTGCGTAGACTGGTTCCACTCTTGTGAAGACTGGTTCCACCTCTGCTTTGACGTGTTACTTTGGCTCTGCGACGTCATAGTAGTAAACCAGTCCATGCGTGCTGAATGCACGTACGGAATGAAACGACGTCCCCGATAACGATTTTATTGTTTCGATTTCCGGTCAGGTTTATCTAAGCCCGATTAATCTTTTTTTTAAGTTGCGCAGACTGCACTGGTTCATACGGAGTAGTTCGAAGGACATCACGTAGATAGTCGTCTGCTCCCTTCAGTCTGTCCAACACTACCACGTTGACTTTGTGTTGTTACTCATTGCCCTTCTTACGTAACGTGTAGGAGTCGCACGGTGTCAAATTCTGCTGAATTTTTGAAAGCTGAGACTGAAATAACTCCCTCTGCGTAGTCTGCATTCGTTCCTCGAAAGAAGACAGCTTGAAAGAAATAAGTTATTTCCCTTTTGCTTAAAAGCTGAATTTCGTTCGCCATGAGTGACTGCACTGAAAACTAGATGTAACGTGTAAAGAATCGTCCGGTTAAAATAAATTTCTACACTTCTTTTATACATGCATTAGCTCACGCACGACTAACCTCGTGCGCACTGACTGACCAATACCTCTGTATTGTACTGAATACGTTACGCGATAAGACAAATATTTCACGTTATACTAACGAAACGCGAGAAATAGTTAGTATTCATCACTGTGTCTCACTGATGAATTTAAGTATTTCAACCATTTACTAGAAGGTTGTCGTTTCGAAAACTGGGAAATTTTAATGTTATGAACATAAATTTTAGAAAAGGTGTTAACTAAACATTTATGAAAATGTCCCTTTAAGAAATGGCCAAGAATGAAATAAAGTAATTTCAGTGGTCAATCGTGGTTGTTTGATTTTAAGGTTCTTAAACTGATCAACGACTACAGAAATAGCTCCTTTATTTGAAAACTCTATTGAGGATAGAAGAATATTAGATAAAAGATACAAGACATATTATTTTGTGTCGGATGTACACGCACGCAAGAACGCACGCACGCACGCACGCACGCACGCACGCACGCACGCACGCACGCACGCACGCACACACGCACGCACGCACATATATACATACACATATACAACAGGCAGGCTAAAGTTGTCGCGATAAACTGATATATATATATATATATATATATATATATATATATGTACAACAGGCTGGCCAGAGACATAGACGCATTATGTCTCTGTGCTGGGTAAAGTCATCACGATATACTGATATTTATGTACAACAGCAATCTTGTTACAGTTGTCACGATATATCGATATATATATATACAACAGTCTGGCTACAGTTGTCACGATATACTGATATATATATATATATATATACAACAGTCTGGCTACAGTTGTCAAGATATACTGATATATATGTACAACAGGCTGGCAACAGTTGTCACGATATACTGATATATATGTACAACAGTCTGGCTACAGCTGTCACGATATACTGATATATATATATATATATATATATATATATACATATACATATACATCTATAGAACAGTCTGGCTACAGTTGTCAAGATATATTTATATATATGTACAACAGGCTGGCAACAGTTGTCACGATATACTGATATATATGTACAACAGTCTGGCTACAGCTGTCACGATATACTGATATATATATATATATATATATATATATATATATATATATATATACATATACATATACATCTATAGAACAGTCTGGCTACAGTTGTCAAGATATATTTATATATATGTACAACAGACTGGTTACAGTTGTCACGATATACTGATATATATGTACAACAGGCCGGCTACATTTGCAACAATATACTGATATATATGTACAACAGGCTGGCTGCAGTTGCAACAATATACTGATATCCATGTACAACAGGCTATCTACAGATGTCACGACATACTGATATACATATTCAACAGGCTGGCTACAGTTGTCACGATATTCTGATATATATGTACAACAGATTGACTATAATTGTCACGATATACTGATATATATGTACAACAGGCAGGCTACATTTACAACGATATACTGATATACATGTGCAGAATGCTGGCTATAGTTGCAACGATATACTGATATATATTTACAACAGGCAGGCTACATTTGCAACGATATACTGATATATATGTGCAGAATGCTGGCTATAATTGCAACGATATACTGATATATATTTACAACAGGCTGGTTACAGCTGTCACGATATACTAATATATCTGTATATCAGACAGGCTACAAATGTCACGATATACTGATATATATGTACAACAGGCAGGCTACATTTGCAACGATATTCTGATATATATGTGCAACAGTCTGGCTACAGTTGTAATGATACACTGATATATGTGTACAACAAGCAGGCTACATTTGCAACGATATACTGATAAACATGTACAACAGGCTGGCTACAGTTGCAACGATATACTGATATATGTATGTACAACAGGCTGGCTACAGTTGTCACGATGTACTGATATACATGTACAACAGGCTGCCTACCGTTGCAACGATATACTGATATATATATATGTACAACAGGCTGGCTACAGTTGTCACGATATACTGATATACATGTACAACAGGCTGGCTACAGTTGTCACGATATATTGATATACATGTACAACAGGCTGCCTGCAGTTGTCACGATATACTGATATATATGTACAACATGCATGCTACATTTGCAACGATATACTGATATATATATATATGTACAACAGGCTGGCTACATTTGCAACGATATACTGATATATATGTACAACTGGCTGGCTACAGTTGTCACGATATACTGATATACATGTACAACAGGCTGGCTACAGTTGTCACGATATACTGATATACATGTACAACAGGCTGGCTACAGTTGTCACGATATATTGATATACATGTACAACAGGCTGCCTGCAGTTGTCACGATATACTGATATATATGTACAACATGCATGCTTCATTTGCAACGATATACTGATATATATATATATGTACAACAGGCTGGCTACATTTGCAACGATATACTGATATATATGTACAACTGGCTGGCTACAGTTGTCACGATATACTGATATACATGTACAACTGGCTGGCTACAGTTGTCACGATATACTGATATATATGTACAACAGGCTGCCTACAGTTGTCACGATATACTTATATACATGTACAACAGGCTGCCTACAGTTGTCACGATAAACTGATATATATGTACAACAGAAAGGCTACAGTTGCAACGATATACTGATATATATGTACAACAGGCTGGCTACAGTTGTCACGATATACTGATATACATGTACAACAGGCTGCCTACAGTTGTCACGATAAACTGATATATATGTACAACAGAAATGCTACAGTTGCAACGATATACTGATATATATGTACAACAGGCTGGCTACAGTTGTCACGATAAACTGATATATATGTACAACAGAAAGGCTACAGTTGCAGCGATATACTGATATATATATGAACAACAGACAGGCTACAGTTGTCACGATATACTGATATATATGTACAACAGACAGGCTACAATTGTGACGATATACCGATATATATGTACAACAGGCTGGCTACAGTTGTCACGATATACTGATATACATGTACAACAGGCTGGCTACAGTTGTCACGATAAACTGATATATATGTACAACAGAAAGGCTACAGTTGCAACGATATACTGATATATATATGAACAACAGACAGGCTACAGTTGTCACGATATACTGATATATATGTACAACAGACAGGCTACAATTGTGACGATATACCGATATATATGTACAACAGGCTGGCTACAGTTGTCACGATATACCGATATATATGTACAACAGGCAGGCTACAGTTGTCACGATATACTAATATATATGTACAACAGAAAAAAGGTTACAGTTGCAACGATATAATGATATATATGTTCAACAAGCTGGCTTTTGTTGTCACGATATACCGATATATATGTACAACAGGCAGGCTACAGTTGTCACGATATACTAATATATATGTACAACAGAAAAAAGGTTACAGTTGCAACGATATAATGATATATATGTTCAACAAGCTGGCTTTTGTTGTCACGATATACAGATATATATGAACAACAGAAAGGCTACAGTTGCAACGATATACTGATATATATGTACAACAGAAAGGCTACAGTTGCAACGATATACTGATATATATGTACAACAGGCAAGCTACAGTTGTCACGATATACTGATATATATGTACAACAGGCAAGCTACAGTTGTCACGATATACTGATATATATGTACATCAGACAGGCTACAATTGTCACGATATACCGATATATATGTACAACAGGCTGGTTAAAGTTGTCACGATATACTGATATATATGTACAACAGTCTGGCTATAGTTGTCACGATATACTGATATATATGTACAACAGACAGGCTACAGTTGTCACGATAAACTGATATATATATATATGTACAACAGACAGGCTACAATTGTCACGATATACTGATATATATATCGCACGTTCAACAAGCTGGCGTTTGTTGTCACGATATAATGATATATATGTACAACAGGCTGGTTACAATTGCAACGATATAATGATATATATGTACAACAGACAGGCTACAGTTTTCACGATATACTGATATCTATGTACAACAGGCTGGTTAAAGTTGTCACGATATACTGATATATATGTACAACAGACAGGCTACAATTGTCACGATATACCGATATATATGTACAACAGGCTGGTTAAAGTTGTCACGATATACTGATATATATGTACAACAGTCTGGCTATAGTTGTCACGATATACTGATATATATGTACAACAGACAGGCTACAGTTGTCACGATAAACTGATATATATATATATATGTACAACAGACAGGCTACAATTGTCACGATATACTGATATATATATCGCACGTTCAACAAGCTGGCTTTTGTTGTCGCGATATAATGATATATATGTACAACAGGCTGGTTACAATTGCAACGATATAATGATATATATGTACAACAGACAGGCTACAGTTTTCACGATATACTGATATATATGTACAAAAGGCAGGCTACAGCTGCAACGATATACTGATATATATGTACAAAAGGCAGGCTACAGCTGCAACGATATACTGATATACATGCACAACAGACAGGCTACATTTGCAACGATATACTGATATATATATATATATATATATATATATATATATATATATAACAGTCTGGCTACAGTTTCCACAATATACTGATATATATGTACAACAGACTAGCTACAGTTGTCACGATATAAAGATATATATATATATATATATATATATATATGTTTCTAATACATATATATTAGTGTTGTATTGTCATTGTAAATTTGGCATATGTATACATTTGTTATTTATGAAATAATTGTTGTCCATCCAAATTTCAGAATTTTAACTTGCCCGGTTGCACTAGCAGCTTTATTCTTTGTTTGGTTGTATGTGATATGTATTCGTCTTGTACACTCAGTTTAACGTCATTGGTAAGATAGCTGGGATACGTTCAGTTCAGAGCAAACCGTGTTATAAACACTTCTGTTCCGCAAGTAAACAACCACTTGACTCTCGTCAGGATACAAGCGCAGTTTCACATTTATAGATGCGTCGTTTTACACAAGTAACTGAAATTTAGCAAAAGTTTGCGCAGAACACATAAACAGTTGTCTCGTGTTAGCTAAAGTTAACACGGCTACAACATTAAATATTTTAATGTTATTACATGCTACCATGTGTTCGCCTTAAAAGTACCACTAATTTCATATTTATATTATTAAATCATTAGAATACTAACAAAACAACATTATCTGTTATGCCTGCCGTTTTTCTGGAGACAACTATTTTGATGATAGTTCTATACAATTTCGGATGGTACAGTAGGATAGCCCGTAAAAATAGTAGCGGAATCTTCGTTACAAAATGACATTTTTCGAAATGTTGTCATTTCGGATAAAAATCGCACTTTCCATTAATTACTTAATATGAAAGTCACCCCGTTACCTTCATGTCGTCCCTCTTACTTTCATTAATGTTTCAAATCGTTAGAACTTGTTTTACAATCAAAGTAAAATAAATAGGTAAACTAAACCAATCAATTTTCTTACATTTACGCTGACCAAGTTGATTAATACTTAAGCTATTGCAAGTAATATTTACGAAGCTGTGATTTTATTTCAAACAAACTACAGTTAAAACTATAGGCAAATGTAAAAGGGCATTTTTATGTTATTTGCTGCAGCTGTAGTTAAAGAGATAATTAAATAGTTTTACATTTTGTAATCATTCCCCGATGTATATGCAGTACAAAGGTTTATACCAACTTATTATTGTGGTAGGCGTGATTAGTATTTTCTTATATGATACTCATAGTTTCATCAGCCTTCAAGTATAGGTAAGTGGGGCTGTGTTCTACATGTCCATGAATGCTAAGTACTTGATGTTGTTTCCTGAATTTATCAGATATTCATTTTTCATTATATATCCCGTATTCTAAGCCAACTAAAAATAGTATCTTCAA
Organism: Panopea generosa; assembly: GCA_029582155.1. NCBI lineage: Eukaryota > Metazoa > Mollusca > Bivalvia > Adapedonta > Hiatellidae > Panopea > Panopea generosa. The sequence continues at coordinate 86,828,126 of CM055896.1, forward strand.
ACTGGTTAATTATACAGTATACTCTCTCTCTCTCTCTCTCTCTCTCTCTCTCTCTTGTCAACGTTTTGTTTCCTTTCAAATTCATGTGTTCTTTCAACAATATAATATATATCATCAGTTGTAATAGTTGTTTGTTATTCTAGTATTCGAAACCTGCTAGCATGTATATAACATGAAAATAATCAAAGTACAACATACAACAGCAGTAAATAATTTTAAACTTCTGAGCTATGTTTTGATAAGTGTACAACCTTAAATAAAATACAAGTCGCTGCTGTATATATGTAACTATGCTATCATAATTACTTTGTGTAATTTATATACATACTTGCGTTTGTATATTTGATACTCAGAGGTTAATTTTGATTTAATATTTATATTATTTATATATGCTGTATATACTATAACCTATCCATAACAACTTGTTTAATAGTAATAATACCATGTTTATCCAAAGGTCATGAATTATCACAGTCTGGTTCGTTAATATTTTTTCTCTAGCTATTAGATTATTACTATATGGTATACTAATAACTGATAGTGATGATTATGTAAGTGTTTCATATTATCCTACTATACATTTAGAAGTATGTCACACTACAATAAAAGTACATGTGATTGACCAAGATGTCAACATGATAGTTTTGAAAACAACCAGTCATGCAACTGGTAGTATTTATATTGTAACCGAGTAGAAATGTGTTCTTCTCTTTAAAGAGGTTACATAACTAGAAAATTGCAATTGCACAACATAACACAACATTTCATTTACCAACCTACAATCGGGTTTATTGGGCTATTATTTCAGTTAAGTTTATTAGCAAACAATTGTATATTGAAGTTATATCCGTATAAATGGAAGGAGCATAGCCAAATGTAGTGGGAAAATGTTCTACTACAAAATGTGTTCAATGTTATGTATAAGATCAAAATTCTTGATATAACGTCAACTAAGCACATGTTAAAAATTATATATGCATCCCATTGCCAAGCATCATTTTGTTCAACTTTATGTTCCTTATCACAGATGCAGACTGCCGTATCGACGGAACTAGACCAAATAAATTTGGCGAAAATTGTGACCGCACTTTTCATTGTAAAAACATTCTAGAACAATGTAACAGCGTTGATGGAAATTGTTCATCTGGATGTTCTGATTATTGGACAGGGGATGGGTGTCAAAACAGTAAGTATGTTATATAGGTCAATAGAAATATATATAAGTATTTCTCATTGGATTGTGTTACTGTTCTCATGTCCATTTATTTTATTTAAAGTGTATCTCCTGTGTCCAATGTACTGTTCTGTGACTATCTGATATGTTTTTATTAAGAATAAACACCTGTACCTGGACACTATACCAATAAGTCACTTCGTTTTTAGACAAACAGTTAGACAAATGGTCATGTATATGGTAGCATATAATTAAATTTATAAAACCATTCTTTAACTAGATAACTCTACATTTGATATATTAACGATTGGAAACAGGACTTCCTAAGATAAAACTTTATAATAAAAAGATCAGAACATTAAGTTTATCCTCAAACAATAAAAGAAAAAAAATGTATTAGTTACAAATCAGTTATCAGGTTCTGTTTTGAAGATGCTGCACAACATCGGATCGTTGACAAGGCATTCAAATGTCATATCGTGCAATGTCACAATTTGTAACAAAATAGTTATGTTGTTGTGGCCTAATTTAGTAGTGTCAGCTAGTACGTGTACATTGTAGTGATATAGGCTATATTTAGGACAGGTAGAGTGGAATTGTTAAAACGTATTTATATATCGATAGGAGCAACGTTTTTAAGATATTTTTACATTTTCATTCTTTGATTAAAGGATAAATCATTTTGAAGTTTAGTTCATCAAATACCATTAAGTATTAAGGAAGTTAGAATAATTAAACGGGTTTATTTGTCATAAAACTAATTTAGGTTTACATTGGTCTAATAGCGTAAAATCCGCTTCATACGATGTTTGAGGGTTTATTGTTTCACGATTTACACGAAATTCCCTAAGGTATGTGGACTGTATTGCTATATATGCTGACTGTGTATGTGAATCGAGGTCCAGTTAGCAGAATCATCTTTGGGTTTAGTTGTGACGAGAAAGATTGAACATGTTACTGTTCCAGTACATAACGGCATATGGGTATGTGAATTTTATATTATGTTATATTTAAATGTCTGATATATTTATTTTTGACATAATCAGATCTAAGTAAAGTTGTATAAATTGTTCAATCCAGGCCGACGGTAATGTATGTAATTTAATACATATCTACGGTATTGAGAAGCGTTTTGTTAGAATATAGGCCGAGGAATCTGAGAACGTATTTTGAGCTGTGAATATTGTGTTTACTATGAAGTATTGAGATTCACCATGTTAGAATTGATTGATATGTGTAATTAAATTTTGTTGATGCTTATTCTGATATTCACAAAGTGAATAGATGCAGAATTGGTCTGTAATTGTTAATATTATAATGAGAAGTTATGTAGAGATATAATTGCTATGTTGAGATTGACGGAGGGTCGTATATGAGTTGTTGTTTAAATTGCCATAAAACTGCAAATAGTAAGAGTTGAATGAAATGTTATCATATACTGATAAATCTACCATGAAACTGTAAGTTGGTAAAGATTGAATGAACTGTTACAATATGTTGATAAATCTACAATGAAACTATTTGATGGTTAGAAATGAAAGCACTGTTATCATATATTGACAAAAATACCATGAAATAGATAGATGGTAAGTAATAGACGCCATGTCATTACATATTTGAGTAACTAGTAAATCTGAGTTTATATATATAGTGTAGCCGTTTTTAGACGTAAGCGAGGAATGTGTCCGTTACGTTAACGACGTATAGACGTGACAGGAAGTCAGCTGGTGGCAGTACAGTCATAGGACAGCAACCCACATATTCGTCATATGGACGACTTGACGTTCCTAACGTCGGAATACGGTCAAAAGTCGGTACGAGGCGACGTAAAGCCATATACTCAGTTTATATTAAGCCACCGCAAGGGACGAGTGATGCTAAATCTACGATAACCGGACGCGGGAAGTATCTAGTGCATTTTTATAAACATTCGAATGATATAAGCAGTTTGGATCGCGATGTAGGTTACGTACGTGTAGGAGATAGAACTTTGTGAAATAAAATGTTAATACCCCCATAGGTCTTTTTTTAAACTAGCTGTGTTTTTTTTGTGTTGAGTAATTATCTTTAATTTGTATATATTGTATACTTGTATATTCGCAATTTTATTCATGTAAAATTAAAAATTTTACTTTGAGTATGATTGTATTCTATCCTTGCGAGTTGTCGGCCCTTGATCATGTTGCTACAATGGTGTCAGAAGTGGGATTTTGATTGCACTTGAGGTAGAATAATATAGAAATATTATAAAGATTCCTCTTTAAATTGTTTATTGTTTCTTTCATAAGTGAATTCTTAAAATAAGTTAATTAAAAATTGTTTATAGAACTTTATAAAGTGTCATTTATATTTTCGTTCAAATTAAATTGTTTGATATTTAATTAAAAAGTTTATATTGCAGTCACGACGATCCCGGGGATGGTAATTGCTCAACTGTGACAGCGTTAAGTAAGTAAAATAAAGCGTCCATGTAAGTGGGGTGAGTCATAATTTTAGAAAATAATTACCCTGTGATGTGACACAGCTTTGCTTGTGTAAGCGTTCCGCTGTAAAGCGCGGAATTGACGGTATCAGACAGGTTGTGTACCTGTTAGAGGTGACTGAATTACATAGAGTTTACCTTGTTTGTGCAGCTTTAAATTTGATTTAAATTTTTGAGCTTAGAATTTTGCTATTGGATTGTTGTGTATTGAAGATATTTTTTTATGATGTTAGTAACACGTGAAAGATATATAATAGTGAACTGAGCGGAGTTAGTCAGTTATTACCAATAAGAGTCCGTAGTAAATGTATGTAAGATAAGTTGTATTTATATCTAGTATTTGTGTTATGAGATCCGTGTATTACAAGGTGTGAATTGTACCGTAACATATACGTGTACGTGTAATAGTAATTACGATAGTGGATCAGAATAGAATAGTTCTCATAGAATGTTAGTAGTTTGCGATATTCAATCGGAGTGTGTAGCTTTATAAAAGTTGTTAATTACACACGCGTTGTGTAGTTAGTATGGTATTGCTAGCGAGTTATAAATAGACGCATGCGGTTAAACTGAGTTTATAGTGTAATAATGTTTGATATTGTACATTAGTTGTTGTGTTTGTATTGTTGTTAACAAATTGTAGTACAAATTATATTGTGCTAAGTCATACACTATAATTAATCATGACTAGTATGAAAGAGTTAACCGAATTAGGAGAGAAGGTTGGTTACGAAGGTAAGGAACTTCAGGCTTTCGTAAGAGATGAACAAGCGAAGGAACGAGAACAGAGACAACGGAACAGGGAAGCAGAGTTGGAGAAGATTGCGCGACAGAAGGAGGTATTAGAGCGACAGAGGGAAGTAGAACAGGAACAGAAACGGGAAGAATACCAACGAGCGGTTGCATTAGCTCGACTTTAACATCAACAAGCAATGGAACTGGCGGAACAAGAAAAAAGGTAGGCCTTCAATTAAAGATACTAAAGTTAAAGGACTGAAGTTACCATGGTTTGATGAAGATAAGGACAACATGGACAGTTACTTATCTAGATTTTAGAATTATGCAGAAGCGCAAGGATGGAAAATTTAACAGTGGTCGTTACATCTCAGTGCGCTATTATAAGGTAAAGCTTTAGATGTTTATTCAAGGTTACCAAATGAAGACTCTTTGGATTATGACAAATTGAAGACAGCGTTATTAAAACGATTTGAACTCACGGAAGAAGGGTTTAGGAAGAAATTAAGATCAGCAAGACCTGAGATAGGTGAGACATTTGTTCAATATTTTAGGAGATCTAAAAATTACTTAGAATGATGGTTGGAATTAGGTAAGGTTAATAAAACATACGATAGTGTGATCGATTATTTATTACGAGATCAATTACTGGCAATAAGCAATAGAGAGTTAGCCTTGTTGTTGAAAGAAAAAGGGGCTTGCATGGATATACATTGCCCAACTAAGGTAGGTTTTGTAAACGGGGAAAAAGTCCGAGTGATGAGATTTACGGGTGCCACTTGCGTCGTGGTGAGGAAGAAATTTGTCAAAGACCATTAATATTTAGGTAAGAGCAGGTTTTGCAATAATATTGATGGATCCGAACAGAGCTTTGAAGTAGTCAAGATAGAAGTTAAGACGCCGTATTACGATGGTAATACAGAAGCATTATGTATGGAATCGCCACTGTATGATTTAGTTATAGGAAACATCGAAGGAACAAAATATCCGGAACCAGAAGACGTGCTGAAAGCGGTGCAGACTCGAGCCCAGCACAACAGGAATCTAAGTCATACAGGAGGTTGAATGTATCTCTTACTTTTGCCAAACAACAGATCAACGGGGCCAAATCCAAAAATCCAAATATCGTACCTGTCTAAACCAATATTATCCAATACACTCATACCACCAGTTTTAAAGATACTGCAATAAACGTCTCATAACCAGCAACATGTAGCATGTGGCTACCAGGATTTGCAAGGTTCGTAAATTGCTCGACCCTATAACAGACTTAAGTCTCCTACCAGAGAGTACAGTGATTAGATCATCCATTTTTACGAATTATCTGTTTTCTTACGTTCGAATCAATTCCAAATAAAACTATTCAGATTCTTTCGAACTCAAATTCATGGTGACTAGATTATTGAGCATTTTTTGTTTTATGTTTAAAAAATATTTTAAGGTATTAATAAATGTACAAATGTAGTATATTAATTGTGATGAGACAAAGAGACTCTCAGCGGGATACGATTCCAAGTTGGGTTAACGTATCGTTAAACAAAAACAAGTAGATTTAAAACGGATTCAAATCGGTATTAAAACACTTTAAAATCATTTGATAAAAAAAATTCGTTTGTTTCAATGAGAGATCGACCTTTACCGCGTCTAGTGAAAAATGTAAGTGATGTTCTTTCTTTCATTTTTCACTGGATGACACAAAAGTCGATATTTCACTAAAAAAATTAAATATTCTCTAAAAACTGGCACCGAACTAAATATTTACTGCTTAAGTTTCAATGAACTCGTGGCTATTATCTGTTATATTTCAGATAAAAATCTAGCTAACGGTAAGACTGCATGCCAGTATTCGAACTCAAGAACACAAAACACCTCCCTGGTCGTGGATGGAGATATGAATGACCTTATTACATTGATATTACTGCAGACTTCAAGCCTTGGTGGAGTGTAGATCTTGGTCAGAATTACGATATACACACTATAAGGGTGTATCCATACCGTTTGGAAGGTTTGGCTTTTAATACGAACTGATTCGTATTTCTGTATTACATAATATAATATATACATGTAAATGATTATTTTGTTCTATGTCAGATTTGTATTACTAAAACATCGTTCGGGCAATACCGCTATACTATTTAAGATTTTTATTTAGTGTTTAAATGTTCACCTCATCTTTTTGTGTTAATGTCTTAGACCGTGTTTGTTCACAAAATTTTGTTTTTCAAAACAGGCTATTGAATAAATCAGCAGTGCTCATAAAGGTCTCGGCTAAATTTTATATAAATGTAAGTACTTTGTTGGGATCATAATTGATTATCGATATGTTGCACTATCGTCTATTTCGAAGAGTTTGCATTCCAATCTTCTTGTTCTATGCATACAGGATTTTATAAAACAGTACTAAAAAGGATATTTTAAGCCTGCTTGTTGCTCATAAAGTCACAAACAATCGCGTTAACTCATACTTAACCCAACCACGCCACATCCTATGTCTAATTGTTATTGATTTCCTTTGTTTCGATAATAAAGTCAAATATTTTCAGAGCGGTCGAAATCATATGTACTACAATTAAGAAACCAAAATGAAAGTGGGTAAGATACCAGACCAGCATAAAGTCATCAGTAAACAACACAGAGTCCTTAAAGACAAGATACCTGAGGATATCTCTCAAATTAGAACAAGCAAGACGGGTAATTGTATGCGAATGTCAAGTGTATGGAAGTAAGTTTTTGAATTTCTCATTGTTAACAAATACTTCTCTGTCAGATTCGGAAAATGAAAAGGAAGCTAACAGTATTATTGTATTCAAGGAGCTTCAAGAACTGAAACACCGTGTAATTAGAGCAGTCACTGCTTAAGCTCATTTTTATGTACTAGATATGTCGGCATAATGTGTTCAGTAATTTAACACAGTGTATACTAAATGCTATTAATATAAATATGATAATATATATATATATATATATATAAATATATATAAATATATATACATATAACAATATATAATAAGTATATGATTTTGCAAATAAATAAACCGGATACATAAACTTTGGTACAAACTAAATTTTATTATAATCTAATTAAAATCAGTATAATTGTTTTTTAAAATGATTGTTAAATAAGTCACATAAATAAGTCGACGTTATGTGTTTATTTCAGATGCATCTACGTCGGGTAAGGCTTAAAACATAGTAATTATTTTAAATACATTTTATAAAATTATCGACATTAGAACATTATTTAAATTTAATAACTTCTGCGGCCATAAAATATTTTATATTTGACAAATGCCAGTGATCTTGGTCCAAGGTCGGTGAAACCATGGAAAACATATAATGCAACCAAACAACCACACAAGAATAAAATAAAAAAAACCTGTTTTAGTTAAATTCCTATATTTCTCATAGAAAACAGTTTCTTTTAAAACAGTGTAAACCCGATTTAAACACAGCTTACACAATCGTTTTATATTCAAACTTTGATACAGCATATCGATTCTTTAAATTAACATTTTATTACTTATAATGGAACGCTATTAAATCATCTTCACTAGTTTTAATATCACACTCACATGCTAATGTTCAAGAGATTTAATTTTCAAATTGACAAATGTTGACATCGTTGGTCTAGTTTGAAGTGAGGTATCACTTTCATTGGTTTTGGTAAGGATACGTGATGAAACATTCAATACAGTTTATAATGTTCCGAATAAATCAGATTGCAATAAATGTATTGGGTGCTCAAACAAATGTACGTATCAAAATCGGATGTGATATAATATAAATTACACCTATTTGTTGACAGTATGCAGATTCAAAAGGTTCGTTCGTATTCCACACAATAAGGTTAAAGACAGCTAGTTTGAATCTATATATTTTGTTGAGTCTCTAACACTGATAAGTGATAGAGTGGCAGAGGTGTGAAAAGTCGTATTTATTGTTGCTCTGTGAAATTTGAACTTTTCTTATGGATATAAATTATGGATTTTTAAAAACTTTATATGGACATGAAGATAAGTAAATACTCTTCAATCTGATGTAATCATACAAGATTTGCCGTTTGTGAAATAAGAAATATTTATGAATTAAGATATTTCCTTTGTTCTCAATTAAAATATCGAGCATAAAAAGTGTTCACGCTTTATTGTGAAGCAATACCCCGCGGGATAATGGCACAGAACAGTGACCTAACGGAACTTGAACCCGTTCTACTTGGGGATAATACCGAGATGAAAGTACCCGTTACGGTACCACGGGACCAGCTTGAACAACATCTAAATGAATCGTCATTTATGATTAATAACGACACTTGTTTTTTACCGTTGGAACACCAAAACGAACATTCAAATGTTCCTTTTTACGATTCACCACTGAAACGAAGCCGACAGATGCTGTTTAATATTCTTCGCGAGTCAGACGACTTCCCATTTGGAGTCAACAGTGACTTCAAGAGATGAATGAAAACCCGACAGGGGGGAAGCAACCTCTGTCAAACTTGCATATGACATCCATGCATTAATCTCCGTTTTCGAAGGCGAGGACTTTTGTATGATAAAAGACCTTATCAGCACGTCGAAGAAGAACAACAGGAGATTTTCCGTCGTGGCAACACCGCCGACACCAGTTACGACAAATAAGTGCCATTGCAAGGTGGAAATCAACCAATTAAAAGAAACAGTGTCGTCACTTCAAGCAGACGTGCTACTGATCAAACAGAGACATATAGCGTCAGAAAACATACATTGTGACGATATGAAGTCGGTAACAAACTCTATTGTGGAGCTAAAGTCTGATGTAACCATAAAACAAGACACTTTGCAGAAATGTATGGACCAATTTAAAACGTGTTTTGCTTCATTTCAAACAACTATACTGAATAATGTACAGTCATGTAACACAAATATACATAAAAATGCATGCTATGTAGAACAAGAGCAGGACAATTTACTGAGTGTATCTTTCGCATTAGCTCACTTAAAAGCATGTGTAGAAGAAATTAGTACGAAGCTTGGATTACCCTATACGGACAGAGAAACTGATACCACGACTTTAACCCTCAAATCTCCCGTTAATACTCGGACTGATATCGCTGCCTCCGACGTAGGTACACTTATTGATATGTTACAGACGACAAGCACCCCTCCTGATAGTCACGTTTACACAGCCAAACCCATTTATCCAAAAGTTATAACAGACGACATGGAAACCGACTCCTCCTTCGGGGGTCTACCCATCCCACTCATTATAACTACACGAAAGCCCAACACCACAAATACTCTGAAAAAGAAAGGTCTCCTTGACTGACATTAATAAAAAACTAAAATATGACACGGACCGGGCCGTATCTCCGAGACGTTCAAATCCCAAGAACATTTTAACGCTACCAGCCCACCAAGACACTAGGTTCGGGACTAAACAAAGTAGCCCCAGCGTAGCAGTAACATCTCCGGACGGAACATATGTGTCACACGTGTCGAGAAATAAACCCTCCGGATTTGATGATAATGATGATGATTTTACACAGTATGTGCGACGTCGCACAAAGCGCTTTTATGTAGGTGGTTTCCGACCAACGATTACTGAAGCCAAAATAGCAAATTTTGCTCGGGGCAAGGGACCGACTGTGACAAAAATTTCCATATTTCGAAATAAGAAATATAGGACCACAGTTGTTCGCCTAATGTTGAAGACGACAACAACGCTGACCTACTTAACAGTGACCCATATTTCTGGCCCAGGGGGATAACATGTAGACCTTGGTTATCTTACAACTATTACAAAAACCGCAGTCTTGGTGATACTTCCAATCACAAATCGCAAACGCTCACAAATGAAAATCACGAATACCCGAATGACTCTTGGAATCATCTTAACAGGCGTGATCGATACAATCATCTAATTACCATGATTATAATCCGTATTGTTCATTAGTCGTTGACGTCGAAAAGAAATCTCGTAAATAATGAAAGTGTTCTCAGATACAGGTAAACTTAATATTGCTACATGGAATGCAACAGGCATTATGTCTAGTGCTAGCTATCTGGCTGACTTTCTCAATAAATATAAAATAGATATTTGTGGAATATCAGAACACTGGCTCTTTAGAAAAGATCTCCGCTTTTTGGATAGTATATACACTGACTACAGTAGTTATGGTTTATCTGACCCTGATCTAGACATCGTATCGGGTAGAAAAGTCGGTAAAGGTAGTCTCGCTTTATTATGGCATAGAGATTTGAACCCTATTGTGACCCCTTTAGACTGTGATACTTTTATTGGCATTCAAATCATGAGAGCTCCCGGTCGTTACACATATATAGTTCAAGTATACTTGCCATGTAAAAACCACCCTATGCGGTTGTATAATCAATACCTTGAAGAATTAGAAAATATCATTTGTACATATCAAGATAAGGGTTCTCTGTTTGTTATAGGTGATTACAATACTGAACTTAAATCTAAACGCATAGCAACAAACTTTAATTTAGATTCAAGAGGTAAATTACTATCACAGCTTACAAACAAATTTGATCTTAAATCAGTTAATACACTTGCCTTATGCAGAGGATCGAAGTTCAGTAATGTTCCCTATAACAGTGACAGAGAAACACTTTTAGATCATATTTTTGTACAGGAGCTACTATTACCAAATATTACTGACTGTCAAATATTTGATGACAATGCATTGAATGTATCTACACACCGCCCCATTGTTTGCACGTATTCTATAAAAACTGTTACCGAAACGGAAACATTAAATACCCGTATTATAAAATGGCGAAATGTGATAAAGGTACAGTTAGATTCTTATAAACAATTCTTAGAAAATAGTGATGTGTTAAAATGCGCAAAAAAAACAAACTAGATATATGTGATACTAGAGAAATTGACGATTTGTACTCGGCTATTGTGCTAATAGTTAACCTAGCAACAGCCTTTTATATTCCAAAGGTACGTTTTAAACCATACATAAAACCATATTGGAATAACGAACTGACGTACCTACATAATGAAATGAAAGCAAAACGCTACATATGGTGAAACAAAAATAAGCCAAATGACACCAATTCACTTTCATATCAAAATTATAAAAAATCAAAATGTTCTTTTCGACGTTTCCACAGAGAAGCAGTGTTAATGTTTTTAGAGAGCCAGGATGCAGAAATTTATTCTGCAGCAGAATGTGACAACAATGAATTCTGGAAGCTAATAAAAAATCGTCGAAACAAAAATCATATGCCTCAGGTTTCGAAATGAATTTTAACGGTACTATCCTAAAAGAGCCGAAGCTAATTAACACGGTTTGGAAAAACTATTTTAGTGATATTTACTCACCTAGTCAAGACGCATCATTCAATCCAACTTACAAATCGGAAGTGGAATGCGAACTTACTAAGATAAAAGAAAATTTATCTCATGAATATGGTAGACAACATATTATTAACGAGAAAATGACTTTAAATGCATTGAGTAACTGGAAAAAACTTAAAGACTGCGGGAACGACAAAGTATTTTACGAAAATATCATACATGGCGGTGTTTTACTGCAGCAGGTGATAATTAAACTGTTTAACTGTATGCTTGCTTTTTCACATACGCCCGCAGAAATGAAAAAAGGCATAATTATAACACTATTTTAAGGCGGAAACAAAAAGAAGAATGACCCAAATAGCTATAGAGCCACATCATTGTGTTCATGCATACTAAAACTTTATGAAAAAATCCTAATTCAGCTGATTGAAAAGGATGGAAAATTGAGCTTTAATCCCTCGCAAGGAGGTTTTCAGAAAAAAGTCAACTGTCTCATGACATCATTACGTGAATGCATAAACTATGCAGATGAAAACAATTCACAAATCTACACCTGTTTCTTAGACGCAAAACAAGCGTTCGATCGGGCATGGAATTCCTTGTTGCTACTTAAATTATTTAAAACTGGCATCGATATTTCACTATTCAAGTCGATAGCATCATTTTTCGTAGAATGCTTTAGTTGTGTAAAATCACAAGGCCATACATCGGACTGGTTCCCCATATTACAAGAAACCCGCCAGGGCCAGTGTCTTAGTCCCTACCTCTATCTCGTATTCATTAATCACCTGATGTACGAAATTGAAAAAAGTGAATATTGTTTTAAAATATATGATATACATTGTGGATGTCCAACTTCAGCAGATGACATGGTAGTTATTTCAAACGTCAAACGCGGACTAGGCAGCCTCCTGAACTTGTGTTATAAGAATTCACAAAACGAACGATATATATACAATGCGAGTAAATGCAAAGTCGTTGTTTTAATGAAAAGGTGCTCACACAACGCCAATGGAAACTAGGCAATGATGAAGTTGCAGAAACGGAAAGCTATCTACATCTAGGGGTACCAAGCCACAAATCCCTATCACTAAATGAAAACATAAAAGAAAGTTGTACTAAATTAAGAAAAAACATTCTTCAGTATTGCTGACTGTGGAATCTAAAGAAATGGAGCACACGCCCTAACATCAAAGCGTATATATGAATCGGTTGTTCTTCCCAAAGCACTATATGGGAGTGAACTGTGGAATGATCTGACAGACAATCAGTTATGTCCCCTAGAACGGGCTCATCGACAGTGCGTTAAGCGTATTCAAAATATACCGACAGGATCAAAAACAGATATTGCCTTAAGCTGTCTGGGTATTTACCCTATTAAACATATTATTGACAAGAGAAAATTACTGTTATTTGGGCAATTGTATCGGCTTAACTCAAAATTCAAAATTAAACAAGTATTTTCCCGTAGACTTACATGATACTTTTCCATACCACTAAAAATGAAAGGATTCATGCCTGATATATATAGATTATTAGGTCGGTACGGCTTAACCAAGTATCAAACAGACTATTCAAAAACCGGAGAATTCCCTTCTCAAAATATATGGAAAAAATCGATAAAAATCGCAATTCATAAAACGGTAGAGTTTGATTGGAGAAACAGACTCTTATGCGACGCTACCTTAAGCCAATATTTGCTTGTTCATTCAAAATACGAACCATGTACTCTGTGGAAATTTAGTCAAGAATTTAAAATATGCAAAATACAATGCTCTTCAGCATTCATACTGTTCTCTAAATTATTTTCTAAAAAATATGAAGAAATATGTAAAACTTGTAACCAAACAACTGAAAATATTGCACTGCATATAATTTTGTTTTGCAATCATAAAGACTATATACGGTTTTAGTAATGGGTTAACCTGTCACGATTGTTGGGCCCGGAAAATTATGCAAAACTGTGTGCTTATTCACCGGAATTACAACTACTCGAAATGTTCAGTGGGTTTGTCTCCTTTAACATAGATGATAAAACTAGGGTGAAATGCTTCAAAACTTTCTTGAAGACGGTCCACAATATTATGACATAATATGTATTAAATTTCCTTGGATATAAGAGGATATAGAATGAAAATGAAATCATGTAAACATAAACTGTTGCAAGCGTGCTGTAATTAACATATTCATTATTTGATATATATCTATATAATAATTGCATATGTGTTTTTACATGCATGTGTATGTATTTGTGTGTATATACATATATATGTGTACGTGTATGTATGTGTATGTATGTATATGTATGTATGTATGTGTGTGTATGTGTGTATATGTGTGTGTGTGTGTGTATATATGTGTGTGTGTGTGTGTGTGTGCGTGTACGTGTACATGTGTGTGCATGTGTACATGTGTGCATGTGTGCATGTGTGCATAATATGTATTATCTCTTCATATATGGAGGAAATAAAGATTATATATGTTAATTTGATCCAATGAAAAGGTTTCCGTAACGACGATTTTTTCAATATGCGAGTCAAACAGTTGATATTAAAATAACAAATAGCCTGATTTATTAATTTCGATTATGAAAAATAAGTAAATGATCTATTTATAATAACATTTTGTTAACTAACTACTTGCATAAATATTAAATAGACAAGACCATATGCAAGTGGAGCAAGGTAGTGGTAGGTAAACTAAACAAGCTGCATTTAAAACATAACGTAGTTGTACCAAGGACAATAGCTTACATACCCGTATAAACAAGAGGAATTGACGACCTTCACTTGTATCATAGAATACATAAATATGAAGCAATTATCTTATATATCGTAAGAGTCACAGCTTCAACATTTATTATAAAGATAGCCATGCTTTTTATCCTAAAACATATTATGCCATATATAACATGCAATATGTTTTGTTACCGAATTACATATATCCGTAATTAAGCTCCAGGTCTCTAGTCCAAAATAAATACATAGCCATAAATTACGGTGAGCTTTATGGATAGGGGTCAATATTGGCCGGTGATGAAGCATTGAATAAAGAGCATTACATGATGCTGCGATGCTCCTTTGTACAGTTGTTGTATGGTGTTTAGCGTCGCTTTCAACAATTTTACAGTCATATCGCGACGGTGTCTACTTGAGACAGTATTCTAAGCGCTGTCATACCGGAGTATCATGCTGCAGACACATGGTATGATACCCCACCCAGTCACATTATACTGACACCGGGCCGACAAGACCTAGAAATCTCCTCTAAATGCCGAGCGTCAAGCGAGGAAGCTTCTAGTACCATTTTTAAAGTCTTTGGTATGACCCGGCCGGGGATTGAACCCACGACCTTTCGCATGCGAAGCGGTCGCTCTACCACTAGACCACGCCGCGGTCTCCTTTGTACAGAGACATACACTGAAGCATGCTTATATGCTGGGAGTTTGTTTGGGTCACAGGGACATGTTTGGGTCACAAAAGGTGAAATGCTCTAAGCCCAGGTATACTAAAGCATGTTCACGTGTTCGGGGCTTATTGTGGTAACAGGAATATGTTGGGCTCATACGAGGTGACAATGCTTCCAGCTTAGGGTATATAAGGTTTGATGATGATTATTCGGCGTCTTTGATTAGTTGGTTTTTTAGGTTGGCTTTTCTACCAGTGTTTTTAGATTGAATTATAAGGGATGGGGATTTTGAATTAGGTTAGTAATACCGTGTAAAAACTATGCTAGAGTGTTGGGAACTTTCTCATCATGGTGTAATATTTTATTAAAGTAGAACTAGACATTCAGTGTAGAAATAAACATTATATTACAAACACTGAGCTTTCTGGATATTTATAATTCCCTCATACATTTGAAAAACTGGTGGCAGCGGTGGAATGTCTGGATTTATATAATCTCTCGCAACTTGTAAAAGTTAACAAAATGTGTCAGACCCGATTCATTAAATAAAAGAACGACATTAGCCTGGGTATTTTTTTAATAAAATTAATCAAAATGACACATAAAAACTTATAACAATAGTTATGGTCTCAATATGCATTGTATACCTACTATTAAACACCAAACAATTAACACACCAGACATAACATTACTATATTAGGTTTATTATTTATATATTTCAATGAAAGATTTAGACGTAAGGAAGACATTCCGCTTTTCCAAGTAAATATAAAGATTACTTCCTTATCATTTCCTGATCACCAAGATGACTGACTGAATAGTAATGTTCCTAGTGGTGTTTTGTATTTTACAAGTTTTTGATATAGATACAAATGTGAGATTACGTGAACATGATGCATGGACACTGGAAATTCATCTCTGTGATAACACTTTGTATTCTATTGATTGGAAAAGCAGAATTTACAAGTGAGTATGACTTTGTCATTATCGGAAACCCCGTTGTTGTGATTTAAATTATCTCCCATTACATGTAAAGCCATAGTATATAAGTCATGATTGACACCAAATATATTGGGTTGATAAAGGCCTTGATATTGTGTATAAGGTTTGCATTTAGCTAGACGCGCTCGCCGTAGTCTGGTCTGTACAAGATCTGTAAAAGATTCCTCGGCTTACGGCCTAATAAAGTAACTCTTAATACCACAGACTGAATAGAAATCAACATTGTATCACTGAGCACAGATGATTTAGATCTGGTTCTTTACGAATATCGCCATCGAACATTTACAATAGAAAACTATGGTAAACGTCATTTAATAGTCTTTACTCATAAAACCGAAACAATTTGTACTATGAACTTAAACCAGTTGTCCGTTGTTTTCAGATAAATCTTAATTAATTCAAATGATAAAGTGCCTAAAAAAGAATTTTGATTATTGACACTTTATGATGAATTCTATACAATATATACAATATATGTCATCAATATGGTTCTATACAATATATTCAATATATGTCATCAATATGTATGCAATGTGAGCTGATCTAGGAATCACGTAAACGTGTGAGTAAATGTACCATTCATTCTACCAACTTTATCAACTGTTAATTGTTATCATAGACAGTGATAAGTATATATACTCATATTGTATAAATAATGCAGTGAAGATAAGTTGAGCCTAGAGATTAAAGTACTATAAAATAATCTGAGTCTATGACAAGATTATCTTGCCAGATTATCTAAGAAAAGAATCTGCATATCGAGTTCTCAATATATGCAGTGGTTCAAGCAGTCTATCCATCATTAGTTTCAAACCTTAGTATTACTTTTCTCTGCATTGAAAATTAACCTGCATATATAATATTATCATATGCTAAATTATACAATCTATATAAAAACAACAATATAAAATCACTTTTTATTAAACATTATGAACTATTTTTATCAGTTTCATTAAAGAAGTTCAATGCCAAATAAATCTGAAAAGATGGAGGTTCCGTTAGGTAGTAAGCTCTTTGAGCAAAATAACAGAATGAAAAGTTTGCATTTTGCAAAAATATATAGAATGAAAAGTTTGCATTTTGCAAGTAGAACATGTCAATAGGATTGATAATATACATATACATAATACATATGAAATACTAAATATACTGAGTTCCTAAAGTTTAGTGGGTATTTATAAGCAGGTTTAACTATAACACAAAAGAAGATTTCGATATTTTTTTTTTATTTAACTATATTTGTCAAAGTATAAAAAACAGCATCAACATAATTTTGGATTCATTCTATAGTCTGCTTGAAAATTATTGTCCCTTTCTGTAAAACAGTATTTTGTACAAAAAACACACTTTTTGTCTAGCTAAACAACTGCAACTGTGTAAATGATGAGGTAAAACACCATAGAATGTAAGACTTGTAAAGAAATGCATAACATGGCATCACTGTACATGCATTCCCTTTTGAAAGTGTTGAAGTCGGTCAATAACCTCCCTTTACATTGAAAAAAGAACGATTTAGGATGGCGGATATCACCTGAATTAAAGTTGGTATATTTTATTTAATCACCGATTCCGTTTGTTACAAACCCAAATTCAATTTCGAACTGCGTCTTTAAAATATAATTTCCATACCATGGCACACATCCAGCTTTAAATGTACCCTATGGGATTTCCCATGTAATTTTACTAACTAAACTTTTGGTTTTCAGTATATATATATAAAGGAACCAATTTGAAAGTAAAAAGTATAATTAAGAGAAAACTCGGTTGAGTATTTAGTTTACATAACAAGAAAATTTGAATATTTGAATAATAACTGACTACAGTTGACTATCAACTGTTTGACTATCAACTGTACATATACGATATTTACTTTTCTGATTCACTTTCAACTCTTCATAAACGATGATAACTATTTTGAACTTTTAAATCAAAATAATTTGTCAAGTAAAGATACTACTTTAATTTTCAACTAGCTTCCTGGTCATATAGGAATTCGTGGAAAGACAAAACGGATTAGGCTACGAAGGCGTCCTTAAACTTGAATATTTCTAACTTTTAACTTCATTAAACAGATTATAAATCTAACATTAATAAATATATTTGTATTCAGCCAAACATTGGTGGATGTCATCTTAGTAATATGATTATTTGTCGAGTAGAAGTTGTTTTAACTCGGTGCAAATGTTAGCACACACGCTGTAACAATTCATAAAACATTCTTTTAAAAAGCAAATCTGTTCCTGTTTTGCACCATTTAGTGTTATAAGCACATACTGATCGACTTGAATTTGCTCCAATGCGAGAAAAGTATCACACGGTCGATCATATGAAAGATAATTGATAAAAAGTTGATGTAAACTATATGTAATTTATTTAAAAAAAACAACAACAAACAAACCCTTTAATCATTTCTACTTTAAACCATTTCATAGGTTAAATTATTTTAATACTCTCATATCAATAATTTATTAAAATACACTTCTTTGATTTCTTTTTTATTTATTTTTAAATAGTTTAACTAGATGTTTGACCACATTTATTTAATTTATTATTGTCATAATTGCATTCTTTAATCTCTACTCGCACAAAATGACATATTTATGTGTTTTCGGCGCAGAAATGTGTATACACGTTGTACTTATTTATATCTTAAATCGTGAACCTGTTTCAGAGTGTATACCATGTTTTACACCACTCACTGTCAAGCACATATTAGTCGACTGTGTGGGATTCGCTCCAATGCGACTAAAAGTATCACAAGGTCGATAATATGAAACAGTATGTTGAAAAAGTTGATGTATATATTTTTTATTTTTCTATTCTTTTAATATAAACTAAACCCTTTCATCATTTTAAGATAAAATTGGGTTAAACTATTTTAATACTATTATATAAAAACATTTGGTTATAAACACTTAATTGATTTCTTCATTATTTATGTGCAAGTAGTTTTACTGGATTTTTTTTAACATTTTTATTTAATGCATTTTTGTCATTATCTCATATATTAATCGCGCAAAATGACAAATTGATATGTCGACTTGCCGTAAAACCTTGGTAAAAGAAAATTTTATAACTATCAACCATATTACATAAAATTAATTAGCTATTACAACTTATTAAATATAAAGTATCACAAAATGCAAAACTCAGTGTAAAAAGTTAATGATCTATCACAATAAAATATTCTATAGAAAACTATGGTTACTTAAATACAATGAATGGTAAATTCACAATGCAGCATAAGACATACATGATAGTGTGTAATAATCTTGAATTACACATATAGCCTTATTTTCAATGAGGTACTTGGTACTATACTTACTAAGGGTATACATTACAAAAGTGCATTACAATTAAATTAATATATTAATATAAATTTGACTTTGGAATTCGGAAGTTACCACATGGAATGTTTCCATAATATATTTGCCGTTTACAGATATATTATGTTTATCACAAATTACAATTAAAATCATTGAGCATATCTAACCTACAAGTGTTCTCCGAGTTCTGTCTAATAAATGGGTCTTAACAGAACTTTTAAAGTGACTAATTTTATTAATTTTCCTTTCAGCAGGCAATGTATTCCAATCATTGATTGCACTGTAAAAGAAGGTTACATTTTATTTCCCATAGTATTTGGGCACACTAAAATTATATAAATTTGCTCTAGTAGAATAAGCGTGCACGTCATTGACAAAAACAAACTTTTCTTTCATATATAAGGGACATTTATCATTTACAATTTTAAAAACATGGTTAAGACGTAGTTGCTTATTTTTATACATTTAATAAAAGACATATCAGCAATACTACCATTGTTGGTACTTTCCCTAGGTCCCATACCATTAATGTATCTAACAATTTTATTTTGACAGATTTGGAGTTTGATACTTTACCTTTTGTTTTAGCTTGGGTTCCAAGAGGAACATGAATATTCTGAATGACATTGTGTTAGAGCTGAACATAAATATTTTCTAGTTTTAAAATCTAAAAACCTTGATTGTATATTATATATTATTAATCATAAATAGTATGTCTTCGCTCACATTGATCCATTTAAGAGATACTTATAATACTAGTCATAGAATCATATTAAATCAATAATATATTCACTAGTTATGATTTGCCTGAACAGGAAGGGTAATGAGATAAGATCAAAATAACTATTGTCTTATGATAAACCATTGATTGATGCTTAATTGTTACACTGTTGTGGTATGAAATAGGATCTTAACTAAATACTACATGACTGTTGTTATATAGTCAATGACATATATATTATATCAGGTTACTAAGTTCTCTTCCTTCGCAGTTAAATACTCTAGCAGCCCTTGTCAAAGAGTATAGCATTGTTGTGTTGCTGTACAAAGAGTATAGCATTGCTGTGTTGCTGTACAAAGAGTATAGCATTGTTGTGTTGCTGTATTTGTTATAATGGACTGTATAATTATGTTGTTTTGAAAGTATACGCTTATTAAACTAATGATGCTAAGCTTATTTAGGTTGCATCGATGAAAATTTATACAAATTACTCTCCTAAACATTCTGTTGAATATTTGATTATTTCCATATCTTGAATCGCACGTATTGTATGAAGCTAATCGTTTGAGAGTAGCTCGGCTATTGCTGGGTTAAAATAAATACGAAACATAAGCGGATACAGTACTTTGTTTGAAGACACTAAACACAATTTTGATCCTGTGTTCGATTTTCATCAGCGCGCTCAATAATTTATATAATGTATGTCTATGTCTCTTATCATTTGTAGGAGTATTTCTTTCTTAAAAAATGTTTTCAAGTTGAATATGCAAACTGAATTTATATCAGATAATGTCAATAACGTAATACTATATCGACTTCATATTTATCAATATTTTTAAAATATATGAAAGACCTAAGCATACATAGAATAAAAGAATATCTTTTTAAAAAACAAAACACTATAAAAATACTTCGAGGCATAAACAAGGTATTGTAATAATTTGAAATAAATTAAAGATAGCATAATTTCATAGTACGAGCCCTGTTTTCATGATCATAATTTAGTATTACCTAGGTATATTACGACTTAAGATCAACGAGTATTGGCTTTTAACTACCACGATATAGTATTACCTCGGTATGTTAAGACTTAAGAACAACCGTTGGAGGTTCAACTAATATTGTCTATTCATTACAACGATATAGTATTACCTCGGTATGTTAAGACTTAAGAACAACCGTTGGAGGTTCAACTAGTCTTGTCTATTCATTACAACGATATAGTATTACCGCGGTATGATAAGACTTTAAGAACAACCGTTGGATGCTCAAGTAGTCTTGTCTTTTAATTACCACGATGCATTTTTACCTTGGAATGTTAAGACATAAGTACAATGCTCACCGGATAGTGTCCTTTATTATCACGAATTTTTGAAACACGTTTATAACACTTGTTATTTTCTTGGTATTTTAAGACTAAAGAACAGTGATAAATTCATTGGAGACTCGCGGAGTATTGTCCTGTCATTACCACGATTCATTAAAACAAGTTTATAACAATATTTGACGCAGAAATTAGGACTTCAAAGGGAAAGGTTAAGCGTAGAAAGTATATGTTTAATCCGTCTAGGACAAATACGGCAGTATTCTGATGTTTATTTATACTTCCTTATAGCACACTCATCTTTCAATCAAGTTTAAGTGTACGTTAATTACCTCATGTAATATCCTTACTGTTTCTGTGTCTTATTACTATCATTAAGTATGTGTAAAACTGCCTGCCTGCCTGCCTGCCTGCCTGCCTGCCTTCCTGCCTTCCTGCCTGCCTTCCTGCCTGCCTGCCTGTCTGTCTGTTTCTTTTAACTCTCTCTTCTCTCTCTCTTTATCGCATTTTATAATGATTTTTTTTCGCATTTAAAATTAATTTTAACTATGCAGTTTTCCAAGTACTGGTAAAAGTTCAATTCAAGTGTAGATGAACTAAAAATTTATATTTAGTCAAGATGATACAGCAACAATAACAATTGATTGATGATAAATTTATAAACAAATGAATGCTGATATGTCTGTCGCGGATATGTCGTCTACATATCATACTGAACATTTCATACTATATTTATCTTATTGCATTGCAACATAAACAGTGAGATGAACTTGTAGCTTAATATAAACAATAGTCAGATAATTTAACAATGCTATGTTTAAGGTACATGTACATATAAGTAACTGAGGAAACTGACATTTAGAAGCTTATAAACTGTCCATTATTTTATTAGTGAGGTCATCTGTGGCCAAGTTAATAAAGATGCTATCGACTTATGACGACTTACATTTCGGCGCTGAAGTCATGATTTCGAGATTAGCTCAGTCCAAGAAACTGTCTATGTTTGCTAGCGGAAGTTTCATTCTTCTTCCACTACTTAAACTGGATATGATATATGTTTTGTCTGAAAATATCGTAAATACATTATTCTATACCTGCAAGTGTGTAGCCGATCACCTACCCCAGATGTTAGTATTTAACCGTACAATATGAAGAAGTTTATTGGTTCAAATAACTTTTATATTGTACAGTTCAAAATTCAAGATGGTGATTAAAAAAAGAAATAAATTTAGTAGAAATTTCAACGATAAAAACAAACAACCGATAAATGTTCCGCCTGAAGATCAAGACGTTGAGAAAATCCGACTCCGTCTTCCGCTCTCTTAACTTTGGACTCACGGTTTATTTATTTAAAAGAATCTTGATTTTTCTTCACTGTTTTGATAAATTCCTTTAGATTGCTGGATAGAATATTTTACAGTGTTTTGTACAATATAGAAATATATTTTACTCGTACGTATTTTGTTGAAAATCTTATTGGACTCGGCGCCTACGGCGTCTCGTCTAATATAATTTTCACCACAATACAGAATCGTAAAATAAATTCCCATATTGTACAAAACACTGTAAAATAACATCATATTATTTTTTTAAAATTGTATAAATTAAACGATGACGTTTTAAGATTACGACCTGATCAGAATTTTGTGAAGTTCGAAATGTGAGCAAATCATTTACCTCACAATGAAATATAAAACTGAAATCTGAAATATCTTTTCTTTTTAACTTTATATCAAAGCAACGCATGTGACCAAAACAAGAATGTAGTCTGTGTTATAGCAGCGATGCTATATACATATATTGCACGAGTGTTTCTAATTTATTATTAGTTAAACTTACTGTTCCCACGTGTTATACCTACATACCATACTGGTTTATCTGACAAATTATATTTACTTGATCACAACATCAGCATGACAATATAGATTATGATACCATACTTGTTTACCGCTGTACCATTTAATTATGATTCTTACAGTCACAGACATCCGGCGTTAAGCCTTGCTCGATTTAAGTGTATCCTATACACCTTACTACCAAACCCTGTGTCTTCAGTATATATCAATCTGCTCATGAACAGCCATAAACATTACAATAAATACAAAACTTTCCATTTAGCCAGTTATCAAAAAAAACAGTGTGTACACTATACGTTGTATTCCTAAGGGTAAATCAATTTTTATCAGCAATTTCAATATATTCGGTCTTAAGAAATAAAACGTTATTCTCATTTTGTATATACGTAGATTCCAGTGTAATGTTGCTTTCCGACTGAGCATCGATGATTTAGAGTGTCAACTTCGTTGCTCAGTCGGAAAGCGAACTTTCACTAGAATTGACTGACAAAGTTATAATAAACTAATATGTGATGCTTGTATGCATGTAGTTGATGCGTCTTTTAGATATCCTACTTATCATTTTGATTTCCTTGCAGCAAAATAAGTGAACTGAAGTTGTTGTTATAAAAGTAGTTTATAGCCAGCTAGAGAATATAACAGTGCTATATTTGCGATACTTGTACACTTTCAACTTTATTTTATTTGTAACAAGGCCACCGGCCCATACGCAATAAAATAATCAACAAATATATACAATGCATTGTAGTGTGCACATGTGATATAATTATGTCAGTTATAATATATTTATACTAATATATTTATACACACATTACATATAGGTACAAACTTGCTCAAGGACGGGGATTAAAAATATTTCTTTGGCAGATATTTTAAGCGTAGCTCTCTATATAATGGACATACTAGAAGAAAGTGGTATTCTGTTTCAATAAGTAAATCACAGAACATGCAATAACGCATTTCTCTTGGAATTTTCATATGACGTCCTTTTTCAATCATTAAAGAATGGGAAGAAGTTCTAAATGTAATAATACTCTGTCTAAACTTTAGTATGTTAAAATATTTTAAATACGGTTCGAAACTGAAATTGCATTTAAACTCTCTATACAGTACTTATTATTCTGTGAGCAACCAGCATGCCAGTTTTGAATATGTTGATTATTAAGTCTGCTTATATATATTGTACGCCAAACAATTTATGGTTAGCTACATTCTGCCTTTCCCAAATATACCTGAATCCATTTTTGTTCAAATTCATACGAACAGTAGACACCCAATTCATGTACCCTTGTTCGTCAAAATATTACAGCATATTATAACATTTTTTAACATATATAGTATTTGGTAAACTCAATTTTCTTAACCAAAAATTAATACAACGTTTAGCAGCTACTATATACGCAGGATATCTCTCACAGTCCCCCATAACTGCGGCATTACAAGATCTAAATGGTGCATTCATATATCTTTTACATGCATAGATATGTACACGTTCATCGCAATCACGTTGTTCTAAACCCCATAATTCAGCATCATACATTAATACAGGACAAACTTTTGTATCAAATATTTTAAAAAATGTTGAAGGCGGCATAGGTAGTAAATTATTCATACCTTTTAGAACAGATATTAGAACTCGTTTAGCTTTATTCGCCATATTTTCAGACATTTTCTAAAGTGATAGTTTACTTGTAAATAACAAACAAGTATAGGAAAAAGAGTTTACTGTTTCTAATTGATAATTATCATAAAACCATTTTTCACGCCTATCTAACTGGCCACCGTTTTTAAACACAACGATTTTTGTTTTTCCTACATTTACATCCAACAACATATCCAAATAGTACTGGTGGAGATAGTTTAGTTGTTGCTGTAAACCGCCAACAGTATCGGCAATTAATGCTACATCGTCAGCAAAACGAAATGAAACGATTTTAGTGATCTCAGGATATAATTGTATGCCATGTGTACCACTGCTAGCAACAGTTGCATTTAATTCATTTATAAAAATTGTAAATAATATAGTGCTTAACTTGCAGCCTTGTCTAAGTCCAAGTGGACAATTAAAACACGTTGTAAAGGTTGATCCGATTCTTACTCTAGCTTTTTAGGATCGATAAATACTTTTCATGGACTGAAGTTGATGACCTTTAATTCCAATTTGTTGTAACACTGTATACAATTTAGATCTATTAACTGAGTCAAACGATTTTTTAAAGTATACGAAAGCCACATAAACCGGTTTATGTTTCTTACTCAGATATTTGTTAATCAAGGCAACAAAATAGAGCCATTATCAACAGTCGAATAGCCGGAACGAAAACCTGCCTGCGACTCGGTTATTTTATCTAAAGCGTTAACGACAAACGTAAACGGCTTAGTCAAGATACTAATGTATAGTTTACTTAAAATATCTATAAGATATATGCCTCTGTAATTGTATGGATCATTTATTTGCCCCTTTTTATGTACGGGGACAATTATACATTTTGTCTATGAAGCTGGAAATTCTCCAGATCTATAGATTCTATTAAACAGTTTCCGAATAAATGGTAACAAAATATTAATGCCATGAATAAAATGTTTTGCAACAAGATTACCACTTGCGGATATTTTAGGGTCGATACCCTTTACTGCTTCGACAATTTCGTCATCTGTATTGTCACTATTAAACAGGATTACTTCAATATAATCTAGGTCAAGATTTACTTCGCTATCGTCTTCTATAGTTGCATCACTATTAAAAACTTGTTTAAAATGGTTGAACCACTGAGATGAAGAAATTTTTAGGACTTCTTCCAAACATCTCTGGCTTTTAAACCGATGAATCCAGTTTACTTAAGAAAGCATCAATATAAGCCTTTTTGTTACGTTTACATAAATATTTGTACTGTTTACGACCGTCCAAATATAAATAAAGATCACACGCTAATTGGCTACATCGCCATTTGCCAAGCAGTTTATTTTGTTTAATTTTAAGAGATCTGCACTCACTGTCAAACCGTTTCTATGACGAGTGTTTTTTAGAGCCACCCTTTAAATATTGAAATCGTTCACTACAAGTTCAAATAGTTGACAGTATTGTATTAACAATATCTTCAATTTCAACATTTTCATTATCTATTTCATCACTAATATTATCAAATATTCCATTAAGTACATTTTCATACAGCACAGTTTTAAAATCTTCAGCACTATTACTATCAAAACAATATTTTGTGGACGACTGTTTAGTCATGTGCCCACCAGATACCTGCTCAACATTTTTTTATAACGGCCCTACCTAAATTAATAAAACAGGCAAGTGATCAATGTCTGGCCTGGTCTGTATTTCAAAATCAATAACGCTATCAAATATGTTTCTGGTAGCAATAAAATAGTCTACAGTACTACATCCATGTATACTAATATATGTAAAGCCACCGTAAAGTTTATCAGACACTAATCTACCATATATAATAAGAAAGGAATATTCTTTACATAGAGTTATTAAATCTCTACCAAATTTGTTAATTGTACTATCTTGGTTATATCTCTTATTACAATGATTATCATCAAAGATAACTACATACTCCTGAAATTCAGTAATGTTGTCATTAATGGAATCAGTTTCATCAAGATCACCTTTCCGGGCGTTTAAATCCCCACATTACAATATATTACAATTTGTAAGTAAATTGCTACTATTTACAAGAAACCCTTCCAAACACTGTATTCCCTTTTGACTCAGATCTCCATAAAATGGAGAGCTTTCGGGTGACAAATATAAACACATCAGTATAAAAATTGTTTGCATATTTACAATACTTTTGATCAAATTCAAGTATAACACCGAATTCAAAATCATCATTTGAAAAGCAATTGTTGACACAAATTATAACACCACCCATATTTCGACCACCTGCTCGTGACCTTTTTGCAAAACATACACAATTTAAAAACTCAGGCAAAACATTTTTAACTACTGTTAAGTCGTTTATCCAAGTTTCTACAAAACATATATTATAATGCTGCCTCAAATAATCAATAAACTCTGTGTCATCGAGTTTGTCAATTAAACCGTTAATGTTCCAGGTTAGTTTTTTTTAGTTTAGAATGTGATGGGCGTTGGCCATTGTCATATTCAACATCAACTTCGATCTCTACACTCCTGTTCATGTAGTTATTTGCAGCTGACATGCTCATATTGTTTAATTTTCTTCCTTTAAACACCCTTGATTTGACTTCTGTATCAGACTTATAATCATTCTTGGCAGTAATTATCTCTAATTTCCCATTTTTGATAGCCATATTGGCCACGCGTTTTCAATTCATTTAATTTCTCCCTTTGCAGTGTCGTAAGATTACTAGAAATTCGTAAACCGTTTTCACGCAGATCAGCCCAATCCGAAAACAACTTCATTTTACCTTCAAAATCCTTAAACATTATTAAAACCATTCTTGGTTGATCTGGTTGTGACTGGCCAAGCCTTTTTGCATACAAAACCCCATCAGCGCTATAGTCTCCAACTGGATATGCGGTATCCATAATTTCTGATTTTATTTGCAATTTTAATAACTCATCAGATTCATTTTCAGATTCGGTAAGTCCAAACACTTTCAAATTTTTTCCCTGGTTTCCATATCCATGAAGTCAATTTTTCGTTCAACCTTCTCAATTCGCTCTGACTTTATTTCATTTTCCAATGAAATAGCACGCATATCGGAATCAATGATCTCATTCCCGTACGAAAGATTATCAAATCTCGACTTCATTTCCGTAAATCTGTTTTCGTGATCACTTTGCTTCGATTCAACAATCGCAACGTTCTCCCTTATATCTGCAACATCTTTTCGAACCAACAACATTTCTGTCCTTACGGCCATTACCTTACGTTTAACTTCATCAAGCTGATCCGACATTTTCATATTTGAGTTCGAAATAGCATCCAATATTTGCTGAGTCTCAGACGATGGCCCTGGATTTAATTCCACGTCATTTGCAATAACCAATAACCTTTGGCAATAAGATGTATACAGCTTACTGTCACTTAGGCACGTTGCTATGGATGTAGTTTCATACACATATGTCAAATGCTAAGAAACGGATCTTTAATAATTGATAATATGTTCCATTTATTATTAGTGAGGTCCTCCGTGATCAAGTGGTCTAAGGCGCCGTCGACTAATGACCACTTGTATATCGCCGCTGATGTCTTGGGTTTAAGACAAGCTCAGTTCGAAAACTTTCTGTGCGAAGGTTTGTCAGTTTCTTGCGAAAGAACGGTGGTTTTACCCAGATTCATTTTTCCCCATCAGTAAAACTTGACATACCATATATAACCTTTTATTTGCTGAAATATTGTTTAACCCATTCCTTTTTTATCCAAAATAGTATAAAATTAAAATTTAACTCTGGGTGGCTTGGACATGTGTTATTGCTTTAAGCAAAATGGTTGTATCAAAAGTTCTATCAACATTAGTTACGACCCTTCTCTACACAAAAGTTTAGCAAATACTCAAAATGATAATTGCAGGTAAACAAAATATAGTATTATCAAACACAACAGTTTGCTTTGAAATGAAATCAGAAAGCTGACATCACTATCGGGGATTACAACTAAAATAAATTTTATTACTCTTCATAACGATTCATTCTTACTGTGACTACGTGTTAGATCTACATGCATATACTAGTCCTGGTTTATCTTCCAAATTATTTCATACCTTTACATGATCAAAACATAACCCACATATAGTGTTGTATTATATCTATTAAATTGTGATATTCAACCTTTCCAAGCTGAAAATGCACCGTTTGATTATGATTATGACAATCACCATTAATCTGAAGGAGTGACGGCTATTTCTTAATAGATTTAACTCATAGTCGCGCCGTATCAAACCAAAAGCTGCACTATGAACTTATTATAGCTAAAGTGAATTCTCATTGTATCACTTATTGAAATATTTTATTATGTTAAATATAGTTTTTCATAAAACATGTTGTGGTGTCACGCCAGTTTTGATAAAATGAGTAAATTAGATTAGAAAAAATACAAAATGGTTTTATATCACATAAATAACGTTAATTATTTCACTAGCTTTCACTAGTTTTATTCTTTTATATGCCCTGGATTCTTGTAAAGTGTTTTGAGGTTTATATAGTTATATATGAACCTAATTCTACAAATGTGATATACAAATAGATATGAGTAGTATGTGCCCCATAGTTTTGCATCCTAGTATACAAGTATCTGTTTATTCATAGCCACAGATTCTGAATGCAGTGTTGATTCAGCTGGACAACGGAAATTTGGTGTAGCATGTGACAAGACCTGCCACTGTAGAGACGTTCAGGAACAATGTGATAGCAGTAGTGGTAATTGTACATCTGGATGTTCGGATGGATGGACAGACACCGGGTGTCAAAAAAGTAAGTACATTAATGAAGGTTTTAGTGTTGTTGTAATCACAATGTACAACACAGTGTACGACAGGAAAGTGGGTTAAAATGTGTTTACACACACGTGGTCAGTCTCAAGATGATCCTTGTAACAAAGTATCTTAGAATATTTATTGTTTACAAAACATATTCTGTTTGTGTTTCAAGGCAAGCGCTTTATATGACAGTTTTTCTATACCGTTTATTTATCGAAAAAAATGTATCAATAATTATTTGGATCTTATTAGACATTAAATAATTCAAAATACAATGATATAGTTTTGTATCATCGCATACAGAAAGAGTGTCAACAGAATAAAATAAGCAAACATCTTTAATATTTAATCCTAGCTCGTCCTGCTTTATTGTGTGTTCATGTCGTGTTAGATATAGATATAAATTACCGTATTTGCTTTATCGTGGTTTTCTAGAATGTGCAGACGGAAGATACGGAGATCGATGTGGCCAGACATGTAGCACACACTGTAAAGGTGGAAATGTGTGTGACAAGAGTAATGGGCATTGTCCGGGTGAATGTGCTGCAGGATGGCAAGAACCGACGTGTAAATCAGGTCAGTATCATATTCATTCTTTGCTTATTATATTATTATTGTAACACTGAATATTCTAATATTGCATATCGGTTAAAATACTCGTATATAATTTGTTTTTAGCAAAACAATTAGAAATACAGTCACTGTGGAGCTTACTGTTGTGAAAACGAATATAGCATGGCGGATGGATTTTCCAAAACGGCCAAAAGAAAAACAAAAGGGTTAAGAATCTTCCTCTTAATACCCTTTTTGTCAAACGTGTTCATATGATTATGATATGTATCATCCTTACATCAGTAATGGATTTGCGTACAAGACGATTTCTATGTATGTCTGCTCATAGTATATCCCTATGAGTTGATGATTGAAGTTCTGACAATTCAAAGGAATGTGATGTAATAAGGATCTGTATTGAGACTATATATATATATATATATTACAGGTAACTGGTATGGTAATTTAAAATATTTCGTTTTCATAGTATTTAGTTTTTTATTCAGTAAGGGTGTGGTTTCGGTATTCATCCATTAGGGGTTAAGACGAACCCCAAAGAGGATTAATATTATAAATTTCAAAAAGTGCTATGGCCACTGTGCGCCAGTAGAGCGTTCAAAAATCATATATTCGAGGGTCGCAAGGTAGATAATTGCCCGTTATATTATACTTATTGAGTAACTGTCTTGAAATAAAGTATTATTATTATTCTCTCTTTGTAAGTAACTGCTAAAATTCTTATAAAGGAGGCAGGATGGCGATCTCAACAGAGAGATAAAGCTGCTATGTGATCTGGAGAATGAAGAGCATCTTAAAGTTAATATATCAGAAATAAACGCAATAAATGTCTTAAAAAATAAATAATAATTAAAATGGATATAAAGCATCTCATTAGGCCTAGGCCATAATTTATTAATTGCAAAATTATCATACCCGACCACCTCCTTATTTTCATGCCGCCCCGAAGACGAAGCGCAAAGGGTGAAGACGTGTTTTCTTTTAGCTTGTATTTGTTCTAATTTTATGGTGGAACTATTGGATACTATGATGAAGTTTTATATGTGTGTGAGTGCGTGAAAGTGCATACATTGCGAAGAGATAAACATTTGAACTTATTTTTTAATAGATATTACAATAACAGTGATATTAGATAAAGGTGTACCGATTGTTCACGTGTGGTAGCGACCATATTACATGTCAAAAAGTGACTCATTTGCCTAAGGGACAAATATCGCTTTGATAATTGACCTTACCGAGGATAATCGTGTGACTAACTGGTGCATCGCTATAGCGTGGCCGAGGCGAAAGGCGAAGGTGAAGAATTACCGTTAAACGTTCACCTGTATTAACAGTGAGATATGGCATCGGAAAGTGTTGTACACCGAGTTAACACCTGTCGTTCATCGTTATAATACGGTAGTTAAGGGTACTTACTCCAAATAACACGGATTTATACACCGCTATGAAAATGGTCGAATATAATAATGAATTGCTTAATGATTTCCAAAAGGGACAAATATTCGACACTAACTGTTCCTCTATAGTATCACGTTCAAAATATCACCGAATCGCAACTTCAATAGTTGTCGTTGGCTTTTTACTCAGCTTTAAACTGGAATGCCGCAAACGAAAGTGCGAGAACTAAACCAACTTATGTACTTAAAGACATGAGAATAAGTGTTAAACATGACGTTTGCAGCTTATAAAGCTCTGTGTCGCAAATCATTACTAATGTTTAACATTGTGTAGAGTGTATTGAATCTGATAAAGCATCTGGTATAGTGTCCCTCAAACATGAAATGAGAATGTTAAAGCTTATGAGGAAAATCTCATTATGTAACGTTTAAAATTAGTAATTCAGAAAAACTTATTCCAACAAAACAAACGAGGAACAAGAAAATCAATCAATGAAATATGTGGTTCCTGCAAGTGAAGTTGACAATATTGATTGTTTAACTCTATCAGATGTCTTGAGCTCAAGCACTAACCCGCTATCAATAACACCACATATTATGGTGCCTAATGCTCAGATCACACCAAAGCATTTAGATAATGAGTCAGGTGCTATTTTTCAAAACAACTGAGAATAGCGTACCACCTAGTGTAGAGATGGCAACATTACAAAAAGTTAGTTGCGTTCACAGAAACAACTCAGTGAATTTTAGCACTATTATAAAATCCGTTTGAACCCCATCTGCACCAAACGATGCAAAGCATGACCCGACGTCACACCAGATACCGCTGGTTAATTTCACTGATCGTGATATGCATACTAGTAAAGCAGACAATTGTCAGGAAAATATAGTTAGTAAAGTTAATAATCGCGATGATCATATGGTGATGGCCTGTCTGATTTTTCTGACTATGTGAGAAAACGTACGAAACGATTTTATGTTGGTGGGTTTAAACGTAATATTGCAGAAGATAAGGTGGCTGCGTATGTTCGACAAGGGGGTTCAAAGATTACTAAGGATTCGATTTTAAAAATGAAATTCAAACTAGTTGTCGTTCGTGTTAATGTGGAAATTGATCAAAACGCATATAAATGATCCATACTTTTGGCCCAGATGTCTTACCTGTAGGTCCAGAGTTTCAAGGTCTATTTACTCACAGAGATTTAATACACAGTCAGATCAGTATCATAATAAGCCAGTTCGTGGACACCACAACAATCAGAATGACAATCGTAGGAAATATAGCGCATATGTACAATTTACTGTTTAAAGATCACGTATAACGGTACTGAAGTTGTAGAGTATAATCTTTATAACTGGTTTGAGAAGGACGACATGTAGGCTAGTTGACCGTTATAACATCCAAGTTTATCAATGATAACTAAATATGGATCCAGCTAATCTGAAAATAATTACTTGGAATGTAACTGGTATAATGTCCAGCTGTTGGTATCTGAGTGACATATTACACAAATATTCCGTAGACATTTGTGGCATATCAAGTGAGAGACGTGTTGGTAAAGTTGGGGGTCGCCATTTTGTGGCATACCAAACACTCGAGGTACTTCACACCACTGCCTGTTACCGATGACAGAGATATTGGCATTCAGTTAGAAATATCGAATAATGTCTTTGTATATATTTTTCAAGCAAAAATCATTGTATGGCATCATTTAAAAATTACATAAAAGTTCTGTCAAACATAATCTATCATACTCTGATAAAGGAGTCGTAATTATTAAATGAAATACGAATAATCATAAATTCGTACAATATGAGAAATATCTGTTACCAAGATCTGGTCATTACTATGTGAATTTTAACACCGCAAAAAACGCAACTTTAGAACTGCACATCGAGAAGCTGTTGAAAAATATCTAGCAGAATTTCACACCTTTATTGACATTGCTGCTGAAGTTAACCAGGATTTATTTTTGAATCTGGTTAATGCTAGACGAGTAAATTGTGTTTGACACCCGGTATAGAAACGTCATTTCAATGTCAAACTAAGAAATTCGAATGACATAACTAGCGGTTGACAAGCTTACTTTAGCGAGCTATACAATATTGATGATAACAGTGACTTTGATGCAAATTTTAAGCAGTTAATTGATGAAAAGGTGTCAGAGAATCATAATAATCGTTTCATATTTTAAGTAATGAGGTAATACCGGTAACTCCTGAAATTATTAAATCAATACTGAAAGGGGCTTAAACAAGTAAAGCGTTTTCAGAAGATTATATTTATATTGAATACTTATTCACGGCGGTTATAGAGTAATTAGTCTTTTAGGAAAACTATAAACGGCTATGTTAAGGTTTTCACATACTCCTGACAAAATGAAACGTGGTATCATCACAACTCTCTTCAAAAGTAGTAAAAAAGAACCAGAGAGATCCTAATAACTATAGGGCAATTATACTGTCATCTCCATCTATTAAGTTGTGTATGAAAAGTTGATCTTAACACGCTTGTATGATGATGCCAAAATAAATTTACTCATCAACAAGGAGGCTTCTGATAAAACCTTGGATTAACCATTCGTGAATGTATTTACTACCCAAAATAAAATAAATGTAAAGTGTATACATGCTTCATGGATTCAAAACAAGCTTTTGATAGACTGTGACACAATGGATTATTTTATAAATTGTCACAATTTAACATACATTCTACTTTATACAAAGCTATTGAAAATATGTACACGAATGTAAAATGTCGTGTTCGTTACGGAAATTGTTTGTCGAATTAGTTAGATATACGCCAAGGAACAAGACAAGAGGTTATCGTTTGTCCATTTTTCTATATGGTCTCATTGACGGAATAGAACGTTTTGAGTACAGCTTATGTTTATCTACCAGTAATTGTAATTGTCTCACTGTTGCTGACTACATGCTTTTAACATCATTTTCTAAATTCGGACTGGACAAAATAATGGACATATGTAATACATAGTCATCACAATGCAGATTTTTACATTGCCAATAAATGTTCAGTTATTGTTTTTAATGAAACTAAAACGCAATATAAAAAGACCAAACGTAAATGGAAATTACGTACTAATAGATATGTAGAATCGACAACAGAACATACACGTCTAGGTGTGATCTGCAATAAATATATGTTTGACGAACAACGTATTAAGGGCATGTGCTCTAAACTTAGAGGTATATTTCTAGGGCTGCAAAATTTGGTATTCATGAAGATGGTCTTTTTCCTATAACTTCGATGAAAATTTATAATTCTGTTGTTTTGACTAAGGCTTTATATGGATGTGAATTGTTCAGTCAAATATTAAAATGTGATATGTTAACACTAGAAAAATCCAATCGCTTTTGTATTAAAATAATGCATTCTGCACCAGTGTATACCATAACCGACGTGTGTTTAAGTTTAGTTGGGCCATTTTCTTTAGAAAGTTTAATTGATAAAAGAAACTTGTCATTTCTTCGTCAGTTGTGTATGTCAAACTGTGATCACATAGTTAAAATATTTTTATTGATTGTTTTTTTCCAATACCAAGCTCATCAACCAAATCAACTTGGTTTCATACCCGATAGCAAGCGTATTTTAAATTTGTATTCTCTATCTTCAATTCTAAGTGACTTTGTGATTTCGGGCATTTTCCCATCTAAATTTTAATGGAAAAATCTTATTAATACCAATAGCAACAGAGTTTAAGAGAGTTATTGGTCAAATAGAATATAAATAGATTGTATCCTTACAAATTTTGTTTCTGTCAAACCAATGTCGAACAATGTTTGTGAAATCTGTCATCTATCACATCTGTACCCTATATATACCACTGAATGCCAAAGTACTATAAATATCATATGCCGTCTCTTCAGTGACACGTTCACAAAGACTGCGCAAAGTGTAACAGAGGTGTTACTTATATAACTAGTCATCTTATTTTACGAATCTGAAACAGTTAGAGAAAATCTTTTGAAAATCAATTTATACGATAATCAATCCTGTGTAATTCAACGCGGTTGTAGTTTTTAATCCTAAGATGAAATAAATGCACTGATTAATGGCTTAAGGCCTATTGTCACCAATGGTACAAAAATTCCTTAATTGTTTTGTAAAGGTTGTTCGCGCACTGCACCTAATTTGGTCTTAAACAGAGTAAATAGGAAGTGTAGCTAAGTATACATTTTATCAATACTGACATTTTTCATGTAAAACTGATTTCCTTCTAATATCTTGTACTTCGTTTCGACAAGATTGGTTGTTCTGGTATGTCATCATATCTATAAACTGAAAAATATTTAATATGTTTAATGAAG
Source organism: Panopea generosa (assembly GCA_029582155.1). NCBI lineage: Eukaryota > Metazoa > Mollusca > Bivalvia > Adapedonta > Hiatellidae > Panopea > Panopea generosa. The sequence continues at coordinate 86,864,181 of CM055896.1, forward strand.
TATAATTTAATTTTTTAGCATACTATAACATATACTGCATTATATTGTGTAACTTTTTTGTTCATTTTGATAGGTCACTGGTTATACGTATTATTTCTTCTCTATTTGTATTGCAATTTATAATCTATTGTATATATGTGCTCTCCATATAGGAGGAAATAAAGAATCAAATTAAAATTAAAACCTAACAATGAAGTAGAATTACACACAAATACTGTATCGCATGATAGTATATATAATTAACACATTACATGTAATGCGATAATTATTGGTACAGCCATTCTAATGCCAGATCCTGTTTTTTTCTTCAATTGACCTTAATATAAACCTAAAACGCTCATTTAAAGCGCCGATGTAAAAGCTGTCAATTTTTAAAAGAGTCAAACACATTAGTCTCATAATAAAGGTCAGCAAAGCAAGGTCATTGGATTTTTTAAAAAAATGTTTCGTATACGTAACAAACGCGAATCATTAAAAACAAGAACTTATATGTTCATTGGGAGAAGTAGAATTCCAAAACACACATCCACTACAAAGCCTAAAGATTATTTCAGGGGTTTTATTCAGACTGGTTCCCAGTTCTACAGGGTAACCGACAGGATGGAGTAACAATCCCATGCTATATTTATTATTCATTGATGGAATCATAAAGGAGCTGTATAATTCAGGCTTAGGTCTATGTTCATTCGATTTAAATATTTCCAGCCCTACTGTCGCAGATGATATGTGTTTGATCTCCATTTCGAAGTCCACTCTTGACCAAATGATGAACTTTTGTTATTAACGAAGACAATCGTAATTTTTGAAATATTAAACGGACATGGCGATAAGGTCCCAAACATGTAGCCGATTCTGACCGATACACTCATTTGGGAATTACATTTCATAAATATTATGATACAGAATTGGCCATAAATGAAGCTGCAATTAAACTGAGAAGAGCTTTTTTGGCGTTAGATGAAGTTGTGTCCATTGAACAAAGCTTACATCTCTTAACGTCATATAATATTTATAAATCTGTTGTTCTTCCAAAGGCCCTTTATTGTTGCGAATTATGGAATTACATGAATGGCGCACAGTTATTAGATATGAAACGCTGTCATCGAATGTGCATTATATTTTTGCAAGGTATGTTTACAAATACGTGGACTCACGTAGCTTTATGCATTGTTGGCAGTCAGTCTAAGGAAACGAAAATCATAGATTACCGTTAACTAACATTTTCTGGTCAAACGTGTTATATCCAGGACCATTTCCTTGCAAAGAATATATTCTATCCGCTTATACGAAAATAATGTTCATCAATTAGCCATGCTAGAAGATCCTTAGTTTATTGAATATATTGTTGCTACTGATATGTTTTCTCTGTTAGAGCTGTGGTTGTTCAGTTAAATATATCAATTGCTTTTTGGTGAATGTCAGAGTACCATTAAGCTATTAAGTATTTTGTACTCTCGTAATTCTTATTTTTAGCATTTAGTTAAGTGTGGTGCAATTGTCAGCAATACACACTGTCTTTGAATGTGTAATCAATGAAGATTTGCGCGTGGCACTGTGGAAGGAAATGTTTAACAAGTTTAAAAATCTTAACATGAAAAGTCAACTATCTCATCCATGTGCTGGACTATGTCAATTTCTAAGATATGACGAATTACAAGTAAAACGATTAAAGATTATTATAAGATTTTTTCCATCGCATGATGGATAGAATGAAGAGTACGTGTTATGTCCTTAAGTTGTTTTTTATAACCATATTATTTTGTTTTTCTGCTTTTCTTTTATTTGAGATTTTTCTTCAGGTAATATTTACGTTGCTTTTGATTAATGCCCGCGCGAGTGTGAATGTGCGTGTATATGTTCGGGCGTGAAAACGTGTGTTACCTTCTTTATGTATTGTATAATTTTATGTTGCTTTTTTCATGGGTTTTGTAACTCTTCAGTATTGGAGATTATTATATCACCTATAACTTTCTGTTCAGAAAAGTTTATTGAATCACAAAGAGTAATGTCCCATTCAAAGATAATTGTTGATTCCGCTATTATATTTAATTTTACATATGATAAATGTGTTAATACACAGGTCTGCATTTTCTTTTTTTTTCGTCAATATCTTAGCATAACCCGATACGGGCTAATGATTGACTTTATTGCGGGGCGCGATTTTGTCAACAAAATTAATATATATATATATATATATATATATATATATATATATATATATATATATATATTGTGCTAATCATATATTTACTATATCCATATCTATATTTATCTTTCCATACATAGGCACTATATTACCGTTCTGTATTTTTACTATACTGGTTTGTTTTTTTAGAATGCAAAAGCGGGCTTTACGGAGCTAGATGTGCCCATCAATGTAGCACACACTGTAAAGGTGACGCTGTGTGTGACAAGAGTACTGGTCATTGTCCGGGTGGATGTGCTCCAGGATGGCAAGAACCGACGTGTAAAACAGGTCAGTACCCAAATCCATTCAATGCATATTACTTTAATGTAACACTGAATGAAAATATTCTAACATTGCACATACATTGACGTTAACCAAAACTTCTCTATTCCAACTTATGATCGATCTTTCAAGACACCCAGTATACTTTTTCAAATTGAAATAAATATGTTTATGATTGTGAAGCTAATCAAGCAGCAGAAAAAGCCTCTTGGCAGCTTAGTATTTTAGAATTAAGCAAAAAATGATTTCTGTGTCAATTGAAACCTTACAATAAACATATTTTTTTTTATACCGCATGATGTTATATATAATCAGTAAATGGACAAGCTGATGCTATCTGCAGCAATTTAAATGGCAGATCAGACTTTTTTCGTATGCACCTTAGCAAAACCTGATAGCAGGTTGAAAGCGCCGATGTAATTGATGTCACCTATTAAGAAACTCTACCACAATAATACTCGACTAAAAAGCAACTAAGCGAAGTCAATGGTATCTTAGCGTCAACACTTTATCAAATAATGCACTTGAGTCTTAGAAAAGTTATTGTAAATAATACATCTGTTTTAACAACATGAAGATGTAGTTTTCAAATGACATCATAACCACAACCGCCTGTATATGACCAATATCTAGAATGTTCTACTTCTATCTCTGCTTTAAATATACGTCTATTTTTGCATACAAATGTGAAAACAATGTAAAATAAGCATAATCCATATGTCCTATCGTAGCTTCTGTTTTGTTTCAATCATCCTGTATTTATGTATTGTAAAGTATACTTATTGATAAGCTTCTGTGATTTACTGTGATTTCTAAAATGTGTAATAAAAAAATATGGAGATAAATGTGGCCAAACTTGTAGCACACACTGTAAAGGTAGAGATGTTTGTGACAAGAGAAATGGTCACTGTCCAAGAGGATGTTCTCAAGGATGGCAAGGATGGACGTGTAAAACTGGTCAGCATTACATATATAAAATTTTGCTTTCTAGAGATAATATACTTATTTTCACTAACGCTGTCTCATATTTTAGATAAATGTTATATTTTCATATTTCAAAAATTTGCATAGCAAAACCTTTTTGTAAACCAACATACCAAACAATAAACTTGAATAGCACAATTATGTATATACCGCATATATATAAACTTTAAGTTTATTTATAAATATTTTATTACATTTGATCTTCAAATGCAACATGTCAATTTCTTGTTATAACTACTGTCACACATGTTTAATGCCAAGTTCTTAATATCTAAATTACTATTGTAAAAACTTATTAGCTCAAACTGATTATTAATAAAGTACTACGTGAAAATATTTGAAACTTTCGTTTCATGTATATACTGTTGAGGCCTAATTGTTTATAGTAATTGAAGGTCTGAAAACTTATTTAATATTTATGTACATAACATTATTATCACGTATTGTCCAGTGCTTTTATTTTGTTTTCTTTTAGTAGTAAGTATCTAAACCATGCTAAAGCCATGCATCATGCAGACTAGCACGTTTAATACTTAAGGCTAGTCAGACGTTAAAAAAGGCATTAAGAAAAACGTAAGTTTAGGATAAAGTAACTGTCTGGATATATTACCAGTCAGATCGGAAAACCGTCAGGACTTTGTGATATTTCATTTAACTTTCTAGACTTAATATATATTTGAATATTATCCGATATTTTAATTGACAGCGTTAAGTCTAAGTTTATTCACAAATAGTCAATGTTATATGTTATGGACACCGCTTATTTAAGTGTGATTTAAGTGAATCGTATACTATTTAACTTAGATACAATACTGTGAATTTGATTGTTATATTAATTATCTTTGAAAATATTTTTATTATAAACTGTGTGACTTTAAAAAATAAACTGATAGAATCTGATAACTGTCGTCGTATTTGCTGTCTGTGACCTTCAACGTAATACATTGTTTTAGTGTCATCAACCTCTGTAACGTCTACAACAATTACCCATCCTTCAATAAACAACGCTCATCGTATCAGCACGTCCGACCAATAACGTTACGTTGACGTCGACGAATCATCTTCATACTCGTTACGTATTACTTTCATGCATACATGACTGACTACAATGCATCATTAATACTGTAGAGAAACAGATTGCATGTAACAACATATAAGAAAACATTAGGAAATTTCATTACATCCCTCTCCTAAGATAGATTCATAATCTTGTTTTAAATTATAATAATTTCAAAAATTCAGATTGAAACCACAATATTAATATTCACTGTCCTGTGTTAACATCTGCTTAATGTAAATCCACCTGTCCGGTGAATGACCCTGGTTAATGTAAATCCATCTGTCCGGTGAATGACCCTGGTTAATGTAAATCCATCTGTCCGGTGAATGACCCTGGTTAATGTAAATCCACCTGTCCGGTGACTGACCCTGGTTAATGAGAAATTAGTATACTGGATCTGCTGATTAAAACATTATCATGAGCATTAGAGATAACCTGTTTACACTTATTTGTAAGATTAATAGTTTTTATCAGCATTTATTTGTTGTCTGTTATTTTATCTCAATGAAATTTGTATTCGGCATTTTTCCATGAAAGTGCTGGTTGTATATACTCTTCTAGTAAAATCCCAAAATCCAGTGTAGTGAATACACATTTTACATGCATAAGCATATTTTATTACTACCACACATTAAACACGTTGCTATATATCTAGCAAGTATACTAGGATTACTACATATAATACCTTTTTATGATACAGTTTTCACGTTACATAATCTCTATATCAAATTGCTACTTTTACTGTTCTTCCACTTCTTGTGACAAATGAAGTATTTTCCTTGTTTTATTTGGCAAGGTTACTGACATTGTTTCTGGTGTTTCACAGTCAAAGAATATGTCTTCTTCAATATTTAAATTTTCATGATTTTCAGACATCCACCGAAATGTTCAAAGGACACAATCGTCACAACAACATAAGCATGCTCAATATATAGAATAATAATAATAATAATAATAATAATAAGAAGAAGATGAAGAAAAAGAAGAAGAAGATAAAAAAAGAAGAAGAATAACACTTATAATAATAATAATAATAATAATAATAATAATATAAAAGCAATATGAATAATGATAAAAAAATGAAAAGGAAAAACATTTTTTTTATTAATAATGATAATAATGATAACAATAATAAAAACAATAGTTATAATAATAATAATAATAATAATAATAATAATAATAATAAGAAGAAGAAGAAGAAGAAGAACGTCACTTTCTGGTCATTTGATGTCACACTCTCAACTGCTCCCAAGTTTTTAACTGATATTACCCTAACTTGTTTGAGTGTGTCATATAACGTCTATATGTGATTGTTATATTAGCCATCCACATTTGGTTAAGTTTTGACCTTTCGATCTGTTTAATGGTAAATATACAACTTGCTCGGGAGCTTATGTTCAGTTTCGCATATTGTTCGTACCGTATATACACATGTAGATCATCGATTTATTCTTTACCATGGTTTTCTAGAATGTGAGGACGGAAAATACGGAGATCAATGTCACCTGGCATGTAGCACACACTGTAAAGGTGGCGTAGTGTGTGCTAAGGATAATGGTTATTGTCCGGGTGGATGTGCACCAGGGTGGCAAGAATCGACGTGTAACTCCGGTCAGTATCAAATACATTCAATGCATTATTGTAACACTACACGAAATTATTCTAATATGGTTAAAATTAAAATAAAAATACTCTTATTAAATTATCTTAGCAAAAAAAATAGAAATACAGCCACTGTGGCATATAGCACACACTGTAAAAGTAAAGCGGTGTGTGCGAAGGATAATGGTTATTGTCCGGGTGGATGTGCACCAGGAAGGCACGGATCGACGTGTAATACCGGTCAGTATCATATATATCAAATCATCAATAAACGTTAACCGGCACCTTTTCCTCTTAATTTATGTTTTTTTAAAGACACTCGGCATAATACATTAAATAATATATATGTATACACTGTTCATATGAGCTGTGAGCTTACTTCACAACTGAACTAAATTACTATAAACTACTACAATGTCATTGAAAATTCAAATACCTGCATTAGATAGAGAAATCAAAAGCACAAAATATGAACTTTCCAAATATATAAATCTATGTTAAAGACAATATCAGCAATAATGGGAAGGAAAAATGCTGCCATAGTCATTTATATTCTCTTGCTAGAATGTGCCGCTGGTTTCTATGGTGAAGGTTGTCAGGAAGTATGCAGTGGCCACTGTCGGCGTGGTTACACATATTGTAATCATGTAGACGGAATATGCCAGTATTCGTGTACAGAAGGATGGACGGGGACACGCTGTGATGAAGGTATGACTATTATTAAACATCCATTAATTATAGTTGTATTCTAGGGCATGTAAAGGGTTCTTAGTGCTAATATAATTAATGCATTTTGGTTGATGTTTGTGTTGTAACACTAGTTGTAAATGCATTGTCTTTTGTTGGAATATACACTTTAACCAAATATGCCATGTGATTGTGTATGCGTATGACACGGTCGTGCCCGATAAGCTGAATAGGTCACACGTCTTACTCGAATTTCCCGTCAGGCCATTGTTTCCGTGATGATTGATACATGATATTGCATCTAATCGTATCCTACCCTGATTCAAGTGAGAACTTATTCAGTTACCTACGGAAATGGGTGTACTGGTTAACATTCCAGGATCCCTGAAAAGAGTGGTGATGTTAACTAGTCATTTGTAAGCTCTGTATTGCATATAAATGGCATTTACATTCTAACCAACACAAAAACAAGGGCAAGATGTGTACTTTCATTTTAAAATATATTAGATAATCATTGTAAGTTCAATGGCGAATTGTATTTTCACAATATCTATAAATTTATTTTAAAAACATGTTACACTCAGTGTGATTTCATTTAAGTTAATATATTGCAAATAAAGGAATAGATAAGTAATGTGGCATAGTTTTATTTTCACACGCCCCCACCCCCCTTCCCCACAAACAAACAACAACAACAACAACAACAACAACAACAACAACAACAACAACAACAACAACAACAACAACAAAAAACAAACAAACATTTCAGGTTATATACTGTAAACCCGGTTTTGCATGTTTGTGGGGGAGACTTCAGAATGATTTTGAATATAACCACCGTTCTTCTGCAAGTAACGTCGTGATTAATGAAATTCAACCCAAGGTTTAAATATATTCACATATCAGCGACGCTCTTTGCAAGTATTCATGCCCGAAGTGTTGTTTTTTTCTTATCTATGACTAAGTTGTTGTAGATTTTTTTTTGTCAACGAAAATATATTACATGTGACCTCATACAGATACTCATAACATTGATGACATCGTCAATTCTAAAGAATAATTATAAAAGGGAAAACACTGAACGAGATATAATTGTAAATTTGTTATTGACACTCGTGGATGCTAGACTGGCCGGTTTAGATACGGGTTTAATGATATTTATCTTTCATCAGTTGTGAAACAAGCTTCATCGAATTATACAAATATCGCTCGATGTCTTCACTGGTACAACAGTACTATGAATATACTGTATCCTGATTAAGGACAACGAAGCAGGCCGTGACTTGGAATTGAACCCCCGACTCTCCAATCATTGGTCCGATCTACTACTTGAACAAAACATCCATACACCTATACATACATTTAATTTACCTGCATTTATACAGTTTGGTCTTATGATACAAAATACAAGATACAAAACAATATTTTGTGTCGCATGTACAAATATAAAACACTAGAGGTAAAGCTATATGCCTGCGATGTTTGATGCACTGGTGGAGTCTGACGAAGTGAGTGGGGCGCGATGTTTGATACACTGGTGGAGTCTGACGAAGTGAGTGGGGCGCGATGTTTGATGCACTGGTGGAGTCTGACGAAGTGAGTGGGGCGCGATGTTTGATACACTGGTGGAGTCTGACGAAGTGAGTGGGGCGCGATGTTTGATACACTGGTGGAGTCTGACGAAGTGAGTGGGGCGCTATGTTTGATACACTGGTGGAGTCTGACGAAGTGAGTGGGGCGCGATGTTTGATGCACTGGTGGAGTCTGACGAAGTGAGTGGGGCGCGATGTTTGATGCACTGGTGGAGTCTGACGAAGTGAGTGGGGCGCGATGTTTGATACACTGGTGAGGGCTGACGAAGTGAGTGGGGGCGATGTTTGATACACTGGTGGAGTCTGACGAAGTGAGTGGGGCGCGATGTTTGATGCACTGGTGGAGTCTGACGAAGTGAGTGGGGCGCGATGTTTGATACACTGGTGGAGTCTGACGAAGTGAGTGGGGCGCGATGTTTGATGCACTGGTGGAGTCTGACGAAGTGAGTGGGGCGCGATGTTTGATGCACTGGTGGAGTCTGACGAAGTGAGTGGGGCGCGATGTTTGATGCACTGGTGGAGTCTGACGAAGTGAGTGGGGCGCGATGTTTGATGCACTGGTGGAGTCTGACGAAGTGAGTGGGGCGCGATGTTTGATACACTGGTGGAGTCTGACGAAGTGAGTGGGGCACGATGTTTGATACACTGGTGGAGTCTGACGAAGTGAGTGGGGCGCGATGTTTGATACACTGGTGGAGTCTGACGAAGTGAGTGGGACGCGATGTTTGATACACTGGTGAGGGCTGACGAAGTGAGTGGGGCGCGATGTTTGATACACTGGTGAGGGCTGACGAAGTGAGGTGGGTGCGGCCATGTTTGATGCTCTGTTGGACACTGTTTACTTTGAAAACTATATATCTAATTGGAGGATATGTATGATATGTATCTTCTTTTTTTTACAAAGGTAAGCAAACATTTCATTGTCGTACTTTATTTTTTAGAATGCAGTCCTGGTTTTTTTGGACAAAACTGTAAAGAACAATGTAGTACAAACTGTAGAGATCCAACGTCATGTAACAGGACGAATGGTCACTGTGTCTGTAAGCCAGGGTGGAAAAGATACAAGTGTAATAATGGTATGAATACACTAATAATTATGTTATGTATTACAGCAGAATAAACATGTTTCATGTAATGAATGAAAGATGTACTTTAACAATTTGAATAGTTGGTCGATTGCTTTGGTATATATCAAATTTACTATAAAGAAATTAACAGAGCTGCGCCTAATGCATATGGTATACCTTCATGTCAGTGACCCATCAGATTTACCTCATGTTGTAGTATTGATATAATACAAATTTTTACATTTACTTCCTTGGTTATATGTATGGTCATCTAAATGTTTACATTTACTTACATGGTTATATGTATGGTCATCTTAATGTTTACATTTACTTACTTGGTTACATATACATGCATGGTCATCTCAATGTTTACATTTACTTACTTGGTTACATATACATGCATGGTCATCTAAATGTTTACATTTACTTACTTGGTTATATGTATGGTCATCTTAATGTTTACATTTACTTACATGGTCATATGTATGGTCATCTAAATGTTTACATTACTTACATGGTCATATGTATGGTCATCTAAATGTTTACATTACTTACTTGGTTATATGTATGGTCATCTAAATGTTTACATTTACTTACTTGGTTATATGTATGGTCATCTTAATGTTTACATTTACTTACATGGTCATATGTATGGTCATCTAAATGTTTACATTACTTACATGGTCATATGTATGGTCATCTAAATGTTTACATTACTTACTTGGTTATATGTATGGTCATCTAAATGTTTACATTTACTTGCTTGGTTATATGTATGGTCATCTAAATGTTTACATTTACTTACATTGTTATATGTATGGTCATCTAAATGTTTACATTACTTACATGGTCATACATGTATGTATGGTCATCTAAATGTTTACATTTACTTACTTGGTTATATGTATGGTCATCTAAATGTTTACATTTACTTACTTGGTTATATGTATGGTCATCTAAATGTTTACATTTACTTACATGGTCATATGTATGGTCATCTAAATGTTTACATTTACTTACTTGGTTACATATACATGTATGGTCATCTAAATGTTTATATTTACTTACATGGTCATATGTATGGTTATCCAAATGTTTACATTTACTTACTTGGTTACATGTATGGTCATCTTAATGTTTACATTTACTTACTTGGTTACATGTACATGTATGGTCATCTAAATGTCTACATTTACTTGCTTGGTTATATGTATGGTCATCTAAATGTTTAAATTAACTTACATGGCTATATGTACATGTATGGTCATCTAAATGTCTACATTTGCTTGCTTGGTTATATGTATGGTCATCTAAAAGTCTACATTGACTTACTTGGTTATATGTATGGTCATCTAAATGTCTACATTTACTTACTTGGTTACATATACATGTATGATCATCTAAATGTTTATATTTACTTACATGGTCATATGTATGGTTATCCAAATGTTTACATTTACTTACTTGGTTACATGTATGGTCATCTCAATGTTTACATTTACTTACTTGGTTACATGTACATGTATGGTCATCTAAATGTCTACATTTACTTACTTAGTTACATGTATAAATATTGTCATTTAAATGTTAACACCGTTTCAATAAAGCCGAGTCTGCTATTTTTTTATATTTTGATAAATCATGAACCCGCGAGTATAAAAATGAAACCGGAACATTATGAGCTCATGAGTATCAAAATGAAACCGGAACATTTTGAACCCATGAGTATCAAAATGAAACCGGAGCATTATGCATCCATGAATATCGAAATGAACAGGAACATCATGCGCACTTGAGTATCATTATGAAACCGGAACATTATGAGCCCATGAGTATCAACATGAAATGGAGCATTATGAAAACATGAATATCGAAATGAAACAGGAACATTATGAGCCCATGAGTTTCAAAATGAAACCGTAACTTTATGATCCTATGTTTTTCAATATAAAACCGGAACATCGTGAGTCCATTAATATCAAAATAAAACCAGGGTATCATGAACCCTTAAGCATAAAATTGAAACTGGAATATCATGAGCCCATGAGTATCACAATTAACTTAAAACATCATGAACCCTTGTACATCAGAATGAATTTGGAACATTATGAGCCCATGTGTATCTAAATGAAACCGGAACATCATGAACCAATGAGTTTCAAAATGAAACCTGAACAATATGAACCTATGAGTATCAAAATGAAACCGGGACATTATGAGCTCACGTGTTTCTAAATGTAATCGGAAACATAATGAGTCCATGAGTATCAAAATGAAACTGGAACATCATTAACACATGAGTATTAACATTCACCCGGAAAATCATGAACCCTTGAGTAACAAAATGAATCCGGAACATTATGAGCCTATGAGTTTCATAATGAAACCGGAACATCATGAGCACATGAGAATCAAAATTAAACCGGAACATTATGAGCCCATGAGTATCAAAATGAAACTGGAACATTATGTGCTCTTGAGCAGCAAAATGAAACTGGAACATTATAAGCCCATGAGTTTCAAAATGAAACTGGAACATCGTGAGCACATGAGTATCAAAGTGAAAATTGAACATTATGAGCCCATGAGTATCAAAATGAAACCGGAACATCATGAATACAAAAGTATCAAAATGACATAAACTTTCAAATAATTCCTGCAATTGCATCTTTGGAAAGATATAAAATGAAATAAATGTATACCAACATACAAGTAATAATTTTATGCGAGTTAGCGATATTTATTTGAATTGTAGCTATTTTTTATTATATATATATCTTAAAAATTATACGATTTACGAACGTAGTGTTGAGTTACAATAGAATATAAATTGTTTTGTCTGCAGAATATGTTTTAATCGACAAATCGTATCAATCGTCATTTTGGTTTGAAAGTTGATTTCGAGGTTAACAAACGGGCACATGTTTCCAGATTTGTTTTGGTAACATATTCCTCTCTGGAGGGTTTACAGTGTTAATGATCAACATGTGCATTATATCAAATGATGATGTTTAATATTATATTAAGGAAGGGTTTAGAGTGTTACATATATTTCTAATAATTGATATCATGTATCTTTCAAGCAGGGCCACACCATGGTAAAATTAAAAATTGTTTTTATTGTGTTCATTGTCGAAAGAGTAGAAAAGGCAAAAGAAAAAAATCAATAAGTTTACCTATTACTGTTTATTTTCAAGCATGCAACTATGGTCGCTATGGTGACAATTGTAAGGAAATATGTAGTAGCCACTGTCAGGATGGTACCAGATACTGTAATCGTGTAAACGGAACTTGTGAACGTTCATGCAAAGCGGGCTGGACTGGGGAACGATGTGACGAAGGTATGGCCGAATACAAGCGCATTATAAATATTTGTGCAGATTTAACTAACTTGAAAGTATGAAAGATGATGTGTAATCAACACATCTCTATCAGGGTAGTATAACGACATATTGCCCTATTCTTGCTTCGTTCGCATTGAAATATTCAATCCTAAATGGTATACTTTTACATACATATAGGACATGGTTAGCATTGGGAGATGAAATGTTAGCGTAATGTAAAATATGTGTATTGCACGTCAATAAAGCAAGAATACATTAAAGAAGTACTCTAATTTCTTATATATTCTTAATAATTAACATTTATGTTCATCTTAAAACAAAATGAAGATTATGATAGAAAACCTTTGTGTGTTATATAATAGATACATGGGTAGGTTGAGGATGGCATTTTTTATTGGCCAGTGCGTGAGCACTGGTTATAGCCGTTATTTTGAAGTCACCCATCGCTTTTAAAAACCTAACAACTCAGCTTAGAGGAATTCAATCTACTCAGCCGATAAAAAATATTTCTATCGAATATGTTTGAAATTTTAATTGAATTTAAGCGTATTTAGCTATAAATCAATTGAATCATAGATTAAATGATAAACCTCGTCAATTAATCTATATATGCTCACAGCAATAGTTTTTAAAAACATTTTTTTCGCAAATATGTCTGTTATTTGGTAGTCAATCTCAGTCCTGATATCTCCCATGCCTGTCCAACAATTCATAGCTATTCAACGCTTACCAAACTGTGACACCATTCAACTGATCAATCAAAGTGCTCAAATCCCATTACTAGTTTACGGACCCAATAGGGAGAGCTGGGTCCGCTCTACAGACTAGTTATTTGGCGTGTAATGTAGCAAAACAGTCAAATTCAAGGTAAACTTTAAAAATATTCTTATTATTAAAGGAAGCCTGGGAAACAATTGGTGAGCATGATTATGGACGCCTATGGGTCCTTTATAAATATTGTAAAAAGTATGCCCCTGGGTCTCACAGTGTGGTCCTGGGGGAAGGGCCTACTTGACTAAATCTTTATCAGAGAAAATGACAAAAACTGTTATATTTAATGATTGAAGACTTATTTGAATGTTTTTTTTTGGTGTGATTTGTTGTTGCTGACATGTCGGTTAATACATATGTGAATTTCATGGTCCCGACCCCAATTAGATCTTAGGGGCGGGGCCAAAACAGTCAAATTCAAGGTTAACTTAAAAAATCTTATTATTATAGGAAGCACTCAGAAACGAATTATGATTATGAATATGATTATGTACGCCTATGGGACCTTTATAAAAATGGTGAATTTCATGCCCCTGGGTCTCACGGTTTGACCCTGGGGGTGCGACCAACTTTACTGAATCTTTATAAGAGAAAATGACAAAAACCGTCATTTCATATGACTGAATACTCTTATGAATGGATCTTGGTGTGATTTGTTGTTGCTAACATGACGATTTGTTGTTGCTTACCTAACCTAACCCCCTAACCTTGGGCCAGGGCCAAAACAGTCAAATTCAAGGTAAACTTTAAAAATCTGATTATTATTATTATAGGATGCACTGGAAAACAAACTGTAAGTATAATTAATGAGGCCTATGAGTCTGCCATAAAAATTGTGAATTTCATGCCCCTGGGTCTCACGGTTTGACCCTTGGGATGGGTACTACTTTACTAAATCTATATAAGAGAAAATGATGTGATTTGTTGATGTAGATATCACTCGAAATCCATGTTTGAATTTTTGCCGCTTCCCGAAGGACAGAAGTTGGAAAACAGATTCATATAGCTTTATGTCATCAAGGATAATCAGGTGACCGTTAAGGCCCATGGGCCTCTTGTTAGCTCTACTGGCCAAAGGCAAGAAGACCTTGTTGTCCGTCGTCTGTCGTCCGTTAGCAGCACTTTCTCTGAAACCACTTGGCCTGTTAAACTCAAACTTAACATGGATGTTTCTCATGAATAGGATGAAAATATTTATGTAGTAATGGTTTATTAGATTTGTTAAAATGGTATCCCTAGGGTTAAAAATGACCCCATCCCGAGGGCTCAATTAGGGGACACGTGACTATAATACACATTAATAAAAAAAAGAAAAAAAATGGAACTGATATTGCCCATATTTTCACAGAAGCATTGTTTGGTCAAGAAGATTCAGATTTGTTAAAATGACTGGATTTCACTGTCTGAAGTGGTCAGGAGGGGCCCCAAAAGGGTAAAAATTGGGAATTTCAAAAATCTTTCTCTTAAGAATAAGTCAGTCAAATTTGTTCATATTTGGCATAAATTATCACTATGATTAGGGGTTTAAATCAAGATAAGAATCAAGGAGCTAGTATTTATAGGGGCTCTGTGAGGGGACTTGGAGTTTTACATAGGGATACAATGGGAAAAGGGAAAATTCTCATTTTTTCACCCATTTGTGCAAAAATATTATTCAGTTTGAGTTCTAAAGCATCATGTAGGATTAAATTTCCATAAGGGGCCAGGTGGGATCACAAAAGGCTTAAATTTGGAATTTTTCAACAATCTTTTTCTCTACAACCGGTCAGTCAAATTAGTTTATATTTGATATGAATTATCCCTATGAATAGGGGTTTAAAGTTTGTACAAATCAAGGGGCTAGTATTTATAGGGGCCCTGTAAGGGGACTTTGAGTTTTACATAGGAAGTCTATGGGAAAACGGAAAATTCACATTTTTTTTCATCCATTTGTGCAGAATTATTATTCAGTTTGAGTTCTGAAGCTTCTTCTAGTTATAGCAAATAAAATGTGGTTCAATAAGCAGGATTTAATTTCCATAAGGGGCCAGGTGGGGTCTTAAAAGGATTAAAATTGAATGTTTTCAAAAATCTTCTTCCCAACAACTGGTCAGTCAAATCAGTTTATATTTTATATAAAATTATCCCTATGGGTAGGGGGTTTGAAGTTTGTACAAATCAATGGGATGGAATGGCATTTTTGCAAAACAATTTTGAATTTGAGATTTAAACCAATGTGTAGAATTAGCAAATATTTTTTGTTACATTAAGAGGATTGAAATTCTCTAAGAAGCCGGAGGGACCCAAAAAGAGTTGATTTTGTGAAATTTCAAAAACTGGTTAGTCGAATTTGTTACATAAAACAACAACCACTTTTTACAAGTAGAGTGTCCACAGACCCTCTTGGGCCTCTTGTTTTTTTTTAAATTTCAAAAATCTCCGACGACAGTACATGGTCAAGATAGTTGGGGTGTAGCATAATCTCACGATGTGTCCTCTGTAGTCAGTTTTTGAATGCATTGGGACAAAACTTTCACTGTAGTAGAGATATCACAATCTGTCATTACTGTAGACTGAAGGTGTTAGACAAAAAAGTGTTTGTGCCTAGAAAACAAATGGTTCAACCATTTGTTGTTGCTGTATTGTGAGAAATAAATTTAATAATTAGGTAAAAAAAAGGGAAAAAATAAAAACACTCTTCCTTATTATACTTTCTTCGTGAACTTTCAATAAATATTTCCCTATAAAAACATGCACCGGCCACCAGTACTTCAAGTACTTTGATTGTTAAGCGTTATATCTATGCCCTTAATGGCTAACATACGCGATCAGCTAACTTAGCCATTTTACCTGGAAACCTGGAATATTAACCAGTACTCGAGTACACCACAACTGCTAACGTTCCAACTTGAATCAACAATGAGAGACAAATAACAATGAGACGCAGTGTTGTTTCAATCATTACGGAGACTTTGACCCGGCAGAGTTTCAAGTTGATTGATTATGTATGCTATTTGTGGTTTCATTTTTATGTTCCATTTCATATGTTTTAATGGTACTTTTTTTAAATAAAAAATTAAGTCATTCGTTCATACAATTAATTATCGTTTATACTTATGAGAGTGCTAATCGTAATATACTTTATGTTCCAAGTGAAGTATTACTCTTCTTGTAAACAGAGTGTGCATACGGCACGTGGGGTAACAACTGCGTAAAAACATGTGGTCAGTGTCTGAATGAACCTTGTAATGGAGTAAATGGGAGATGTACTGATGGATGTAAACCTGGATACAGAAACAATCCTTATTGTGATATAGGTAGTATGGAATTACAATTTCTCATCAAACTATTTTGTCTCTTGAGAATTAATGAGAGAAAAACGCTTTGCATGATGGTTTATGATATGCCGTTTGTTATTGGTCATGAATATAGGAATGAATTGTGAATTAAATAAAAGCTAAAAATGATATATATTCAATTACAAGCATCAATTGTAATGCACATCAGTTTTAACTTTTGATGTTCTCAATTAATATCATTTCTATTAAGCCTGATTTAACAAGCAAGCAAATACGATTTACAGCACCATTATAGAAACTATCAAAATAGATTACCTGATAACTAAATAAAGATGAACGTATTATACCAAGGTTAGTAATATGCCCTTTTGGTCAATCAAAATATGTTCTGCATTAAAACTTAATACATACAATTTGCCATGACGTTATCTTTGATTGCATAGACTAAATATATTGGGTAGTTATATATCAGTTATAAATAGGAATACACTACAACAAATATAGTAATTACCAGATAAATTAATTTATACAAAATGTTGATATAAAGAAGATTCCAAAGGTATATTGGTAATTAACATTGATCATTGATCATTGTATGTTACTTAATGACATTGAATTCAAAATGCATATTAGATTTATTTTCAATGTATGTAGTTATTAGGATTTACCCCTTGTGTGCATTGATTAAAAACATCGACTGTAAATGTTGATACCTTAAAAGCATCGAATCCAGTGTTTATTGCCAATAGTACAAGGCTCTGACACCCGTTGTAAAATTATTCACGATATTTACTTCAAAGTTATAATATTTAATGGCATGGGCGTAAATTGATTGGCTGCATATGAGATTTGGTAACTGCAGGAATTGTCAAGGTTCATATACCCTCAACTGATATAGGTTAATTGATAATTCTCAATATACATTTACCACTAACATTGACTTTAATTTATATTATTATTTACTGGCATCGACTTTGTATTAGTATGCGTGCAACCATCAGTTTATGACTAAAATACTTACCAAGTTGAGGTTTAATAGGTACACGTTTGTAGATATATACGTGCTATTTGGTAATAATTAAAACATATTTAATATTTTTATGACATTTTTGTTCCTTTTCAAAGTAAAAATTTAGTTCCAAGCTTAATACATATAATTGGAATTATTTTGCAGAATGTGGTGCTGGTTACTATGGTGACAATTGTAGCACACGTTGCAGCAATGAATGTCATGATCGGAATTTATGTAATCACATTGATGGCAAATGTGAGTGCAATGCAGGTTGGCAAGGAAATAAATGCGATGCAGGTAAACAATTGGATAAATTAATTAATTACGGCATTCTACATGCAGACAAAGGATATTTTCATGTTTGTTATTAAATGTTATTGAAATGTCGTAAAGACAATTGAACTAAAATATAATGCTTAAATAGAAAATAAACTTTCAATGCAATTAAAATAACATTCATGTTAGTTATATATATATATGAGCAGTTGGAGAACAGCTCGAAGTGCCACGTGTTAAGGTTCCAGTAAGACTAATTCAACTATCGAATAATTGTATTTGCTAACAAAGATGAATAATTTTAAAATTTGATTTGATACAACAATAACAAAAGGTTTACATCTCATTATTTTTAAGTAATTCCCTCGTGCAACTGCGTGCCGCATCCAAATCATAAACATGTCTTATATGGTTACAAATTACACGTATTATTACCTTAAAGTATGTTTTGTGTTATTGCACACTTTTGATACTAAATTTACTATCTAAGACTTTTATTAAACAATAAACACTCGATGTTGAACAGTTGTATGCGTAATATGTCCGAAAGATGCAAAGAAGGAAATCTTTCACGAAATACGAGATACTGGTAAATCACATATATATATATATAAATGTTCAATATGCACACCCTTAATAACATATACAAATGTTCAATATGCACACTCTTATCAACATATAAAAATGTTCAATATATACACCCTTATAAACATATGCACATGTTCAATATGTACACCCTTATAAACATATACAAATGTTCAATATGCACACCCTTATAAATATATACACACTGTTCAATATGTACACACTTATAAACATATACAAATGTTCAATATATACACCCTTATAAACATATACAAATGTTCAATATGCACAACCTTATAAATATATACAAATGTTCAATATGTACACCCTTATAAACATATACAAATGTTCAATATGCACACAATTATCAACATCTACAAATGTTCAATATATACACCCTTAAAAACATATACAAATGTTAAATATGCACACCTTTATAAACATATACAAATGTTCAATATGCACACACTTATAAACATATACAAATGTTCAAACATATACAAATGTTCAATATGTATACCCTTATAAACCTATACAAATGTTCAATATGCACACACTTATCAACATCTACAAATGTTCAATATGTACAACCTTATAAACATATACACATGTTCAATATGTACACCCTTATAAACATATACCCATGTTCAATATGCACACCCTTATAAATATATACACATTTTCAATATGTTCACCCTTATAAACATATACAAATGTTCATTATGTAGACCCTTATAAACATATACCCATGTTCAATATGCACACCCTTATAAATATATACACATTTTCAATATGTTCACCCTTATAAACATATACAAATGTTCAATATGTACACCCTTATAAACATATACCCATGTTCAATATGCACACCCTTATAAATATATACACATTTTCAATATGTTCACCCTTATAAACATATACAAATGTTCAATATGTTCACCCTTATAAACATATATAAATGTTCAATATGCACACCCTGATAAATATATAGACATGTTTAATATGTACACCCTTATAAACATATACAAATGTTCAATGTGTACTACCTTATTAACATATACAAATGTTTAATATGTACACCCTTATAACCATCTACATATGTTCAATATGCACACTCTTATAAGCATATACAAATGGTCAATATGCTCAGTTTAATATGTACACCCTTATAAACTTATACAAATTTTCAATATGTACACCCTTATAAACATATACAAATGTTCAATATATACACCTTTATAAACATATACAAATGTTTAATATGTACACTCTTTTAAACATATACAAATGTTTAATATGTACACCCTTATAAACATATACAAATGTTCAATATGTACACCCTTATAAACCTATACACAAATTAAATATGTACACACTTATAAACATCTACAAATGTTTAATATGTAAACCCTTATAAACATATACAAATATTTAATATGTACACTCTTATAAACATCTACAAATGTTTAATATGTACAACCTTATAAACATTGCACATTCTTATAAACATATACAAATGTTTAATATGTACACTCTTATAAACTTCTACACATGTTTTATATGTACACCCTTATAAATATTTACAAATGTTCAATATGACCACCCTGATAAACATATACAAATGATTAATATGTACACCCTTAAAAACATATATAAATGTTCAATATATACACTCTTACTAACATGTACAAATGTTCAATATGAACACCATGATGACCATCTACAAATGTTCAATATGTACACTCTTATAAACATATACAAATGTTTAATATGAACACCATTATAACCATCTACAAATGTTCAATATGAACACCATTGTAAACATATACAAATGTTTAATATGTACACTCTTATAAAAATATACAAATGAGTATGTGATGTGTATTGAGTTAAGTTGCATCTTTACAAACATGTTAAGTTGAATGTTACAAAATAAAATACTTAAAAACAATGTTAAAATGCTATCAGTGTAAGATAAAGATGTGTTTAAAAGCCATGTTTAAGCTTTTATTCCTCAATGGTCAATACATAATTGTTTTTTTCTGCGGGAACTGTTATTCATATTTATACCCTGACAAACGATGTTTGAGAGAGGGGATATACATGAGTCACTGCGTTTGACGATGTTTCAAAGCCATATACAGCGATATACCTATACAGTTTTATATGGTTGATCTCAAACTTTGCATACATAATCAACATCAAATGTAATTGTGCGTGACGTATTTTTGGTGACGCTGACTTAATTCCACGCAAGGTTCCATGCCTTTCAATTTTGTGAAATTGCTCTATTCACCATTTAACAGTAAGTCACTGTTATTATTTGTCAAAAACGTAAGATCAAGGGTATAAATAGCGTTTAACTTTTTTTAATTTTGATAACTTGATGATTGTGGGGTTGGATAGAGAGAACTGTAAACCGATTAGCTAATGGAGCATCGGCACTTCTTGATATTGCTAAAACACCCTCATGGTGCATATCATATACCTATTTTTAATATTATTATAAAGCCAAATCCATTCATGTTCAAGATATTTATATAGTCTATGCTTATTTACCATTTTACTTCTGTGTGCAACATTTCATTTTATGTTCTCATGTCTGTGTATGACAAGATAATTCACTATTAATATTAATTCCTGAAAGGCTCTATTGATGAAGTGTTGTAGTCAACTCTTAACTAGGTCAAAATAAACTTAATTTATAACAACCGTTGTTTTGGGTTGTATTGCAATTTCTTTTGCAATATTAACTGAAGAAAAAATTAATAGAATAAACTATAGTATTTATATAATATATAAGAGTAATAATACATTGTAATTGTTTTATAATGCCATAGATAATTATATAAAACTGGAACTTTAATTTTCTACTTAAGGTACTTTATGAATATAGACCCAGGTACTGATAACAAAACGTCTTAACGTTCATCTATATTCAAAATTAAAACAAGCTTGTCTGAAGAAACTATAGCATGTGTATTTTTTACTTATAATTAATTTATCCAGAATGTGACGACTATCACTGGGGTAAAGGTTGTGCTCACCGATGTGGCTCGTGCTCGAATGGAACAGTCTGTGATAAAAGCAACGGAAGCTGTAGTAGTGGATGTATGCCAGGATATACAACAACCACACTGTGTAACGACAGTAAGTTGGTTTTATCAACTTTAAGATATATTAAAACAGGGTTTACTAGATTCAAAACTATTAAATGTATTGAAACAAACATAATTTGAGTTACATGAATCACGTAGAAAACCTTCATGGGGTATAATGACTCACCACAGGTAAAATTTATAATAAACATTAACTGGCCATATCAATCGAATTAGTTAATCACTATCTATTTAACTGGATTATCTTCACGTTTGTTAAAGAAGTTTTGATTTAACACAGCTTAGTAAGAGTTATTTATAGTGTTACATATATGATATGTAGCAATGTATGTATAATAAGAGAATGAAAATTAGTGTATGTGTGTATGTCGTCTTTGTTTGTTTTTACCTTTGCGGAAAACAAGTATCAGTCTTATATCATTGTATTAAGGTATCCAAATAAGTAAATTGCTAAAACCATAAACAACACATAATAAAATGAGTTCAAGGTACAAATTCACTTATGCATGCTGAAAACATGCATACTTCACGTAGGGCACGTTCCTTTCAGTTTTAAAAACTGCGTATACTTACTCAAATGTTTAGATATAGTAAATTGACGAGTAACTGCATGGTTCTGCTACAGTTAAGGGACGTGAGCGGTGTGTATAGTGTTGTACATTTTAATATCATTCACACATTGACTCAATAGTTAGATGCGATCTATACTTCTGTTTGGATTATTTTATCAGATATATACAACTAACTTTTAGTATGTGAAGAAGGAACACATGGTATAAACTGTACACACACGTGTGGTAACTGTGCAGGCGGTGTATCTAAGTGCAGCACGTCATCTGGGGTCTGTGCCCT
This sequence comes from Panopea generosa, assembly GCA_029582155.1. Taxonomy (NCBI): domain Eukaryota; kingdom Metazoa; phylum Mollusca; class Bivalvia; order Adapedonta; family Hiatellidae; genus Panopea; species Panopea generosa. Next base: position 86,886,880 of record CM055896.1, read on the forward strand.
TGGCTGTGTGGAAGGCTTTGTGAGTGAAACGTGCAATGTGCCTGCAGGTAGGTGTTAAACTGACACGTATCAAATAGCCGATATTGGTGTTAAGTATATCGGTGCAATTCTAACTGCTGTACTGTTGGCCGTAGAAGGTTTGTTCAATCCCCAGTCTCAAATAAGACGTATGCACATCATTATATATATATATATATATATATAGAATAATAACAATAAATACCTTACAACCTGTATCAACATAATACCTTACAACATGTGTACTTCAAGTTAAGATCATTCCAAACTCTTTATGTGAGACATTTTAACTGTTACTTGCGAGAGTATGGAGATATATTTACAGAGATATATATAGAGATTCTTTCAGAGGTATTTCACGACCAATAACACTAGATAAGCGGTAATTAACATAAAGATTTTTGAAAATGGCGCAAAAGCATTCCACCAAATACAGTATTGTCAATTAACTTATCGAACATTCATATGTAAACATTTACTATCGATTCAGAGGACGAACGGGAAAAAAACTGCCTACCATGTATACATAAGTAACATTAAAAGCATATAAATGCGTTTTATAGCAACATTAGCCAATGCATTACTACCATAGGTTCTAAATTGTTAACTTCCTACCATACCGCTACAAAGGAATATGTTAAACTATATCGAGTTAAAACATACAAAAAGTATGTGCGACTTTCAAACGTTGTACAACAGTAATTTAAATTAAAAGTACACTTACAATAAAATTTATTGTTGGAGAAAATGCTGCTTTACGGTAAATACTCAGGCTGCTGTAGTCAATGTCGTCAATAAAACTGGACGATACCTCTTAAATTATCTTTGTTGTGCTTTGTCGCATTGCATGAACTGTTTAAGGTATTGTTTGTATTCTGTTACAACAATATATAACATTTTTTAATATAGATTCCATTTTAGCATTGCTTTAAATATGTAAATATGATACGAAATTTTCATGATCTATATGTCTATTTTGTCAGAGTCAAAGTCATCGATAGTTGGAGTAGCAGTCGGGGGTGTTATCGCAGCTATCCTTGTTATTGTCTGTGTTATAATAGCAATCATTTGGATAAGGCGACGGCGAAATAACAAGTAAGATAAGAAAATAAAATAGCAGCATATTATTGATTTTCTATCATCCATATAATTATTCATAAATTCAGTGAATTTTATCGAGAAACAAATGCATTGTGATCGGATCCTTTATAGTAAACATGTTGTTTTGGTGATTTTAATAAAAAAACTACTGTTTTATTTTAATTCATCTTATAAAATAGTTTTGTCTTGTATAACGTTATCATCCAATAGAAATTAACAGAATATTTTTAATGTTTGTATGGTAGAAAACCGGAAACAGCGCTGCATATGAACGAATTGGAAACAAACCAGACTGACCGATCGGTAGAAAGCAACAGCAAGGCTACAAAACGTAATGGGTTTTATAGGATAATCTTTTTTAAAGTATTAAAAATATCTATTAACAGACCAAAAATAGGTACAAGGACATGTATGCATGTAAGTGTAATATTTTAGAAATACCTATAAACAGACCAAAAAATAGATACAAGACTTTGTATGCATGTAAGTGTAATGGGTTAGAAATACCTATTAACAGACCGAAACATAGGTTCAAGGACATGTATGAATGTAAATGCAATGGGTTAGAAACACCTATAAACAGACCATAAATAGATACAAGGACATGTATGCATATGAACGAATTGGAAACAAACCAGACTGACCGATCGGTAGAAAGCAACAGCAAGGCTACAAAACGTAATGGGTTTTATAGGATAATCTTTTTTATAACTTCAGTAGAGAATTTTAATATATCAGTTCTCATTTATTTTTTAATTCATTAAACGAGATGACGAATACAGTATTAGATGCTATCATTTTGCAAACAATCTGTGTTTGTTTTTTTACCATTACGTTATAAACAAACATTATGCATATATTAGTTTAGTATTATAGTTTCCGTCGGCCGGCGACAAATTGAAGTCATTTAGATGTTCTGACAAGTTGGAAAGAAGCTCGGCATTTTATGTACAGGTTCAACAGGCAATACCGACCGATGAATCGGAAGTGATCTACACTAGCTTAAATAGAGTATCTTACATGAGTATTTATTTATTACTAAATGTATAAAACGAGTTAGAAAACATATATTATGCGAGACTCTGCGATAAAGGTATGTCAGTTATAGGTACTCAATTATGATTTGTTTGAATTCGATACGGAAACTACCAGTTTTTGCTATATTGTTCAACGATGAACTGAGCCAGTTATCAACGAACTTTGAATAGACTGTATACCTTCCTTATTGTCTAAGAAGGTAGCAATCAATATAAACGGAAATAGTTTATACTTGTGTATATTTGTTATAGAGTACAACTAGACTGAAAATCGATACTATCTCCTAAAACCGTTTATTTTGAAATCGTGTTTTTTGATATCTGTACATTTTAAAGGCCGACGGGAAATATCATTTCAATAAGCATTTAATAATAATATAAAAAATAAAATAAACAAATAATCCATTATCAACATGGTTTAAAAACATGTTTTATTAATGCACATACTAAGCAAACAGGTTGGGCCGCAAATGATAGCAACATTAGTTGCAGTCCGCTCCTTTCAATGTACAAATAACATTTAACTCAAGATGGCAATTATAACATTCAATAGGATGTAAACCAACACTGAAAGGAAATGAAGAGATAAATAAAAAGAGGTAAAATTAAAAGTAGGAAATACAAAAAAGACAAAAAAAAACCATAACAATGTCATGTTTATTTTAAAGTGCTGTTATAATATCGTTCCGGTGCATTGAAGGGATGCATAAAAATGGGTATCTGATGCCGAGAGGGTCAGTTGTTGACAAAACGTTTCATGATTTTAATGAAGTGTTGTATCTGTGTAAATATGAATATTTTATCTTTATACTGACAACAAGTATTGCCTTTAGATAAATCAAATGATAACATTTATCATATATCTTGCTCAATGTTTTGCTAATAAACTCTTCTTTAAAAATGGTTTGTATGCATGATAAAGAACATTAGTTTATTTGGATCAGATAAGACCAAGAAGCCAGCCGGAAAGATTGTAAATAAATCTGATATTACAATTATTGCTGATGCGGATGACGCCAATACGTCCGCTCATAGCGATGCACCCACGAATGCAGTTTGGTTGTCAGACCTTAGAGAGTATATCAAGGGCAAAAGCGCTCAGCCCACTTATTTTACGGAGGAGTTTAATGTGAGTACTATTACAGATTATTCAGTAAAATATGGCTCGAAATTATTACAGATACCAATAAATGGTAGATATGTGAAGACGAAAAGGCTTACACTCTCGCTCTCCCTCTCGCTCTCTCTCTCTCTCTCTCTCTCTCTCTCTCATTCTCTCTCTCTCTCTCTCTCTCTCTCTCTCTCTCTCTCTCTCTGTATGTCATTGTCTCAATATGTACCTCTCGTGTGTGTATATCATTATCGTCCTTTCTCTATCTATCTCTCAATCCCTAACTAACTTACTTGTTTAACATGTCTATCTATTTCCTCCCATCTCTCTAACTTTCTTATTCTCTCTTTGTCCAACATTCTTCCAGTATATTATTCTTTATTATTCAATGTATATATGTGTGTGTGTGAGTGCATGCGTGCGTACGTGCGTGTGTTCCTGTCTGCTTCCGTACGTGCGTGTATAAACACGTGCGTGCGTGCGTGCGTAGATGGCATGTCCCTTTATGGCGTTTATAATATATTAATTCCTCCTACAGAAACTGCCGTATGGAATGGTATATGCCACCAAAATTGCTGAAACATCTCTAAACAGACCAAAAAATAGATACAAGGACATGTATGCATGTAAGTGTAATGTGTTAGAAACACCTATAAACAGACCCCAAAAAAATAGGCACAAGGACATGTATGCATGTAAATGCAATGGGTTAGAAACACCTATAAACAGACCAAAAATTAGATACAAGACTTTGTATGCATGTAAGTGCAATGGGTTAAAAATACCTATAAACAGACCAAAGAAAATAGGTACAAGGACATGTATGCATGTAAATACAATGGGTTAGAAACACCTATAAACAGACCAAAAAATAGATACAATACTTTGTATGCATATCTCATTTATTATCTAATTCATTAAACGAGATGACGAATACAGTATTAGATGCTATCATTTTGCAAACAATCTGTGTTTGTGTAGTTTAGTATTATAGTTTATGCATGTAAATGCAATGGATTAGAAACACCTGTAAACAGACCAAAAATAGATACAACAACATGTATGCATGTAAGTGTAACGTGTTAAAAATACCTATAAACAGACCAAAAAATAAGGTACAAGGACATGTATGCATGTAAGTGTAATGTGTTAGAAACACTTATTAACAGACCAAAAATAAGTACAAGGACATGTATGCATGTAAGTGTAATGTGTTAGAAACAATTATTAACAGACCAAAAAATAGGTACAAAGACATGTATGCATGTAAGTGTAATGTGTTAGAAACACTTATTAACAGACCAAAAATAGGTACAAGGACATGTGTGCATGTAAGTGCAATGTGTTAGAAAAACTTATTAACAGACCAAAAATAGGTACAAGGACATGTATGCATGTAAGTGTAATGTGTTAAAAACACTTATTAACAGACTAAAAAATAGGTACAAGGACATGTATGCATGTAAGTGAAATGTGTTTGAAACACCTATTAACAGACCAAAAATAGGTACAAGGACATGCATGCATGTAAGTGTAATGTGTTAGAAACACTTATTAACAGACCAAAAAATAGGTTCAAGGACATGTATGCATGTAAGTGTAATGTGTTAGAAATACCTATACACAGACCAAAAAATAAGTATAAGGACATGTATGCATGTAAGTGTAATGTGTTAGAAACAAGTGCAATCTGAAGGTAAGAAGGCTCAAATATAAAACAAAACATTGATGCATAATTCACACATTTTAATTTAATTATCATACAATAATGCACACAGATATGTTACTATATTATGTACTCAGATTTAAAATATACATGTGTATGATTCATAATAATACATAAAACGAAAAAAAAAAAAAAAAAAGTAAAGAATATATTTCTTTCTAACCATTTGTCTTATAACCACTAATACTACGTGAACCAATTTGCCATTGGTATAACAATATTTGCTACAGTTAATAAATAAACAAAACCATATATACGAGTACACACACACACACACATATACACATATATATATATATGATCAGGGTTCTATTTAACACAATGCACTTACTTTGTTGACAAACTATTACAATAGCCGTGAAGTGGACACTTGTAAGTTTCCTCTTCCACTTAAAGTGATATGTAGTTTTGTTTTAATGAATGACGTAAATCCATGTTATATATATATGAACTATCAAGAACCTTATTAACAATGTATATATTGATCATTGACGTAAATCTATGTTATATATATATATGAACTATCAAGAACCTTTTTAACAATGTATATATTGATCAATGATGTAAATCCATGTTATATATATATATGAACTATCAAGAACCTTTTTAACAATGTCTATATTGATCAATGATGTAAATCCATGTTATATATATGAACTATCAAGAACCTTTTTAACAATGTCTATATTGATCAATGATGTAAATCCATGTTATATATATATGAACTATCAATAACCTTTTTGACAATGTCTATATTGATCAATGATGTAAATCCATGTTATATATATGAACTATCAAGAACCTTTTTAACAATGTCTATATTGATCAATGATGTAAATCTATGTTATATATATGAACTATCAAGAACCTTTTTAACAATGTCTATATTGATCAATGATGTAATTCCATGTTATATATATGAACTATCAAGAACCTTTTAACAATGTCTATATTGATCAATGATGTAATTCCATGTTATATATATATGAACTATCAATAACCTTTTTGACAATGTCTATATTGATCAATGATGTAAATCCATGTTATATATATGAACTATCAAGAACCTTTTTAACAATGTCTATATTGATCAATGATGTAAATCTATGTTATATATATGAACTATCAAGAACCTTTTTAACAATGTCTATATTGATCAATGATGTAATTCCATGTTATATATATGAACTATCAAGAACCTTTTAACAATGTCTATATTGATCAATGATGTAATTCCATGTTATATATATATATGGAATATTAAGAACCTTTTTAACAATGTATATATTGATCAATGATGTAATTCCATGTTGTATATAAATGGAATATTAAAAACCTTTTTAACAATGTCTATATTGATCAATGATGTAAATCCATGTTATATATATATATATATGGAATATTAAGAACCTTTTTAACAATGTATATATTGATCAATGATGTAATTCCATGTTATATATATATTGAATATTAAGAACCTTTTTAACAATGTCTATATTGATCAATGATGTAAATCCATGTTATATATATATATGGAATATTTAGAAACTTTTTAACAATGTATATATTGATCAATGATGTAATTCCATGTTATATATATGAACTATCAAGAACCTTTTAACAATGTCTATATTGATCAATGATGTAATTCCATGTTATATATATATATGGAATATTAAGAACCTTTTTAACAATGTATATATTGATCAATGATGTAATTCCATGTTGTATATAAATGGAATATTAAGAACCTTTTTAACAATGTCTATATTGATCGATGATGTAAATCCATGTTATATATATTTGGAATATTAAGAACCATTATAACAATGTCTATATTGATCAGTGATGTAATTCCATGTTATATATATATATATATGGAATATTGAGAACCTTTATAACAATGTATATATTGATCAGTGATGTAATTCTGTTATATATATATATATATATATATATATATATATATATATATATATATATATATATATATATATATATATATATATGAAATATTAAGAACCTTTTTAACAATGTATATATTGATCAATGATGTAATTCCATGTTGTATATAAATGGAATATTAAAAACCTTTTTAACAATGTCTATATTGATCAATGATGTAAATCCATGTTATATATATATATATATGGAATATTAAGAACCTTTTTAACAATGTATATATTGATCAATGATGTAATTCCATGTTATATATATATTGAATATTAAGAACCTTTTTAACAATGTCTATATTGATCAATGATGTAAATCCATGTTATATATATATATGGAATATTTAGAAACTTTTTAACAATGTATATATTGATCAATGATGTAATTCCATGTTATATATATGAACTATCAAGAACCTTTTAACAATGTCTATATTGATCAATGATGTAATTCCATGTTATATATATATATGGAATATTAAGAACCTTTTTAACAATGTATATATTGATCAATGATGTAATTCCATGTTGTATATAAATGGAATATTAAGAACCTTTTTAACAATGTCTATATTGATCGATGATGTAAATCCATGTTATATATATTTGGAATATTAAGAACCATTATAACAATGTCTATATTGATCAGTGATGTAATTCCATGTTATATATATATATATATGGAATATTGAGAACCTTTATAACAATGTATATATTGATCAGTGATGTAATTCTGTTATATATATATATATATATATATATATATATATATATATATATATATATATATATATATATATATATGAAATATTAAGAACCTTTTTAACAATGTATATATTGATCATTTTGACAAAATAATTGGAAGGATTGCCTTTCGTCTTCTGTAATAGTGTTTATAACAATAAATACAAAAACTGTTACATTAATTTATAGATAATGTCATATTTTAGATGACCATTCAAGAGTTATTTTGAAGACAATGCCTGGACAACCAGAATCGGATTATATCAATGCTACTTTCATACATGTACGTTTTTTCAACAGTCATGGTAGTTTAATCCATGAACATTATTCTGGTATCATTGTAGATAAATCCATATATGTTATTCTTGTATTATTGTATATTGATCAATGTACATTATTCCGTTATTAAGGTAGTTTAATCCATGTACATTATTCTTGAATTATTGTAATTTAATCAATGTACATTGTTCTGGTATTATTGTAGTTTAATCCATGTACATTATTCTGGTATTATTGTAGCTTAATCCATGTACGTTATTCTGGTATTATTGTAGTTTTATCGATGTACATTATTATGGTATAATTGTAAATTAAAGTATGTACATCATTTTGGTATTATGGATTTAATCCATGTTCCTTATTCTGGTATAATTGTAGTTTAATCCATTTACATTATTCTGGTATTATTGTAGTTTAATCCATGTTATTCTGTTATTATTGTATATTAATCCATGTACATTATTCTGGTATTATTGTAGTTTAAACCATGTACGTTATTCTGGTCTTATTGTAGATTTATCCATATACGTAATTCTGTTATTAAGGTAGTTTAATAAATGTACATTATTCTGGTATTATTGGAGATTAATTCACGTACATTATTCTGGTATTATTATAGAATAATCCATGTACATTATTCTGGTATTATTGTAGATTAATCCATGTACCTAATTCTGTTATTAAGGTAGTTTAATCCATGTACATTTTTCTTGTATTATTGTAGATTAATTCACGTGCATTATTCTGGTATTATTCTAGATTAATTCATATACATTTTTCTGGTATAATTGTAGTTTAATCCATGTACATTTTTCTGGTATTATTGTAGATTTATCCATGTACATTATTCTGGTATTATTATAGTTTAATCCATGTACATTATTCTGGTATTGTTGTAGATTTATCCATGTACGTAATTCTGTTAGTAAGGTAGTTTAATCCATGTACATTATTCTGGTATTATTGTAGTTTAATCCATGTACATTATTCTGGTATAATTGTAAATTAATCCATGTACATTATTCTGGTATTATTGTAGTTTGATCCATGTACGTTATTCTGGTATTATTGTAGATTGATCCATGTACATTATTCTGGTATTATTGTAGTTTAATCCATGTGCGTTATTCTGGTTTTATTGTAAATTAATCCATGTACGTTATTCTGGTATTATTGTAAATTAATCCATGTACGTTATTCTGGTATAATTGTAGTTTAATCCATATATATTAATCTGTATTATTGTAGTTTAATACATGTACATTATTTTTGTATTATTGTAGTTTAATATATGTATATTATTTTTGTATTATTGTAGTTAAATGCATGTACATTATTCTGGTATTATTGTAGTTTAATCCATGTACGTAATTCTGTTATTAAGGTAGTTTAATCCATGTACATTTTTCTGGTATTATTGGAAATTAATTCACGTACATTATTCTGGTATTATTGTATAATAATCCATGTACATTATTCTGGTATTATTGTAGATTAATCAATGTACGTAATTCTGTTATTAAGGTAGTTTAATCCATGTACATTATTCTGGTATTATTGTAGATTAATTCATGTACATTATTCTGGTATTATTCTAGATTAATCCATATACATTATTCTGGTATAATTGTAGTTTAATTCATGTACATTATTCTGGTATTATTGTAGTTTAATCCATGTACATTATTCTGGTATTATTATTGTTTAATCCCTGTACATTATTCTGGTATTGTTGTAGATTTATCCATGTACGTAATTCTGTAAGTAAGGTAGTTTAATCCATGTACATTATTCTGGTATTATTGTAGTTTAATCCATGTACATTATTTTTGTAGTTTAATCCATGTACATTATTCTTTTATTATTGTAGTTTAATCCATGTACATTATTCTGGCATTATTGTAGATTAATCCATGTACATTATTCTGTTATTATTATAGTTTAATCCATGTACATTATTCAGGTATTATTGTAGTTTAATCCATGTTCGTTATTCTGATATTATTGTAGTTTAATTCATGTACGTTTTTCTGATATTCTTGTAGTTTAATCCATGTATATTATTCTGATATTATTGTAGTTTAATCCATGAACACTATTCTGTTATTATTGTAGTTTAATACATGTACATTATTCTGGTATTATTGTAGTTTAATCCATGTACATTATTCTGGTATAATTGTAGATTAATTCATGTACGTTATTCTGGTATTATTGTAGTTTAATGCATGTACGTTATTCTGGTATAATTGTAGCTTAATCCATTTACGTTATTCTGGTATTATAGTAGTTTAACCTATGTACATAATTATAGTATTATTGTAGTTTAAACTATGTACATTATTCTGGTATTATTGTAGTTTAATCCATGTACGTTATTATGGTATTATTGTAGTTTAATCCATGTACGTTATTCTGGTATCATTGTAGTTTTATCCATGTACGTTATTCTGGAATAATTGTGGATTAATCTATGAACGTTATTCTGGTATTATTGTAGTTTAATCCATATACGTTATTCTGGTATAATTGTAGTTTAATCCATGTACATTATTCTGGTATCATTGTAGTTTTATCCATGTACGTTATTCTGGAATAATTGTGAATTAATCTATGAACGTTATTCTGGTATTATTGTAGTTTAATCCATATACGTTATTCTGGTATAATTGTAGTTTAATCCATGTACATTATTCTGGTATTATTGTAGTTTAATACATGTACATTATTTTTGTATTATTGTAGTTTAATACATGTATATTATTTTTGTATTATTGTAGTTTAATACATGTATATTATTTTTGTATTATTGTAGTTTAATACATGTACATTGTTCTTGTATTATTGTAGTTTAATTCATGTACACTATTCTGGTATTATTGTAGTTTAATTCATGTACATTATTCTGGTATTATTGTAGTTTAATCCATGCACGTTATTCTGGTATGATTTTAGTTTAATCTATGCACGTTATTCTGGTATGATTGTAGTTTAATCCATGCACGTTATTCTGGTATAATTGTTGTTTAATCCATGCACATTATTCTGGTATTATTGTAGTTTAATACATGCACATTATTCTGGTATAGCTGTAGTTTAATACATGCACACTATTCTGGTATTATTGTAGTTTAATACATGTACATTATTCTTGTATAATTGTAGTTGAATCCATGGACATTATTCTGGTATTATTGTAGTTTAATCCATGTACATTATTCTGGTATTATTGTAGTTTAATCCATGTACATTATTCTGGTATTATTGTAGATTTATTCATGTACGTTATTCTGGTATTAATCCATATACATTATTCTGGTATTATTGTAAATTGATCCATGTACGTTATTCTGGTATTATTGTAAATTAATCCATGTATGCTATTCTGGTATTATTGTAAATTAATCCATGTACGTTATTCCGGTATTATTGTACTATAATCCATGTATATTATTCTGTTATTAAAGTAGTATACTCCATGTAATTATTCTGGTATTATTTTAGATTAATTCATGTAGATTATTCTGGTATTATTGTAGACTGATCAATGTATATTATTCTGTTATTAAGGTAGTATAATCCATGTAATTATTCTGGTATTATTGTAGATTAATCCATGTACATTATTCTGGTATTATTGTAGATTAATCCATGTATATTATTCTGTTATTAAGGTAGTATACTCCATGTAATTATTCTGGTATTTTTGTAGTTTAATCCATTTACGTTATTCTGGTATTATTGTAGTTTAATCCATGTACATTATTCTGGTATTATTGTAGTTTAATCCATGTACATTATTTTGGTATTATTGTAGTTAAATCCATGTACATTAGTTTGGTATTATTGTAGTTTAATCCATGTATATTATTCTGTTATTAAGGTAGTAAACTCCATGTAATTATTCTGGTATTATTGTAGATTGATCAATGTATATTATTCTGTTATTAAGGTAGTATATTCCATGTAATTATTCTGGTATTTTGTAGTTTAATCCATGTACGTTATTCTGGTATTATTGTAGTTTAATCAATGTACATTATTCTGGTATTATTGTAGTTTAATCCATGTACATTATTCTGGTATAATTGTAGTTAAATCCATGTACATTATTTTGGTATTATTGTAGATTATTCCATATACATTATTCTTGTATTATTGTAGGTAAATCCATGTACGCCATCCGGTATTATTGTAGATTAATCAATGTACATTATTATGTAATACATGTACATCATTCTGGTATTATTGTAGATTAATCTATATTAGTTATTCTGGTATTAGCGTATTTCGATCCACGTAGGTTATTCTGGTATCAGTGTATTTCGATCCACGTAGGTTATTCTGATATTAGTGTATTTCGATCCATGTATGTCACTGCAGTAGTAATATAGTTTCATTCATGTACGATGTAGTTGAATTTAACATTATCGTAGTTTTCATTAATAGTACCAAATTAGATATTCACATCTTATATATGTATTTATGTATCGTACCTATTATAATTATACCTTAAATGTATTGTAGTCATGCTTTGGTGTCATTTGAATCTTTGCCACCTGTTGGTTGTTTATATTCTTATTTCAACAGATCAGATGATATCTTTATTATATATTGTCTTGATTCCAACTGATCAGATGATATATTCATTATACATTGTCTTCATCATACATTATCTTATTTCCAACTGATCAGACGATACATTCATTATACATTGTCTTATTTCCAACTGATCAGACGATACATTCATTATACATTTTCTTATTTCCAACTGATCAGATGATACATTCATTACACATTGTCTTATTTCCAACTGATCAGATGATATATTCATTATACATTATCTTATTTCCAACTGATCAGATGATATATTCATTATACATTATCTTATTTCGAACTGATCAGATGATATATCCATTATACATTGTCTTAATTCCGACTGATCGGATGATATATTCATTATACATGATCTGATTTCGAACTGAGACCAATAACCACAGTTTAAACCCTATTCAAAACTTTCTGTACAGCAAGTACATGGTCTGAATACGTGCCTGCAGTAGTGGTATTTCGATTAAAATATTTTTAATGAGACTCTTTGTTCATTTTAACTTAGATTTCATGGATGAGGATGCAACACCTCCCACAGTTTTAACACGATTTAAATAAACTTGCTGTACTTGCGTACATGGTCTTAATATGTGTCCGCCATATTAGCGTTCCGATTATATTTCATAGAGTTATGGCCATTTGTTCTTTTACCTTTTTTATGTCATACTTTAGACCAATAGAATAGCCTTGGTGATGCAATATTCTCATACAGTTTCAAATCGATACACATGACACTTGCTATAGTGCATGCTCATGATCAGAATATGTACCTGTGGTACTAGGGTTTCGATTGTATGATAGTGTATGGAGTTATGGCCCTTTGTGTTTTAAACTGAATTCTTACATTACACTTTAGACCAACAACCAGGCGGTCGTAACTCCCACAGTTCCAAGCCAATTTAAATGAAACTTAGTGTACAGTGGATACATGATATGAACATGAGCTTGTGGCCTTGGTGTTCCGATTCAATGATTTTTTTTCATTTATAGTCATTTCTTATTTTATCATAATTTTTAGTTTACATTTTAGACCATCAACTTCTCCTACAGTTTCAAGCCGATTCAAATGAAACTTGCTGTACATTGTGTACATGGCTTTAAACTTGATGTTCCGATTCAATTAATATGTCTTACTGAACTATGGCCCTTTGATTTTATATTACAAGTATATCCATTGCAATTTTGCATGTCAGCTTATATTTATTGAGTAACAGCACCTATCATACTGAATTGTCTTATGAGGGCGGCCTTCAGGGATTGGCGACCTTGATTTGTTAATGACTGGTTCCCTTAAAGGTCAAGGTCAATTGGATCACATCCCCACCTCCTCATCATTTTTTTGGTCTTTTTTACTATAGTTTTTTACTTAGGTAGTATTCTATCACTTTTCCTATGTTGCACCATTTGGAACTCCCCCACTCCCTGCCAATTTTCCTGTTCATCTGTTTCTTCACTTATTTTTTAACCTTCCCCTTGATTTTATTTCATCCCACTATTGTCACTTACAGAATATTGTTTTAACATAACAATATTTCTTTACGTCTCAGGCGTTATATTGCAGTGTTTCAGTACCCACATCCTAAGGCAATGGGTTTTTCTCTCGATCCTTTTTCATTGGGGAATATTTCTTATTTTTAGATTTTTATGTATTTGTTATGAAACAATGATTATGATATGTTTTACGTTTGAATTTATTTAATGGTACTCGTATATTGTAACACTAATATTATGTTCAAACATGATTTTGATAAGGGAAACGATGCAAAAAACTACAATGCAAATTAAAGATAATACATTAGTTGTATCTACGTATTTTCTTTGTAAAATTTGTTTCAATCACTATTTATTTTAGGTCGATAAGGATTAAGCCATTGCCCTTTTAACAGAATCATAGCATGATATTGTATCTTACAGGGTCACAAAATGAAGAATGCTTATATTGCTACCCAGGGTAAGACTTTAAATAGTCGTTCATTCATACAAAATATGCCTAATATATTATACAATGTGTAGAATAATATGAAAACATAAATTCTTGTTTAAAAGTAACCTTATATAGTTTCAGTCACTAAATCATATGATAATAAATTGTATTATAGTGCTGGTTAACTTAGAAATACGTTATATTTCTGTTTATATCCTATGTATATCACCAACATGTTTATCGACCTCTCCAGGTCCTTCAGATGTCAATGTTAATGATTTCTGGAGAATGGTATGGGAGTTTAATGTATCGAAGATTGTCATGGTCACTAACATTACCGAAGGCGGAAAGGTAACTTCGTTGTTCTTGTTTAAAAAAGTTATTCTATGATATATTTAAAATAGAAATTTTGTTATTAGATTTTCCTTTAAGCAAACAATGAAACTTAAGAGTTGATTTTGAACTACGAAGATAGATAAATGTTCGTAGGATTTACAGTTTTCATGTATCATGGCTGTCAACGATATAATGTACTCATTTAGTTCAAATATACCAACTCAACAATTTAGAAAATTAATAGTAATCTATGAAATTCACTGTCAATATTACACTCACTAGTGGTGTTTAAAACAGAATAAAATATTGTTTGTTATACTTATCTCCTAACTTCCCCACTTGAATTAGCGATGGGACACGAATGACAACAAGACGCAATGCCGTAATCAATCATATCACGGAGACTTCAGAACAAAATATAGCCGTGTAACAAGATCATTACTATGTTCCTTATATATAACTGCTAATCTTTTAGATTAATTAAATTTAAGATGCCAAAATGTTAATTTTTAATGTTCAAAATTAACATACATGTGTACGTTTGTATTTGCTAGATGAAATGCCTGCAGTATTGGAACAGTAGTAAGGTTTTGACATACGATTCCGTTACTGTAACGATGGCATCAGAAGAAGTGTTTGCAGAATTCACAATCAGGAGCTTTGTTCTGAAACAGGTGATTTTGTGTTAGCTGTTTATTTCACATAGATTGTAACTTACATGGATAAATCACACTTTGTGTCTTGTTTGGCAGCACTGCAAGTAAATATACGCAAATATAATGCCACGTATATGGACACATACAATGTGATGGTGGGGAATCAGATCAGCCGAGTTTGAATCGGTTACTCTAACACTAGACAAACCGTTCCATACTAGCAACTTGAAGGTTCAATAACACAAAAAAGTGAACTCTTTACATTTTATGTAGGTTGTATGTTAGATTAATACAATGTGTCACTTTATTGCCATAAGAATTACTAAAACGAAAGACATTATTAGACAAAACGATCACTGCACAGACTGCCATCACTCATCTGTTTACTAGGCGATATTTGCTAAGATAGTGTTAGCTTTTAGACATTGATCTTAAACAGTTATGAAAATAATAAATTGATATTGATAGATACAAGTTCAATTGAAATAAAAATAGACCAAATAAAAATATAAATATATACTTTGTACAATCGTTACAGTCGTCTAGTTCACTGCACCATTAACACTAATAGCCGCATCGGTAACATGCCACCCCGACATATCCAAGCAAAATGGTGTAATGTTGCAAAAGACTTTAAACTTTGAAACTGTTTAGAGAATAATTTTAAGACTTGCAACATCAGTATGTATGATACAAGTCTGTTTTGTCTTGACAAGTTAATGTTTTATTTAGTTAACATAAACTTGTTTGTTTTAAAAAATTATAGATTGTAAAAGACAAGTGCAGAATAATAACTCATTACCATTTCACGGCATGGCCTGATAAAAGTACGCCCATAGGATTGACGGGTCTGGTACAGTTCTGGTCAAAGGTTCGTAACCATGACAACGCGTCTGATCATCCCTGGGTCGTCCATTGCAGGTAATATATGTGTCTCTCTCAAAAAAATCAAACAGGTTGACTATTTATTTTCTGTCCATTTCCTCAACATGTGATATGTTTACATCGTAGACACGCGTGGGGAAATTAATACAGGTAGTCAAGTTATCGTGTACATACTGTACTTGTTACTGTTTAAAATGAGATGTGGATTTTGAGAAAAGAAATCTACCAACGATTAGTATTCGGTTATCGTTATATCCACTTCACATTCGGGAGGATTTGTGTTCAGTTATCGTTATATCCACTTCACATTCGGGAGGCTTTGTGTTCAGTTATCGTTATATCCACTTCACATTCGGGAGGGTTTGTGTTCAGTTATCGTTATATCCACTTCACATTCGGGAGGATTTGTGTTCAGTTATCGTTATATCCACTTCACATTCGGGAGGGTTTGTGTTCAGTTATCGTTATATCCACTTCACATTCGGAAGGATTCGTGTTTTGTCAACATCACAGTCATGTCAATACTGTTAAGATAGATTTACAAGTCGTTCTGTCCGACTTGAAGGTTTGCATTTATATACTCATTCATACAGTACCAAGATGTTCAATTTAAAAATAAGTGAAAGTATAAAACATTTATAACATCCAGACGTTAATAGTGGCGGTCATGATAACACAAATAGTATCATAGATTTATTATACATGTACTTTTCTCTGAAACCAGATTTTTTTTTCTATTGATGTTAAATACATTTTTAATTAGTGTTGTCATTGTATTGCTAATTCTGGTGATCTCTTACTACAAAATTAATGATGTTTATCTCTGGTTGTTGCCCTCGCTGCAGTATTAGTTGGTATTACGTATATTTACCAAGAACGGTTAATAATTAAAACAACTATTAATTAAAACAAGGCAAATTATAAGGCACGTGTTTAACGTGTAATGAGGTTTGAAAACCATAGGGGTCTATGTACACGCAACTTACTAGAACTATTAATCAATGTACTTTACAGCAAACGTTAATTTTTTGGAACAAATGCAAAGTACGAGCTTATACTGTTTAATTCTTAAAATGTAAATAGTTATTAGAAAAACGTAACTTTATACGTGTTTCAGTGCTGGTGTCGAGAGGACAGGCACCTTTATAGCCCTGGATAACTATGTTATTAGTAAAACGTAACTTTATACGTGTTTCAGTACTGGTGTCGGGACAACAGTCACCTTTATAGTCCTGGATAACTATGTTATTAGTAAAACGAAACTTTATACGTGTTTCAGTGCTGGTGTCGGGAGGACAGGCACCTTTATAGCCCTGGATAACTATGTTATTAGTAAAACGTAACTTTATACGTGTTTCAGTACTGGTGTCGGGACAACAGTCACCTTTATAGTCCTGGATAACTATGTTATTAGTAAAACGTAACTTTATACGTGTTTCAGTACTGGTGTCGGGACAACAGTCACCTTTATAGTCCTGGATAACTATGTTATTAGTAAAACGAAACTTTATACGTGTTTCAGTGCTGGTGTCGGGAGGACAGGCACCTTTATAGCCCTGGATAACTATGTTATTAGTAAAACGTAACTTTATACGTGTTTCAGTGCTGGTGCCGGGAGGACAGGCACCTTTATAGTCCTGGATAACTATGTTATTAGTAAAACGTAACTTTATACATGTTACAGTGCTGGTGTCGGGAGGACAGGCACCTTTATAGTCCTGGATAACTATGTTATAAGTAAAACGTAACTTTATACGTGTTTCAGTGCTGGTGTCGAGAGGACAGGCACCTTTATAGTCCTGGATAACTATGTTATAAGTAAAACGTAACTTTATACGTGTTTCAGTGCGGGTGCCGGGAGGACAGTCACCTATATAGCCCTGGATAACTATGTTATTAGTAAAACGTTACTTTATACGTCTTTCAGTGCTGCTGTCGGGAGGACAGGCACCTTTATAGTCCTGGATAACTATATTATTAGTAAAACGTAACTTTATACGTCTTTCAGTGCTGCTGTCGGGAGGACAGGCACCTTTATAGCCCTGGATAACTATGTTATTAATAAAACGTAACTTTATACGTCTTTCAGTGCTGCTGTCGGGAGGACAGGCACCTTTATAGTCCTGGATAACTATATTATTAGTAAAACGTAACTTTATACGTCTTTCAGTGCTGCTTTCGGGAGGACAGGCACCTTTATAGCCCTGGATAACTATGTTATTAATAAAACGTAACTTTATACGTCTTTCAGTGCTGCTGTCGGGAGGACAGACACCTTTATAGCCCTGGATAACTATGTTATTAGTAAAACGTAACTTTATACGTCTTTCAGTGCTGGTGTCGGGAGGACAGGCGCCTTTATAGCCCTGGATAACTATGTTATTAGTAAAACGTAACTTTATACGTCTTTCAGTGCTGCTGTCGGGAGGACAGGCGCCTTTATAGCCCTGGATAACTATGTTATTAATAAAACGTAACTTTATACGTCTTTCAGTGCTGCTGTCGGGAGGACAGGCACCTTTATAGCCCTGGATAACTATGTTATTAGTAAAACGTAACTTTATACGTGTTTCAGTGCTGGTGTCGGGAGGACAGGCGCCTTTATAGCCCTGGATAACTATGTTATTAATAAAACGTAACTTTAAACGTGTTTCAGTGCTGGTGCCGGGAGGACAGGCACCTTTATAGCCCTGGATAACTTTGTTATTAGTAAAACGTAACTGTCTACGTCTTTCAGTGCTGGTGTATACAGGCACCTATATAGTCCTGGATTTCTATGTTATTAGTAAAACGTAACTTTATACGTGTTTCAGTGCTGGTGTCGGGAGAACAGGCACCTTTATAGCCCTGGATATCTATGTTATTAGTAAAACGTAACTGTATACGTCTTTCAGTGCTGGTGTCGGGAGGACAGGCACCTTTATAGCCCTGGATAACTATGTTATTAGTAAAACGTAACTTTATACGTCTTTCAGTGCTGGTGTCGGGAGGACAGGCACATATATAGACCTGGATAAATATGTTATTAGTAAAACGTAACTGTCTACGTCTTTCAGTGCTGGTGTATACAGGCACCTATATAGCCCTGGATAACTATGTTATTAGTAAAACGTAACTTTATACGTGTTTCAGTGCTGGTGTCGGGAGGACAAGCACCTTTATAGCCCTGGATAACTATGTTATTAGTAAAACGTAACTTTATACGTCTTTCAGTGCTGGTGTATACAGGCACCTGTATAGTCCTGGATAACTATGTTATTAGTAAAACGTAACTTTATACGTCTTTCAGTGCTGGTGTCGGGAGGACAGGCACCTTTATAGCCCTGGATAACTATGTTATTAATAAAACGTAACTTTATACGTGTTTCAGTGCTGGTGTATACAGGCACCTATATAGCCCTGGATAACTATGTTATTAGTAAAACGTAACTTTATACGTGTTTCAGTGCTGGTGTCGGGAGGACAGGCACCTTTATAGCCCTGGATAACTATATTATTAGTAAAACGTAACTGTATACGTGTTTCAGTGCTGGTGTCGGGAGGACAGGCACCTTTATAGTCCTGGATAACTATATTATTAGTAAAACGTTACTTTATACGTGTTTCAGTGCTGGTGTCGGGAGGACAGGCACCTTTATAGTCCTGGATAACTATATTATAAGTAAAACGTAACTTTATACGTCTTTCAGTGATGGTGTCGGGAGGACAGGCACCTTTATAGTCCTGGATAACTATGTTATTAGTAAAACGTAACTTTATACGTGTTTCAGTGCTGGTGTCGGGAGGACAGGCACTTTTATAGCCCTGGATAACTATATTATTAGTAAAACGTAACTTTATACGTCTTTCAGTGCTGGTGTCGGGAGGACAGGCACCTTTATAGTCCTGGATAACTAGGTTATTAGTAAAACGTAACTTTATACGTGTTTCAGTGCTGTTGTCGGGAAGACAGGCACCTTTATAGCCCTGGATAACTATGTCATTAGTAAAACGTAACTCCAACGTCTTTCAATGCTGGTGCCTGGAGGACAGGCACCTTTATAGCCCTGGATAACTATGTTATTAGTAAAACGTAACTTTATACATGTTTCAGTGCTGGTGTCGGGAGGACAGGTACCTTTATAGCACTGGATATCTATGTTATTAGTGAAACGTAACTTTATACGTGTTTCAGTGCTGGTCTCGGGAGGACAGGCACCTTTATAGCCCTGGATAACTATGTTATTAATAAAAAAACGTAACTTTATACGTCTTTCAGTGCTGGTGTCGAGAGGACAGGCACCTTTATAGTCCTGGATAACTATGTTATTAGTAAAACGTAACTTTGTACGTCTTTCAGTGCTGGTGCCGGGAGGACAGGCACCTTTATAGCCCTGGATAACTATGTTATTAGTAAAACGTAACTTTATACGTCTTTCAGTGCTGGTGTCGGGAGGACAGGCACCTTTATAGCCCTGGATTTCTATGTTATTAGTAAAACGTAACTTTATACGTCTTTCAGTGCTGGTGTCGGGAGGACAGGCACCTTTATAGCCCTGGATAACTATATTATTAGTAAAACGTAACTTTATACGTCTTTCAGTGCTGGTGTCGGGAGGACAGGCACCTTTATAGCCCTGGATATCCTTTATAACCAGGGTATGGATCTCGGATACGTGAACGTTTACAATTGTGTGGGAGAGCTGAGAAAACAACGCGTAAGCATGGTCCAAACCAAGGTTAGTAAGTTATGTTATAAAATTATTGTAATAGTAAGTCGTTTCTCTAGTATGGTTGTTATTTATACATGTTCGGGTACTGATGCTTGTGGATGTGAGGTGTGTTTCATTACCTCTCATGAAAAGTCTCAATAAAACTCAGTGTACTTTTTCCTTCTTTTCGTTGCGTTAGTGCTGCCAATGGATATTTTTTTTAATACAACAAACTTTTAAAGCTGAATATTAATTTTGCATAGTAATATCACCATTATGGATAGGAATTGCCCTTTTACCTATTACCTTCCGGCGGCAAATATATCTCTGGTATTGGTTTAAGACGTCGAAATGTGTTCTGTATGTTTTGCGATGTATGTTTTACCATTTATATAACATTAAATGAAATACTTCTTGTACACTTATATTATGTTGTTTATGTCGGTGTAATTAGTGGTTATGCATCCCTGTTGATTTGGGATAATATGTGTGAAAGTTTGTTCTGAATGGGGTTTAACGTCATTTTCAACTCATTTTATGTTATATATGGCATATCCAGCTTTATTGGTGGAGGAACGAATCTGAGTAGAACCACCGTCTTTTCGCAAGTAACTGAAAACTTTCTCACATAACGTTTTGTGATTTTTTTTTGAGCGAGCGGGATTCGAACCTACGACTCAATTCAATTCAATTCAAATTTATTCAAGTATATAAGATCTTTATACAACATATATATCATGATGATGATAAAATAACAGTAATAAATCAAGAAAATAAATAAGTAAAATAATTATTGTAATCATCTAAAAATTAAAGATCTTATAACCTGGGATAACCCATTAAAGCAACAAACGCGCTTATTTCCAACGGGGTCCCTTCCCTTAAAATTGTGATTTAAAAAAAAATAAAAAAAATATGAAATACATAAAATGTTAAGAATGTAGACATTTGATATAAACTTGTTAAAATGTAACAATACAAAAAACGTTGAATTATCTTATACCCTGAATAACTGAATAATACATATAAGTGGTTCACATAACAAGAAATGTTTTCAACATATACTTAAAAATTAAATATTCAAATTTTCTTTAGCCTGCGAGGAGATACATAAATGTTTTTTAACTTCACGTTTAAAAGTTTGCTTATTAGTTAACTTCTTCAAATCGTTAGGCAACTTATTCCAGTCAGCAACTGCATTGCAATAAAAGGTGCCCAAATCGAAACTCTCTGCATCCGGAACTATAAAATTACTTTAACTAAACCGTGTGCGGTTATAAATAGAAGACACCCATTGGAAGTTATCATAAAGATATGTTGGCGCGGTTCCATTGAAAATATTAAAAACATGATTAAGTCTTAATTGTTTTACTCTATCCTCAACCCTCAATACATTAAATGTTTCTAACACAGCGCAGGTTATAAAAGACCGTGGTGATAAGTTAAATAAGAATCGTATTTTTAAACTTTATTTTGAGTGACTTGTAGTTTGTGTTTTAACTTTTTAGTAAGACCGGCATACCAAGACGAGCAAGAATAATCAAAATGACATTGTACTAAGACACCTACTAAAGTTCTCTTAGTTTGAAGGTTAAAATAACGACAGTTTCGATATAAAAAAGCAATCCGCAAATTAACTTTTTTAACAATGGAGTCAACTATCGCCTCACCGTTTAGTAACTTGTCAATAGTTAATCCTAAATATTTGACCTTTTCCTGGGACGGAATTTCATGACCGTTGTATGTAACCGTAAATGACTGAACTTTTTTAAGTCTTCTAGAAGAGCCAAATAACATACATACGGTTTTGCCTAGATGAAGGGACAGTTTATTATCAACTAGCCATGTAGAACAATTATTCATGATACGACTAAGTCTATCTGCAATAACATTAGGGTCATTGTCAGCGAACAATATTACACTGTCATCTGCATATAATAATAATTTACAATCGGAGTCAATGCACGTAGGCATATCATTGACATAACATAAAAATAAAAGAGGGTCCATGATGCTTCCCTGTGGTACGCCACACATAACTTGGGTAGATTTTGATGAAACTTTGTTTATCTGTACTAACTGTGATCTTTCGGTTAGTTAAGATTTGAACCAATTTATCGACGCGACTCCCATTTCAGAGAGCTTATTACATAGAATAACGTGGTCAACGGTATCACACGCCTTCTGTAGTTAAACCATTCCGGTATAAAGACCAATTGCATTGTTATGTTTAATAAAATCAAAAAGGTGAATAAGACATGTATCAGTGGAGTATTTACTCCTAAAACCGGACTGGAACTCATACAGAAGAGAGTTTTCTCAGAGCTTTTATGAACCGCTCTCGAGTCCGCTTCCTGGGTAGAACCAGTAGTGAGTGTTGTTTTATGAGCGGCAAAGAGTCGAGTTGGCGTTAGCTACCAACACTCTATCTATTACACTACCGTCCCGCCTACCGCGACCCGTGTGTTCTGCAACACAATGTTATATGCACCCGTTTACCAGGTTAACTCTCCAGTGGAGGTTCTGCCACTGACCGGTTGAGGTCGGTATCCACTGTTGTGTACTCTTCTGCATGTTTGTATTATCCTTCTTATAATTTTACGTATGCTTTAAGTTGATTTGATATTGCGTATTTCTATTAAACGACACGTCCACAGTTTGTAATATGTTGGCAAAATACTTGCTTAGTATGTAAAGTTCTTGTAAAATTTAAATTATTTTTAGATAAAACTGTTACATTACATGCTTTTTTCAGTAGAGCATAATAAGATAAAGACAAATACAATATTTGTCATTATTGAAATAAACCCTTATACATGAATTTGTATTTGTTTAACATCTAACATATCTGATTTAATTGTTAATATAATGTTCTTTTACTAGGACCAGTATAGATATTTGCACAACATTTTAGTCGAAGCTCTAGTTGTACCAAATAAACTGATACCAGCTGGTGACTTTGAACACGAGTACATGAAGTTAGTTCAGGTAGTTACGGAGACCGGAATGACGGGACTGATGACGGAATACAAGGTGAGTGAGAAGAAATTATTGAGGAACGTAACAACATGGTTTTATAGAACAGAACAGACTTGTATTCAAAACAACTAAGTTATACGGTTCACCGTTACTTACACAACCAATGCAATACATGCACACAGTAATACTAGAGTGCACTTAAACATGTTACATGCATGAATACATTTTAAAATAAATAATACAGTTACAATGCACATTTACAAATCAGTTGTTTGAATTCAAAACATTTTATCTTTGTTTAAATGTCTTTGTCAAAAATGCATCTAATTTATTATTAATGATATTTATATATGTTTATGAATCGATAACGATGATCGATAATATCAACGTATAATTTTATCACAGAAGATGATTGCAAGTATTGATCCAATTTGGTTTTTTTTTTGTCCGAATTCATAATGTTAAAGGGACACACGGTCATAATGAATACAGTTTACTCATGCTTACATGTCCATACATCAAGCCCATCCTTACACATGTGCATGAACGTATAGCCATACATCCAGCCTAACCTTACACATGTGCATGAACGTATAACCATACATCCAGCCCATCCTTACACATGTGCATGAACGTATAGCCATACATCCAGCCTAACCTTACACATGTGCATGAACGTATAGCCATACATCCAGCCTATCTTTACACATGTGCATGAACGTATAGCCATACATCCAGTCAATCCTTACACATGTGTATAAACGTATAGCCATACATTCAGCCCATCCTTACACATGTGTATAAACGTATATCCATACATCCAGCCAATCCTTACACATGTGCATGAACGTATAGTTATACATCCAGCCCATCCTTACACATGTGCATGAACGTATAGCCATACATCCAGCCTAACCTTACACATGTGCATGAACGTATAACCATACATTCAGCCCATCCTTACACATGTGCATGAACGTATAGCCATACATCCAGCCTATCTTTACACATGTGCATGGACGTATAGCCATACATCCAGCCCATCCTTACACATGTGTATAAACGTATAGCCATACATCCAGCCAATCCTTACACATGTGCATGAACGTATAGTTATACATCCAGCCCATCCTTACACATGTGCATGAACGTATAGCCAAACATCCAGCCCATCTTTACACATGTGCATGAACGTATAGCCATACATCCAGCCCATCCTTACACATGTGCATGAACGTATAGCCATACATCCAGCCAATCCTTACATATGTGCATGAACGTATAGCCATACATCCAGCCTATCTTTACACATGTGCATGAACGTATAGCCATACATCCAGCCAATCCTTACACATGTGTATAAACGTATAGCCATACATCCAGCCAATCCTTACACATGTGCATGAACGTATAGCCATACATCCAGCATAACCTTACACATGTGCATGAACGTATAACCATACATTCAGCCCATCCTTACACATGTGCATGAACGTATAGCCATACATCCAGCCTATCTTTACACATGTGCATGGACGTATAGCCATACATCCAGCCAATCCTTACACATGTGTATAAACGTATAGCCATACATCCAGCAAATCCTTACACATGTGCATGAACGTATAGTTATACATCTAGCCCATCCTTACACATGTGCATGAACGTATAGCCATACATCCAGCCCATCCTTACACATGTGCATGAACTTATAGCCATTCATCCAGCCAATCCTTACACATATGCATGAACATATAGCCATACTTCCAGTCCATCCTTACACATGTGCATGAACGTATAGCCATACATCCAGCCAATCCTTACACATGTACATGAACGTATAGCCATACATCCAGCCCATCCTTACACATGTGCATGAACTTATAGCCATACATCCAGCCCACCCTTACACATGTGCATAAACGTATAGCCATACTTCCAGCCCATCCTTATACATGTGCATGAACGTATAGCCATACATCCAGTCCATCTTTACACATGTGCATGAACGTATGGCCATATACCCATCCCATCCTTACACTTTTGCATAAACGTATAGCCATACATCCAGCCAATCCTTACACATGTGCATGAACGTATGGCCATATACCCATCCCATCCTTACACTTTTGCATAAACGTATAGCCATACATCCAGCCAATCCTTACACATGTGCATGAACGTATGGCCATATACCCATCCCATCCTTTCACTTTTGCATAAACTTATAGCCATACATCCAGCCAATCCTTACACATGTGCATGAACGTATAGTTATACATCCAGCCCATCCTTACACATGTGCATGAACGTATAGCCATACATCCAGCCCATCTTTACACATGTGCATGAACGTATAGCCATACATCCAGCCCATCCTTACACATGTGCATGAACGTATTGCCATACATCCAGCCAATCCTTACATATGTGCATGAACGTATAGCCATACATCGAGCCAATCCTTACACATGTGCATGAACGTATAGCCATACATCCAGCCCATCCTTACATATGTGCATGAACGTATAGCCATACATCCAGCCAATCCTTACACATGTGCATGAACGTATAGCCATACATCCAGCCCATTCTTACATATGTGCATGAACGTATAGCCATACATCCAGCCCATCCTTACATATGTGCATGAACGTATAGCCATACATCCAGCCCATCCTTACACATGTGCATTAACGTATAGCCATACATCTAGCCCATCCTTACACATGTGAATGAACGTATAGCCATACATCCCGCCCATCTTTACACATGTGCATGAACGTATAGCCATACATCCAGCCAATCCTTACACATGTGGATGAACGTATAGCCATACATCCAGCCCATCCTTACACATGTGCATGAACTTATAGCCATACATCCAGCCAATCCTTACACATATGCATGAACATATAGCCATACTTCCAGTCCATCCTTACACATGTGCATGAACGTATAGCCATACATCCAACCCATCCTTACACATGTGCATGAACGTATAGCCATACATCCAGCCCATCTTTACACATGTGCATGAACTTATAGCCTTACATCCAGCCCACCCTTACACATGTGCATAAACGTATAGCCATACTTCCAGCCCATCCTTATACATGTGCATGAACGTATAGCCATACATCCAGTCCATCTTTACACATGTGCATGAACGTATGGCCATATACCCATCCCATCCTTACACTTTTGCATAAACGTATAGCCATACATCCAGCCAATCCTTACACATGTGCATGAACGTATGGCCATATACCCATCCCATCCTTACACTTTTGCATAAACTTATAGCCATACATCCAGCCCATCCTTATACATGTGCATGAACGTATAGCCATACTTCCAGCCAATCCTTATACATGTGCATGAACGTATAGCCATACATCCAGCCCATCCTTACACATGTGCATGAACGTATAGCCATACATCCAGCCTATCCTTATACATGTGCATGAACGTATAGCCATACATCCAGCCCATACGTATACATGTGCACGAACGTATAGCCATACTTCCAGCCAATCCTTATACATGTGCATGAACGTATAGCCATACATCCAATCCATCTTTACACATGTGCATGAACGTATAGCCATACAACAAGCCCATCCTTACACTTTTGCATAAACGTATAGCCATACATCCAGCTCTTCCTTACACATTTGCATAAACGTATAACCATACAGAAATATCATTTTCAAATTATTTCTACATGTAGCTGAACAATCTTATTTCAATAATTACTTACAGTTTCTACAAAAATGCGGTGTAAGGCAAGATTTAAAAAGAATAAATCAAAAATACAAAGTAATATATAATAAACAAAGAAGTATATCATTATTACAACAAATATAATATATATATCAATAATTCCAATCTCACTTTAACATATGTATTTACAGCATTTTCGGTGGATTATGCAAATTTTAAGACTTTTATTTTCATATAAAACCTCTTGAGACGAAGTATTGTTTTCATTCCTATCTCTTATGCATTGCATTTCTACGCGTTCACTTTGCAGGAGAATTTTTAAATTTCCAGTCTTATGCTTTATTTGAGAGACGTCTCAAACTAAAATATAAGTTTAATCGTGAGGATCGTCGGAGATAATGTAAGTTTTTCTTCACACATGCATAGAAACAGAAAAAGATGAATTGAATCATATATTAAATACGTGTACAATTAAATTACAGATTACATTTTTTTGTTTAAAAAAGTACATATGTTTGATATATAGAAAATCTTACGTGAGTTCTTATTTATTATTGAATTTATTAAACGAGTTGAAAAAAATATACGAGGCACTGCCGAGCATTATATCGGTTTTCCCATCAAGTTTAATAAATTCAACAATAAATGAGCACGTCTCAAAATAACGTAATTTATCTAAGGCAAATCGAGTTCATTTATATATTAGGGCAAGTCGGATAGTGCTTCGGCAATTTACATGTTTACAAATGTGGATCATTTAATAAAAATGATCACCTTTACTTAGTTGCAGGACGATGGCACAGTCATCTCAAAGGGTGGTGCAGAGCAAGAACAAATACTTATAGTTGGTGATGCAAAGGACGACTACTCTGTAGCTAAACTGCCAGAAAACAGAACCAAGAACAGATATAACAATATACTGGCATGTAAGTATGATTTCCTATATGTTATAGTTATAGTACAAGGCATATTGGTGTGAAAGGATTTTTCAACGGATGTAAGTAGGGTTAAGTATACTGTTATTTTGAAATGTCGCAATTTTTTAACCTAACCACCAAAGGTGGAGTCGTCAGCACACATTTGCGAACATTAAAGTATACTTAATCTTTTTCTAATGCACTTATACATTTTTTCATTAAAATTCGCTCGCTTAACCAAATTCTTAACGTTTAGCCGAATGACGCATATCAGCGAATGATGCGAAACAAAATGTTCACAATATTTAATTAATCTTTATAGTTTTAATATTTTACAAATAAATACTTATTTAAATCGACAAACATATTTTTAAACAACTATTACACTGTTTTCTGTGACGTTGTAAACACATGACGTAGTAATACGTAGAACGCGAAATCGTGGTAGTTTTACCGACGTTAAATGCACTTTTTAATACCCGCAAGTCTCAGGGCACCAACAATGAAATCACAGGAAATTTCTGAAGGGTGTAAGAATTGTCGTTTACAACCTATAGACGCTGATAACACAATTTTCATCAATAAGCCATCAACTGCAATGTAGGAAATACTGTTTCCTGGTGTGTTTGTTTGTTTCACTCGTTAATAATATGTTTTAATTGGTTATATGTAATAGTATATTGTTGTGCATTATACTTTCTAATAATATTTATTTTCAAGCGAATATTTACCGACCGTTTCTAACGACACATGTGCCTGGATGCACGGACTATATTAACGCCATCTGTGTGCCGGTAAGTGCAAGTAAAATTATAATGTTGTATATTTTAAAAGTATTCATGTTATATGAACTCATAATGTTTGTTCATAGCTTGAAATATCATATACTGGTAGTTTCGATGTGGTACAACGTCAGGATAGTGTTAATATATACTATTTGTAAGAGCATACAACATTGTTATCAAGTGTTTTTCTGTACTTAGTCGATATTGTGAAAAAAACATGTTACTTTTAACGAAGAAATTTCTTATCGCGTTAATATTTTGTTATTTAATTTCAAAAACATTTACTTTAAATTCTTGGAATCAAAAATGAAAGAGTTACCGAAATTTACGAGGTTACATAATAACGCAAGCACCAATGGAGAGCACCGCCGTGGACTACTGTAGACTCGTGCACGAGCAGGAGATAGCTGTGATTGTAACCTTCAATGACACTGGATCTGCAAAGGTAATTTGTTTCAGTTGTTTTATCTGACTAAATATATGACTTTTATACACTATTTTGCACAATTATCTGTTAGTATTATAAGCATACAAGATTTCAAAAACAAATCAACTAAACTGCAATCCAGTTCATCAGTTTTCATTACTAGTTAATACACAAAAGAAAGTCATTACGGAATTACTTATGCGAAGTTCCACAACTATATTATATCATTTAACAGCTGTACAGTGACAGTTACAAAGGGCTGATCACCGTTGTCATTTCTTATATAGTTACTTATTTTGTTATCTAGCCTAACATAAACAATCCATATACAGTTTTGCAAAAGTAAGTACGCATTACCTATTCTGTAAGCGGTGTAATTCAAATGCTGTTGGAGACGAAATAAGTTTCATATTTCGTTCTCATAAAGTTGCTTTTACAGTTTACGCGAAAATTTAAACACAAATATTAATAATGTAATGCAAATCATTCATATATAAGTAAAATTGATATACTGCTTCAAAATGAAAGTGCAATAATATCTCCCGGATATTTTTGTTAATTTAAAAGAAAGTGGTCTTGAACAAGGTAAGATTAAACACATTAATTTTTCTATTGCATTGATAGATAAATGTTTAATTCATTTTATTTTTATGTTGCTGTTGTTGACCTCTATGTTGGACATTGTTATGTTCTTTATGTGTTGCAGTAACTGTAATTTTAATAAACATAGTCACTGGATATAGAGGCGGTATATAGAGGCTGGGTACAGTATCTGAGTATAGAGGCGGTATAGTGGCTGAGTATAGAGGCTGAGTATAGAGGCTGGGTATAGTGGCTGAGTATAGTGGCTGAGTATAGAGGCTGGGTATAGTGGCTGAGTATAGTGGCTGGGTATAGTGGCTGAGTATAGTGACTGAGTATAGTGGCTGAGTATAGTGGCTGAGTATAGTGGCTGGGTATAGAGGCTAGGTATAGTGGCTGAGTATAGTGGCTGAGTATAGTGGCTGAGTATAGTGGCTGGGTATAGAGGCTGGGTATAGTGGCTGAGTATAGTGGCTGGGTATAGAGGCTGGGTATAGTGGCTGAGTATAGTGGCTGAGTATAGTGGCTGAGTATACAGGCAATGTATAAAGGCTGGGTATAGAGGCTGTATATAGAGGCTCGGTATAGAGGCAGTGTATGGAGGCGGTATAGTGGCTGCATATAGAGGCTGGGTATAGAGACTGGGTATAGAGACTGGGTATAGTGGCTGAGTATAGAGGCAGTGTATAGAGGCTGGGTATAGAGGCTGGGTATAGAGACTGGGTATAGTGGCTGAGTATAGAGGCAGTGTATAGAGGCTGGGTATAGAGGCTGTATATAGAGGCTCGGTATAGAGGCAGTGTATGGAGGCGGTATGGTGTTTGCATATAGAGGCTGGGTATAGAGGATGCATATAGAGGCTGGGTATAGAGGCAGTGTATAGAGGCGATATAGTGGCTGAGTATAGAGGCAGGGTATAGAGTCTGAGCATAGAGGCTGGGTATAGAGTATGAGTACAGAGGCGGTATAGTGGCTGAGTATAGAGGCAGTGTATAGAGGCTGGGTATAGAGGCTACAGAGGCTGGGTATAGAGGCAGTGTATAGAGGCGGTATAAGGGCTGAGTATAGAGGTAGTGTATAGAGGCTGGGTATAGAGTCTGAGTATAGAAGCTGGGTACAGAGTCTGAGTACAGTGACGGTATAGTGGCTGAGTATAGAGGCGGTATAGTGGCTTAGCGTAGAGGCAGTGTATAGAGGCTGGCTATAGAGGCTGCATATAAAGGCTGGGTATAGAGGCAGTGTATAGAAGCGGTTTAGTGGCTGAGTATAGAGGCAGTGTATAGAGGCTGGGTAAATTCTGAGTAAAGAGGCTGGGTACAGAGACTGAGTACAGAGGCGGTATAGTGGCTGAGTATAGAGGAAGTGTAAAGAGGCTGCGTATAGATGCTGGGTACAGAGTCTGAGTATAGCGGCGGTAAAGTGGCTGAGTAAAGAGGCTGGGTAAAGAGACTGCGTATAGAGGCTGCGTATAGAGTCTGAATATAGAGGCGGTATAGAGGCAGTGTATAGAGGCGGGGTATAGAGGCTGCATATAGAGGCTTGGTATAGAGGCAGTGTATAGAGGCGATATAGTGGCTGAGTAAAGAGGCAGTGTATAGAGGCTGGGTACAGAGTCTGAGTATAGAGGCTGGGTACAGAATCTGAGAATAGAAGCGGTATAGTGGCTGAGTATAGAGGCAGTGTATAGAGGTAGTGTATAGAGGCTGGGTATAGAGACTGGGTACAGAGGCAGGGTTTAGGGCTGAGTATAGAGGCAGTGTATAGTGGCTGGGTATAGAGGCTAGGTACAGAGTCTGAGTATAGAGGCGGTATAGTGGCTGAGTATACAGGCTGGGTATAGAGGCTGTGTATAGAGTCTGAGCATAGAGGCAGTGTATAGAGGCTGTGTATAGAGTCTGAGTATAGAGGCGGTATAGTGGCTAAGTATAGAGGCGGTATAGTGGCTGAATATAGAGGCAGTGTATAGAGACTGCGTATAGAGTCTGAGTATAGAGACTTGGTATAGTGGCAGTGTATAGAGACTGCGTATAGAATCTGAGTATAGAGGCTGGGTATAGAGGCTGTGTATAGTGTCTGAATATAGAGGCTGGGTATAGAGTCTGAGTATAGAGGCGGTATAGTGGCTGAGTATACAGGCTGGGTATAGAGGCTGCGTATCGAGTCTGAGTATAGAGGCGGTAACGTGACTGAGTATACAGGCTGGGTATAGAGACTGCGTATAGAGTTTGAGTATAAAGGCGGTATAGTGGCTGAGTATACAGGCTGGGTATAGAGACTGGGTATAGAGTCTGTGTATAGATGCTGGATAAAGAGCCTGAGTATGCAGGCTGGGTATAGAGGCTGTGTATAAAGTCTTAGTATAGAGGCGGTATAGTGGCTGAGTATAAAGGCTGGGTATAGAGGCTGGGTATAGTGGCTGGGTATAAAGGCTGGGTTTACAGGCTTGGTATAGAGGCTGGGTATAGAGGCAGTGTATAGAGGCTGGGTATACAGGCTGGGTATAGAGGCTGGATATAACGGCTGCGTATAGAGGCTGCGTATAGAGTCTGAGTAAAGAGGCGGTATAGTGGCTGAGTATACAGGCTGGGTATAGAGGCTGCATATAGAGGCTGGGTATACAGGCTGGGTATATAGGCTGGGTATAAAAGGCAGTGTTTAGAGGCGGTACAGAGGCGGTACAGAGGCGGTAAAGTGGCTGAGTATACGTGCTGGGTATAGAGGCGGTATAGTGGCTAAGTATAGAGGTGGTATAGTGGCTGAGTATAGAGGCAGTGTTTAGATACTGCGTATAGAGTCTGAGTATAGAGGCTTGGTATAGTGGCAGTGTATAGAGTCTGAGTATAGAGGCTGGGTATAGAGGCTGAGTATGGAGGCAGTGTATAGAGGCTGCATAGAGAGTCTGAGTATAGAGGCTGGGTATAAAGGCAGTGTATAGAGGCTACGTATAGAGTCTGAGTATAGAGGCAGTATAGTGGCTGAGTATACAGGTTGGGTATAGAGGCTGCGTATAGAGTCTGAGTATAGAGGCGGTAACGTGACTGAGTATACAGGCTGGGTATAGAGACTGCGTATAGAGTTTGAGTATAGAGGCGGTATAGTGGCTGAGTATACAGGCTGGGTATAGAGGCTGTGTATAGATGCTAGATATAGAGCCTGAGTATGCAGGCTGGGTATAGAGGCTGCATATAAAGTCTGAGTATAGAGGCGGTATAGTGGCTGAGTATAAAGGCTGGGTATAGAGGCTGCGTATAGTGGCTGGGTATAAAAGCTGGGTTTACAGGCTTGGTATAGAGGCTGGGTATAGAGGCTGGGTATAGAGGCAGTGTATAGAGGCTGGGTATACAGGCTGGGTATAGAGGCTGGATATAGAGGCTGCGTATAGAGGCTGCGTATACAGTCCAAGTAAAGAGGCGGTATAGTGGCTGAGTATAAAGGCTGGGTATAGAGGCTGCGTATAGTGGCTGGGTATAAAGGCTGGGTTTACAGGCTTGGTATATAGGCTGGGTATAGAGGCTGGGTATAGAGGCAGTGTATAGAGGCTGGGTATACGTGCTGGGTATAGAGGCTGGATATAGAGGCTGCGTATAGAGGCTGCGTATACAGTCCGAGTAAAGAGGCGGTATAGTGGCCGAGTATACAGGCTGGGTATAGAGGCTGCGTATAGAGGCTGGGTATACAGGCTGGGTATAGAGGCTGGGTATAGAAGGCAGTGTATAGAGGCGGTACAGAGGCGGTATAGTGGCTGAGTATACAGGCTGGGTATAGAGGCTGCGTATAAATGCTGGGTATACAGGCTGGGTATAGAGGCTGGGTATAGAGGCAGTGTAGAGAGACTGCGTATAGAGGCTGGGTAAAGAGGCTGGTTACATAGGCTGGGTACAGAGGCTAGGTAAAGAGGCTGCGTATAAAGGCTGCGTATAGAGGCTGAGTATAGAGGCTGGGTATAGAGACTGCGTATAGAGGCTGGGTATAGAGGCAGTGTAGAGGCAGTGTACAGAGGTTGGGTATAGTGGCTGGGTATAGTGGCTGAGTATAGAGGCTTGGTATAGAGCCTGGGTATAGAGGCTGGGTATAAAGGCTGCGTATAGAGGCCGGGTATAGAGGCAGTGTATAGAGGCTGGGTATATAGGCTCGGTATAGAGGCTGGGTATAGAGGCAGTGCATCGAGGCTGAGTATACAGGCTGGGTATAGAGTCTGCGTATAGAGGCTGGGTATACAGGCTGGGTATTGATGCTGGGTATAGTGGCTGGGTATAGAGGCTGGGTATACAGGCTGGGTATTGATGCTGGGTATAGAGGCAGTGTATAGAGGCGGTATAGTGGCGTATTGTGGCTGAGTATACAGGCTGGGTATATAGGCTGGGTATAGAGATTGTGTATAGAGGCTGGGTATACAGGCTGGGTATGAAGGCTGGGTATAGAGGCTGAGTATAGAGGCTGAGTATAGAAGCTGAATATAGAGGCTGGGTATAGTGGCTGAGTATAGAGGCTGCGTATAGAGGCTGCGTATAGAGGCTGGGTACAGAGGCTGGGTACAGAGGCTGGATACAGTTACTGCGTATAGAGGCTGCGAATAGACGCTGGGTATAGAGGCTTCGTATAGAGGCTGGGTATAGAGGCTGTGTATAGAGGCTGGGTATAGAGGCTGGGTATCGAGACAGTGTATAGAGGCTGCTTATATAGGCTGGGTATAAAGGCAGTATAGAGGCAGTGTAAAGAGGCTGCGTATAGAGTATGGGTATAGAGTCTGAGTATAGAGGCGGTACAGTACTTGAGTAGAGAGGCAGTGTATAGAGGCTGGGTATAGAGGCAGTGTATAGAGGCTGGGTATAGAGGCTGGGTATAGAGGCAGTGTAGAGAGGCTGGATATAGAGGCCAGGTATAGAGGCTGAGTATAGATGCTGGGTACAGAGTCTGATTATAGAGGCGGTCTAGTGGCTGAGTAAAGAGGCAGTGTAAAGAGGCTGTGTATAGAGGCTAGGTATAGAGGCAGTGTATAGAGGCTTGGTATAGAGGCGGTATAGTGGCTGAGTATAGAGACAGTGTATAGAGACTGGGTATACAGGCTGGGTATAGAGGCAGTGTATAGAGGCTGGGTATAGAGGCTAGGTATAAGGGTTGGGTATAGAGGCGGTATAGAGACTGGGTACATAGTCTGAGTATAGAAGTGGTATAGTGGTTGAGTATAGAGGCAGTGTATAGAGGCTGGGTATAGAGACTGGGTATAGAGGCGGTATAGTGTCTGAGTAACGAGGCAGTGTATAGAGGCTGGGTATACAGGCTGGGTATAGAGGCAGGGTATAGAGGCTGGGTATAGAGGCTAGGTATAGAGGCAGGGTATAGAGGCGGTATAGAGACTGAGTATAGAGGTAGTGTATAGAGGCTGGGTATAAAGGCTGGATATAGAGGCAGTGTATAGATGCTGGGTATAGAGGCTGGTTATAGAGGCTGGGTAAAGAGTCTGAGTATAGAGGCGGTATATTGGCTGAGTAAAGAGGCAGTGTATAGTGGCTTGGTATAGAGACTGGGTATAGAGGCAGTGTATAGGGGCTGGTATAGAGGCTATGTATAGAGGCTGGGTATAGAGGTGGTATAGAGACTGGGTATAGAGGCAGTGCATAGAGACTGGGTATAGAGGCTGGATAAAGAGGCAGTGTATAGAGGCGGGATATAGAGGCTGGGTATAGAGTCTGAGTATAGAGGCGTTATAGTGGCTGAGTATAGAGGCAGTGTAAAGAGGATGGGTATAGAGACTGGATATAGAGGCAGTGTATAGTGTCTGTGTATAGAGATTAAGTAGTTTAAAAGCTGGGTATAGAGGAAGTATATAGAGGCTGGCAAAAGAGGCGGTATAGAGGCTGGGTATCGAGGCAGTGTATAGAGGCGGGATATAGAGGCGGGATATAGAGGCGGTATAGATGCTGGGTATAGAGGCTGAGTATAGAGGCGGTATAGATGCGGTATAAGGCTGGGTATAGAGGCAGTTTATAGTGGGTTGGTATAGAGGCTGTGTATAGTGGCAGGGTATAGAGGCAGTGTATAGAGACTGGCTATAGAGGCGGTATAGAGTCTGGGTATAGAGTCTGGGTATAGAGGTAGTGTATAGAGGTTGGGTATAGATGCGGTATAGAGGCGGTATAGAGGCTGGGTATAGAGGCTGGGTATAGAGTTATAATTTTAAGCAGACGCCTGGAAGATCTAGGGACTTGATAGTTAAATTTTCTGTTTTTTATTATTTCAGCTGCACAATCCAAAATGACATCAGTCATTAGATGATTTAGTTCTAAACAATGTGTCTAAATTCAACTAATTATTTGAATGTTTAGCATCATTTGGGTGTTATAAGTAAGAAATTGAGAAGCTGCAAAACAATGAAAAAATAGTACGTTTCTCACTCCATACCCATCTCGTTCAATCTCTCTTTCTTTCTCACCTTTTCTTTCTTTCTCTCCCTTCTCTGACTCTCTCTCTCTCTCTCTCTCTCTCTCTCTCTCTCTCTCTCTCTCTCTCTCTCTTTAAAAATTACCATTTCCATTGAATAATGTTAATTATGTGTTTTCAATTCTTTTTTAATATAGAGCTATTTTGTCTGTTTGCACATTTGTTATACGATTCGTCCACCATCTAAGTTCTGTATATTTAACTTGACGTGTTTTATATTCAAATTATCCAACAGATAAAGATTCTTTCATAATGAATCTTGATATAATATATGTGAAACTATGTATTTGTTTGAAAATTAACAAGGTCACAGGTCACAATGTAATGAGAGTTTGAATGCGTCAACATTTTCTGATTGTGTATCTTTAATCGTGATGATAACGTTACTTATCGTCACCATCGGTTTTTCATATGTGCGACGCCTCCAGAAGAGTATTAGTAATTCTAGATTTTTGGAGGATAGTGAAGAGATACAAATGACCCTTTGTTGCGTCTCTGGTTCCTTTACATACACAATATTAAATACCAGACCTCGATAAATATATTAGTTGAAGGAGAGTGACATCGAACCTCGATCCCTTGGTTGGCAGTCCAAGGACTTAACCACTGTACCACTTATCCGCTCCACTTCATCTTTTATCTTTAATCGACTTTCGCATCAGATTATATATTAACCGTTTTCAGATTGGGACGCACTTGCCAGAGAAAGGGAAGGTAACAGTGGGGCCATTTCAGGTGGAATTGATATCAACAAATGACTCAACAGATTTTACAATAAGAAACTACCAGATGGTATTCAAAGTAAATATTTATATAAATTCATAGACAAATAATTAAATAAAGTTACTTAAGAACATGTAATACAAATCTGAAAAAGATAAAAATGGAGATTTCTCCCAAACTATCTTGCCATTCTATTATTTAATTCTAAAATACTCGAATTATGATAAAAAGCCTCGAATAAAATGTTGTTTAACATTTTAATTAGGGAAAGGATCAGCGGCATTTTAAACAGATTGTCTTTACAAAATGGTCGCATGCTGAAGCTGTACCACGTGACCACGGCACAATGTTGAACCTTATAGAAGAAACACAAAACCAGCAAAGAAAAGCACATGATCGACCGCTCTTAGTTCAATGTCTGTAAGTTCACTTATCTTTACTTCGTTTTTGATGCTTCTTTGTAAAAGAAATGTTAATTCTGTTGTTTTTTTCTAAGTGAAATATAATAGTGCTTATTAACAAACATTTGTTTGTAAGCTTACTTATTGTACCAATAATTTAAACATAGGTAAACTATTGAAAGCACTTTCTTTTATAGCATCGTTTCAATCATATGTTCACATGGTCCAGCGGTTGAATAGAGTTACTATGAAAAAAATAATAACCATTAACTATGAAACAAGACGCGGTTGCGTTTACAGATAAGCATGTTACGTTAAAATCATAACATAAGTAGACGTCCATAGCGGCGTGGTGAATATTAATTATGTCCATAACCGTAAATGAACGCAACTCTCTCAAATACAAACTTCATCACAGAACCGTCTTCAGTTACTAGTTTACAGAGTTTTTATAGAACTGTATGTGTTTTATTTATTCTAGAAACGGTGTTGATAGAAGTGGGCTGTTTGTTGTACTCATGAACGTTCTAGAACGACTGAGGATTGATCAAGAAGTCGCTATTCCACAAGTTATCAGGCACATGAGACAGAGACGTCGGCAGATTATACCAAACTTTGTACGTATCGACAACAATTCCGTTTACGTATTTTTGTTATATTTAAACCAACGAGGTTCATTAAATGTATTGCAATATAACATGCTTTATTTTAGCATGTTTTATATTAAATATCATGAATCGATCATTTGTTTAATGTTTATCTTTATTTCCACAGGAGCAGTACAGGTTCTGTCACGAGATCGTGCTCCGTCATGTACAGAACTCAAATATATATGCCAATCTGTGAGAAGCATTGTCACAAGATCTTGGCACATCAAACACATATGTCAATCTGTGAGAAGCATTGTCACACGATCTCGGTACATCAAACATATATGTCAATATTTGTGAAGCACTGTCACAAGATCTTGGTACATCAAACACATATGTCAATATTTGTGAAGCACTGTCACAAGATCTTGGTACATCAAACACATATGTCAATATTTGTGAAGCACTGTCACAAGAAATTTATCCGTCAAAAACATATGTCAATCTATGACAAGACTTTGTTAAGTATGCGTTGAAAATATAACCTGTTTTTAGTGCATAAAGACATGTTTATATGTCGTTTTATTTAGAAATAGTAGTTGTAATTAACAGTTACTGTATATACAAAACGCAATGAGTGTATATCATATTAGTTGAGCTAGTTAATCCTTTACTTCATATGAACACCTTTGAACACCTCTAATATAGAAGGCTTTTGAAGATAGTGTAGAACCAGTTCTGATTACTCGTAACCAATCGTAATTGCTCTATCTGAATAAATAGGTTAAATGTATCTATTAATGGAAATTGACTTTGTGTGGCTTTTGAGTTTGGAAGAGTCCAGTTAAAATACATATGGAGGAAAGAGTTAAGCCATTCTTACATATATACTTAAACAGTATTGTATTGTATAAAATCAAAATATAACATGAATTAACAAACTTTAAGATAAAATCTTCTTTCCCTGTTTTTCAATTGTATCCCAACACTTTCATCATTTTAAAACACAAAATTTTATGTATCACATTAATTGCAGTAAATGTGTATGAAACGATAAGAATGATTGTAAATCTGGGATATAAACATACTTAATATTCAATAATTTGCGTTTTTAAAGGCGTTGAGTATATAAAGTTTTCATATGATATAATAATTGTATGGACAAATACACAGAACTATATGCAGTAAATTCGTACATGTATACTTAATAAAATAGTGTTTCAATCACTGCATGTATAATATGGTCATTACGTTTATTGTTTCACTTTATTTTTTGTTATTCTTCCTGTTGTTTTACTTGCTTGCTCTACTTTACCGTTATATCCTAAATACATAAGAGTTGTTTAACTAGGATTTAAATTCTACAGTAACGTCCAAAATGTCCAAATATTTGGCATTATAAATATCGAATAGTTATATGTATATCATACAGAAAAGTGTTAATCTAAAACAATTGATAATAAATATGCACATGAAGCTATTACATTGATTCTACAATCATTTTCAATTGGTACAATTCCAAACATCTTATAAGGACTTGTTGTCAGTTTTTATTTATATATATATTCGTTTTAAACATTTTTCATTTCAACATGGGGCTTGGCCACAAGTTATTTCAACATTAGGTTCGAACCAGTCGCTACAGTTTTTTTTTACAATGTTTACAACTAGTATGATATATATTTATAATGACTGTAAATATCATTTGACAGTTTTTATTTTTAAATATGTTATTATATATTTATACTGATGTTTGCTATAATATAAAATTGCTGCAAAGACAATACTTTATAAGCTTACTAACCATTACTATCAAGGGCAGTAGGTTAATAAAAATGTGGGTGAATGTTCAAATATGGACATTGGAATACAGTGTGTCTAAAAGTGTTATATAATATAGTATGAATTTGTTAATGTGAATATATATGTTATTATAATATTATACTTTTTTATCATTCAGTAGCTAAATCAGCTGTATCTATATGTATCTAGCTGTTACATTTGTTGTTAAGGGCCGGTGTTTCATTAAAACGTTATTGTTTATTTTGCTTTTCTAAAAGCAATTTCATTGGAATATATATATATATATATATTATATAGATAGATCTTAGGAAATTAATTATTTTAGTAATAAATATTTTATTTTTTTGCAAATCTGTCAAGTAAAACCAATTGTACAACCAATTCTTATTCAGTTTAATGGGGAGGTCAAAGCAAATTAAGTATTACCATTACAACAAACATTTTGATATTTTGCAAAACTTTCTGATAGCATAAGATATTGTGATCAAGCGTTCATTAAGTCTTAACGTTAAGGCATTTGACACATATTACAAGTTTTGACATAAATTTCCGGACAAAAATAACTTTTGTTTTTGTGTTGTTCTTTTTAAATTTTAAACTATCATAAAATTGTCTTGAAATTTGCAACCAAAATCATAGATTTGTGATATTTCAAAAGGGAGTTAAATGCATTTGAAAGATGAAGTAGTCTTATTTACCACTAAAAACAATAAAAGACCATTCAGCTGATATATAATCTCTGTTTTCCCTCCCAAAGTTGCGGTCACACGATCCAGGAATCGTTTGGCAGAAAA
This sequence comes from Panopea generosa, assembly GCA_029582155.1. Taxonomy (NCBI): domain Eukaryota; kingdom Metazoa; phylum Mollusca; class Bivalvia; order Adapedonta; family Hiatellidae; genus Panopea; species Panopea generosa. The sequence continues at coordinate 86,928,119 of CM055896.1, forward strand.
CAGTGCTCTAAACAAAAATTGAAAATCGACAAAATAATATTAATGAATTCTGTCAATTATAGTCTTACACTTGTAAGTGGGCTATTGCGTTAACATCTCTTCATTCAATAATATGATGACAGGTTTGGTGTATGAGAAATCCAGGTTTAAGCCCCACCGTGTAGTTTGGGCAACTAACCGTTAGTAGTCAATTACCCCAGTAAACATTTCGTTTATCATAAGTTATTATATTTTTTTATTGAATGTACATGTATATAGGTTTTTCTTATCATCTTTATTATATGTATAGCTTATATTTGTGTCTGTTTCTGTTTAATGCTTCGTTTCCTGATGGACATGTATTTTCTTTTTTTACAATTACGAAAAGTCACAAGTATGCTCATTTATCGTGGGGAACATTTTAACAACAAAACGTTTATCGTTGCTGTTAATATTGAAAACTTGGCAAATGTATATAGATTCATTTTTATCTCACGTGAGTGAAGCTAAGAGTGAGCTATTTTGAATCCCTTGTTTTCGCTGTCCGTTGTCAGTCCGTCTCTATATGTTGTGTGCACAATTGAGCTTACCAAATTGACACAGTAGTTCTATAACAATACTCATACCGGCCAAGTAATCTCTTGAATCTTGAACTAGCCAAACCAAGTAGTTAATGTCGGGATTATGTTCCTTTAATCGTTTAACATATATTATTTGACACTTTTTTACTCTTACACTCGCAAGTTTTTGAACTGTCAAATCGGATATTTAGTGACGGAAGCATTTCTTTCACTTCATCATGCCGGTTAACCTAATAGTATGTTGACATCAAACAATTGAATGCTATGAAATGTTTATGTTAATGTTTATTTTTGCATTGCATTAGTGGTATAAGATTTTAAACCTATGGGATTGCGTTGCTTGTGTAAATGCACAAAATAATATGTAAATTACACTTGAACATTTCTTTTTCTCGAATGAGAATGTCATACTGTAACGCCTATCGATAAACGCACATGAACAACATATATTGGTTGACTTTCAATTGAAGCATTAATAATAGTATTCGGATTAGTTCTTGTGTTTTGGTATGCAGATCAGTAGAGGGTATACAAACCACGTGTCAATCAATTCATAAGCGTAATTAACTTTTTTCGCTTCAAAGCTAAAAAATAACGCAATATGACAAATTTATTTATCCTACACATAATACAAAGAAATGCATATGGACAAAAAGAAGTATTGGGTGCTTCCGTTAACCCGCTCCTATTTCACCAGCATGTATAAACTTAAGTTCAAGTAAAACTGCATATGGTTTTATTGATATATGCTATATAAATAACCAGTCAATATTTAGGTTTTTAAGTATATAAGTAAATGTGGTGAAACAGAAGCCATGTTTAATATCTTCTTACCGATTTTATCACTAATCGCTAAGAGGGTGGTCACCCGTAATGTTCTGTACTTAGTCATTGTAATTAGTATAATTGTTATGTACCAATATATTGATTACGTTTATCATGTTTATGGTGGCTGTAACCTTCCATTGCACCTCATATATTTTCCTAGTTATGTTTTGCAAAATAAAATACTCATTACATTTACTAAAGTTATGCCATTCTGGTCATTTGTTCATTAAATATACTCAAAACTTCAAACTTTTGTTGTTTGTTTCGAGTGACCAGTGTTTTATAATTGTTCGTGAAACTATTCAAAATAACCAATACAACATTGATGATTTACGTTCATAAGGCTCATGTTAATCATAAAACAGTAATAAACTTACTCAGGAAAATATATTAAAGAAAAACTTGTTGCCACATCGTTAGTATTTTGTAACTAGAAAACAGACACACATAATATGTATACTATATTGCCTCGGAATCCTTTTCACTTTTATCTATTCATATCTAATGTACCATGTTTGTAATGTAAATAATGTATTGTTTAAACTATTAATAAACTGGTGTGTATAGACATGCTGAAGAATATTATAAAACAGACGTATAGTATATACTATATTTCAAATGAACAACATGGTCATCATCATGGGGGAATTAACAGAAAAAAGTATGTGAAATGACATAACTCTAATGGTCACATTATGACAGTCCCCTTTAATTGAATATAAAAAGGAATACAATACATGTACACCTCCTGTATATCTAAATAAACGATATATTCTGACCGCAACATGTTTTTACTGTTAATTGAAAGAACCATAGCGCACTGCACTTGTAGACAAGTATTTCATGTGCACATACATCCTCGTCATTTAAAACAGAATTAAAACCATCAATACAATAACAGTTTTCATTCGAATCAAGAGTAACTGTTTCTGCTGTAAAACTACGATTATTCAAACGTTTCTCCTAGTTAAATAATTAATTAAATATGGTTATAGTCTACCAAAATGTTCTAATTCAATACAATACTGTTTTGGTCCAACAAAAATGCTCTAGTTAATAAACAAATATTCTAGTGCAACAAAAATATTCTAGTTTACTACAATACTGTTCGTGTTCAAGAAGACATTATTTTTATCCAACGAAAGATTCTAGCCAACCAAATGCTCTAGTAAAATATTTAAATTCATCTTAAAAAAATTTCTGTTTAAAATATTTGAAATAAAAACTTTTTTTTTTATAATCTGAAAAGTAAGGACACAATTTTACCAACATAATGTCTATCATGATTAAAATGTTACATCAGTCAAAGCATTTAACATGGTAGTTGACTGGTTTGATGTAACGGACATTCCCTGACGGCAGGCGTTCTTGCAAGTCTTTTCTGTAACGTTGTTTTTATACTAGCGGAAAAATAAAACTGTGCATAGGTTTAATATGCTATAACTTAGGATATATATAAGAAATCGCAAAAATAAATTCAACAGGGTTTTATCTGACCTTTATTTAAAACAAGCTCAATTTATATGGTTATTGCATCAGCAGCATCTTGGATAGAGAACATTTTTCAGAGACGTTCTCTAAACAAAGTTCATCTTATCAATACCGTGCATGTCCACCATTGGAATCGATGCATAAAATGCCTGGGGAATACCATTCCAGATTCTCACAAGCGCACGTGACAGGTCAGGTAACGTCAACGGCTGATTTTGGAGGCGACGTAAGCGACGCTGCATCTCATCCAACACGTGTTCTATAGGCGACATATCCGGTGACATTGCAGGCCAGGGCAGCACATTCACATTGTTCTGGATCAAGAAGTCATTGACGACCCGTGCGACATGCGGGCGAGCGTTATCCTGTTGCAGCGTGGCGAAACGTTGCCGTACAAATGGAAGGACGCGAGGCCGTATGATTTCGTCACGGTATCTGATGCCTGTAAGTGTGCCGTCCACAACCACAAGAGCTGTTCTGCCACGGGATGAGATGCCACCCCACACCATGACACTACTTCCTCCGAATGGACGTCGTTGAATCACACAACTGTCATGGAAACGTTCACCAACACGACGGTACACTCTAGAACGACCGTCGCTGCTGTCGAGATGAAACCTGGACTCATCCGTGAAAAGAACACGTGCCCAGTCCTGTTGCGTGAAGTGGATGTGTCTTCTGCACCAGGCAAAACGTGCTACACGATGACGTTGCTGGAGAACAGGACGTATGGCTGGACGTCGTGGACGTATGCCTCGTTCAAGCAATCGATTACGTACCGTTCGGGGACTAATTCTTCTAAGGCCAAGAATACTTGTAGCCGTCAAAGTAGCAGTTCTGAGTCGTTAACGGAGATGAACGACCCGGATGTACGTATTCTGGCGATTAGACGTTACGCGTGAACGTCCTGACCGAGGCCGGTCTCTGGTGGTCCCAAACTGTTGGTACCGTCTCCACAAGGCGTTTACAGTATTTCGGTGCACACCAAATTGTCTGGCAACGTCAGTATGACATACACCAGCTTCAATCATGCCTACGGCGCGGAATCAATCAGTTTCATTCAACCTTTGCATGGCGTATCAAAGACGTTTTTTAAAATTATTCTGGTTTTGTGTCTTACAGGTATCAACACTATGCTTTTACACAGGTTTAGGCGACAAACGTGTTTGCGATTGACTGCTGGCCGGAAAAACGTGAAAACGAAGACGTTGGCCAGACAGACAAACTACCCGTGCAACTCATGCACTGACCAGTGTAAATGACCGAGAGGGATACATAACTTACCTGTGTAAAGTTTCAAGCTTTAATTTGCACAGTTTCTTTTTTCCGCTAGAATATATTTGAAAGGAATTTCCTAACACACCAAGAATATACTTAAATAGATTGCTTGCTTTAAATTGCAATGTAATTTGTGACGTATATAATGAGACACATGATTTCATTAGATTTGATATGTTTCGTCTTCGAAAGAGTCTGAATTACAATGTGAATGTTGGCAAGCAGTATTTAAGTGCTATCTATTTTTATAATGGAGATTGCATTTCAAGTTCATGTTTATTTGATGTACCAAACCATTTGGATTTTATTTATTTATGGTAATGGGATGCTTCGTATCCATTTTAAAATACTTTTTTTAGACATTTATAATGTTTTTATCCCCCTGACATACTACCATTAAAATTTACTTGCCCAGTTTATACAAAAACACACAAAAAACAGCGCATGTTGCATATCGTTTTAACGAGGTCACTGGGAATATCAGCCTGGCTCCATTGTGAAGGATTATTATTTTGAAATGAATAATATTATATCATTGTACTGGTAACCAAATTATGAAAAATTATGTAAAGATTACAAAATACAAATACTTATTTATGCCATGTCAATACCAGAAACTGCTCCATTGATATCAGAAAACTATAACAGAACTGTAAAAATAAAAGAACATTATAACAGAACTGGAAAAATAAATGAACACTGTAACAGAAATGGAATCATAAAAGACCATCATAACAGAACTCGAAGAAACCAAAACACAACTTCATAACTTGAATCCCCGTCCGATCATAGTCTCCATGATTGATATACAATAGTTGTGTCTCATTGTCATTCATCTTTCGGCTATCATTACATGCATTACGTGATAGGTCTGCTTGAGTACTGGTTAACATTCCAGGATCTCAGGAAAGAGTGGTTACATTCACTGATCGACTGTAAGTTCTCGATGGCATAAAAAATCTGCTACATGTTCAAATAAACAAATAGACATTTAATAATTTTTATAATATATCTTGAAATAAAATCTTAACATTGGAAATAAAACACAAACTTCATGCAATTTAAATGGGTTACATTGAATATAGAAAGTTCATGGCTAATTGCACAGTATCTCAATGCAACAGATGTGTATAGGCGCTGTACATCTGACAGTTGATTAATCCTACTGTGTAGGATCAATCCATATATAGTTCCCATAGTGGCCAGTTTGGAATCATTGCTTATTTAGCTTCCCAGTGCTGTTCTTAAGCACTGGAAAAGCACTGGGCAGCCACTATGCATCTCGGGTACAGCATCACATAGTATGTTTCTTATGCTTAACACTAAGCCACCTTTGTCAAACAGTACTTTCAATATTCTAGAACCTACTGATAGAAATAAGTGAGCATGAAAGAGTCGGTGTCTCATCAGCCATTCTTGAGGATATTGATATAAGTAAGTGAGCGTGAAAGAGTCGGCGTCTCAACAGCTTTTCTAGAGGATATTGATATAAGAAAGTGAGCATGAAAGAGTCGGCGTCTCATCAGCTATTCTAGAGGATATTGATATTAGTAAGTAAGCATGAAAGAGTCGGCGTCTCATCAGCTTTTTAAGAGGATATTGATAGAAATAAGTGAGAATAAAAGAGTCGGTGTCTCATCAGCTATTCTAGAGGATATTGATATTAGTAAGTAAGCTTGAAAGAGTCGGCGTCTCATCAGTTTTTCTAGAGGATATTGATATTAGTAAGTAAGCATGAAAGAGTTGGCGTCTCGTCAGCTTTTCTAGAGGATATTGATATTAGTAAATAAGCATGTAAGAGTCAGCGTCTCATCAACTTTTCTAGAGGATATTGATAGAAATAAGTGAGGATGAAAGAGTCGGCGTCTCATCAGCTATTGTAGAGGATATTGATATTAGAAAGTAAGCATGAAAGAGTCGGCGTCTCATCAGCTTTTCTAGAGGATATTGATAGAAATAAGTGAGCATGAAAGAGTCGGCGTCTCATCAGTTATTCTAGAGGATATTGATATAAGTAAGTGAGCGTGAAAGAGTCGGCGTCTCAACAGCTATTCTAGAGGATATTGATATTAGCAAGTGAGCATGAAAGAGTCGGTGACTCATCAGCTATTGTAGAGAATATTGATATAAGTAGGTGAGCATGAAAGAGTCGGCTCTCATCAGCTATTCTAGAGGATATTGATATAAGCAAGTGAGCATGAAAGAGTCGGCGTCTCATCAGCTTTTCTAGAGAATATTGATAGAAATAAGTGAGCATGAAAGAGTCAGTGTCTCATCAGCTATTCTAGAGAATATTGACATTAGTAAGTAAGCATGAAAGAGTCGGCGTCTCATCAGCTTTTCTAGAGGATATTGATATTAGTAAGTAAGCATGAAAGAGTCGGCGTTTCGTTTATTTGGAATGATGAGGAAATTTCCAATAAGTCGCAAAACTTTATTATTCTATTTCATTTATACGTCCCCTATTAGAATATGATTATGTCTTTTGGGACAATTGTACTGTATATGAAAAAGATTATTTGGCAAAATGAAGCAGTAAGCTTATCATAGAAGTTACCATGTCAAATTCATTAGTTATATCATAAAAACGTTTAGCTCTTTTTGAAGGACAGACGGCAATGTCAATAATTGATAAGTATGATTGTATAAAATAAGAAATGGAATGGCTCAATCCTTTATACTTAATATGGTACCAAATGTAATAGGAGATAATTGTAATTATTCTTTTCGAAACACAAATGATTTTGAAACAATTGCTACTGAACTGAATTATTTTTCTAACTTATTTATTCCCTCTGCTGTTAGATTATGAACTAATCTCTCATTGAAGATAATCTCCATCTCCGGCTTGTATAATCAAAATGATTAAATTACAATTTTAGAGCACCTGACGTTCCCAGGTAGCAACTTAAATTGTGTTCTATACATAGACCATTTACATGACAACGCAAAATGCAAATGTGAGTATGATAAAGAAGACGCACAGTTGGTGTATATTTTAATGTAATTCTATAAGTATTATTTAAACTTTAGAATTATTTTTTATTTCGATAATAATCATAATATGTTTATAACAGTTTATTAAATTGATACATTTTCATTTGATATGTCTATTAACTGTAACTAAGTCATCGAGATATAATACAATTTATCGTTTCATGGGGATTGTCGTAACTGATGTGGCGAGCGCCTGTGGCCAGACACGTTTGCATTATTTACTTCAATGTTCCGTGTATACTTGCAACATGTATATGTGCTTAAATTGGGCAATTAAATATGATTAAACTAAGTAACTCAATAAAATGCATGTCTACTTCTTAAAAGATTATTTTTTACAAATGCAACACTTGTTTACAATGTCTAAATAATACCAATATTTACAAAAATCAAATTTGCAAATTTGTAAAACATGCACACATTGTTTTCATGAATGACCTGACGGATATTCTCTGATAGGTGGATCTCTTCTGAATCGCGTCTGGACAGTTGTCTTGATGTAAGTCGGTGTGAGAACCCGTATTGTATGTGTGTCCATAACAAACACTACGGCAATGACAGCCCCTAAACAAGGCTCGGAAATAGTCTGTAGTAGCAACAATACGAATATATACCCATGATTATTATCCCTTCCGGCAATGGAATTCTGTATCCGGTTAACAGCTGAAAATAATTCACCATCAGATATACAAATGGGTAAATGCGGAGCGTTTTTATATCTCTTTGTATGGATCGGAGGTCAGTTGTCCTCATGTGGGTTTGTCTTTCATTGGTCCTTCGTTTAAGACTGCACATCATATGTATCATGGCCACGAAGAACAGCACTATCGACAGTATCATCCATATGTACCATATTCCAAACCGCCATTCCGAGTTGTTAGTAATCCAACACCACACCCCTGCTGGACCGTACACGCCTTTTGTAAATGGCAGTGCTGAAATATAAACGGCGCGAGTCAACACACCGCTGCCACTTGTATTTCGTATTTACGTAAATCACGCTTATAAATCATATTTACAAGTATACTCATAATCCATAGCAGTATCACCCAGCCGGTATAAGTAAGTGAGCACTCTGAAACACACACAATGCTGTTGGAGTCACTTGGAAATCTGCAATGACAAAACTTATAGCTTCCAGCAATGACACGCCACAATCATTCTTGGCAATCATTCTCTAACAGAACTCCCATTACTTTTGGAACAACACAATAATGCCGAGAGTGAGCATTGCCCCTATCACAGACAATGTGGCGGACGCTCTCTTACAATAAACAAGAGCATCACATTAATAGTCGCTTTCTGGTTACAATTCACACGCAACTTCGGCGCCCCCTGTAAAACTGGTAATGTTATCCATAAACTTTGACACTGTTAGATTCATTGTGTGTGCGCTTGAATTTAGGTCAATACAATTCTATATCATTAAATCTATTAAATTTAATTTCAATATTGAATCGAAATTCAGTTTAAACCGACTTTTTACAAATTGCAAAAAAACAAAATAATACCTATTACATGTACTGTGACAGAACTCGACGTTTCACAATTTTAACATATATTTTGTCCATATATCACTTATAGAGACTCAGTTGTGTAGTTCAAAAGTGTCGGTTACTGACGGATATTAATCAGTAATTAAACAGTAGGTCTATCAGACATAAATTCCTGTTTCGGTTAATCACGGACATATTTTTTAGTAAAACGTCCTACAAACTAAGTGCAATTTGCGGAAATGCTAGGCCAGAATCATTCTGAGACCTTCCTCCAACAACAAAACTTGATATGCCACATATAAACTGTCGTATGTTGAAAACGGTGTAAAACCCCATTTATATTAATTTCAGTGTAAGTGCATGTATCAGCTGCTAAATGTGTATATGTAGGTGTCCTTGCAAGAGAGAGAAACAGAGCAGATAATAGTTTCACTCAAAGCATTAAAGTACAGTTAACTTTAAATACATGTGTATCAATTGCATGATTGTTTGCATACAGAAATGAACAACCATTTGATGAGGTTAAATCGGATGACACAGCAAACCTTTTTGATTAATGAAAACGGTATTTATCATTACTACTGATTGTCCAGCTGTCTGTATGTGTCACCCGAAGACAGTTGTTTTCAGTCGTGTGTGTGTGTTTTGTTTGCTGTTGTTTTTTCTGTATGGATTAAATCAACATTTTAATTGTGTCCATATGTAAGCATGCCAGTATACTTCACATATCAAGTTCTAATTCATGTATGTATATATATCTGAGGAAGGAATATAAGAATAGGTCATTGGTTTGGATCTCGGATAGAAAACCTCGTCTCTATGGAAAATCTGATATGACCTTAACGAAGCTGTCATGAAAGCTATAAATGATTTTTTTTTACTTACATACCAAATACATCGAATACGTACAGTCAAATCTCTCTTAATCAGCCAGTATATGGAAAGAGCAAATGTGGACTTTTAAGACAGGCTGTTGCCTAATACAGGTGAATTTGCTCTGAAAGCATATAAATAGGAAACAGCAAATGTGTCTGCTTAAGACATGTGGCTGATTAATAGAGGTGACCCCATACACAGGTCCGGGTGTATTTCTAATGTAATTCATCATTATTTTGTTTGCCGCAATTGCTTTTATGACGTTAAATCATTGCTCGGTGATATCTGCATAGTTCGGCTTTCTGATTTGCCCAAACATCTAAATAAACGCTTTATGAGTAGCCGGCGTCGTACGATGGCTGACGAACACTAACATATCATTTATTGTGCCTTAGAAAACAGATTAATTCTTCTTCATAGAGCCTGGCATAATTTATTTTGTCAGCTCGTTTAATTAATTTAATAATAAACGAGCACTCCAGTAAGATCCTCTATGTACTGAATGTTTTACTGCGAATATATTGTTTAACTAAGTCAAAGAAACGTTTAATGCAGTGGAGTGTTGGTCGCTAAAGACAAAGGTCGCATGTTCAACCCCAGACTCGACAACATTTAGAACCGGCTCTACCCAGGACACGGACTCGAGAGCGGTTTTTTATAAAACATTTTCCATTTTTTTAAAAAATATTTTTATTAAGATTTATACATGAATGTAGGTATATCAATATAAACTAAACAACATACAATTAACATAAACGCTTAGTCACTGAACAACTATAATGGGATTTAAACAGAAGTATAACTACAGTTTATACGCTATAGTTTACAGTATGTAACGAATATGTATATATATATCAACGGAAAACGAAATGGTAAATTGTTTTTAAAGTGTGTTACAAAATGTTCTCCATGTTGGTCTTGTAGCAGTAATATGATATTATGTCTATTTTATTAAAAGTGTGTCCTGTGCCAGTCCCCAAATTATGTGTGTGTCCTAATATTATTGTTACTATTTAAGATTATTTTATATATTATAAGTATATGTGCATTAAATGTATCAAGTTGTCCGTTCTATGAGCGATACAAGTGAACAGTCTATTTCTAAAAGCAACTGTGAATAGTGTTCCATTCAATCGTCTTGTAGAAAATATGGATATATTATTTTGGGAATAATTTGGAATTCCGTTTGTAACATGTTGTTTTCTATATTAATATTAGATATAAAACATTTTTTATGAAAGGAGCATTTTACATTTATGACTGAAAGCAGCTTCTGGGTTTATTAAGAAATGTCTGTGTTTCTGGGTATGTCTATACCTGTGGATGAGGATTTCTTCCTGGTTGCAGGATGTACATAGAGGACTGTCAATTAGTTTAAAGGTTTGTAGATATTTTTAGATGGTAGAACCCTTTGATTTATTCTGGTTGAAAACCATTGTTGTTGTGTGCTAAGATTGTTATTACAAGGGGATCCAAATATTTTACCCCATGTTCCTTCATCTGTAGATCTGTTATACATTTAAATTGTGATGTAGATTTATCGGTGTTAATATTTAGTATTGAGTATATGTCTTGATAGTGTTTTTCAGATGTTGTAATATCACTCATGTTGGAGGGTGGATTGGTCTTAAACATTTTTTTTTTATTTATAACCATACTGTTTTTATTTACGCATAATTTTGAAGCATTTTTTAATCAATTATGTTGTTTTTTTTATTTTTATAAAATAGTTAATATACATAAATCACAGATTAATTAGAAATACAAACGATAGATTGTGTAACAATTAACAATTATTATTAATGTAGATTTTAAATATTTTTTTTCATAGTCAAGTTCTAGGAGTATATTAATATAGTAAAAACAAGATTATATATAGGAAGGTCTTTTGGCATATTATTTTCTGAATAAGTTATATACTTATCAAAAGATGATTTTTCCTTGTATTTACAGGCTGTTTTTGTAATTTTGAATTCGTCTTTCCAAAAGATTAGACTTATATCTATATCAGATTATTGAAAAAAAATTACATGCTTAGTTCTAGATTCGCTTATAAAATACGTCTTATATATTGAAAATCATATTAGTGCGAATATTCTGTTTATATTAGTATATTCCGGATGATCTACTTTGTAGCCGATTATTATATTTTATAGCGATTTTACGTTTTTGTTTTTTCTGCAGTGTTTTTAAACAAGGTGTTTATTTTCTTCCAAAATCCATTTGCAGTCTATGAACAAATGTTTGTAAATTTCATGTTCATTGCAGATGTTACACAACGGAGTTGAGCTTATTTTCCAAAGGAATCTTATTTCTTTCGAATTAATTTAAATCTAAATTGCTTTATACGATTGTCTTCTAATTTGTGTATAGCTTTATATACATTTCTCCAGTTTATTATATTATCAAAATATGTATTCCAGTATGTATGTACATAAGGAATAGAAAAGTTACGACTTATAAGTTGGTTAAAGATTATTTTGTTGTTTGTGTTTACAAATTCTAGAACTTTTCCGGGTTTGTTTTGACTTTTGATTGTATAGAACAATGTGATTTTAAAATAGTTTTCCATGAGGTAGGTGTTGCTTGTTTCTGTTTACTTAATTCCGTAATCCAGTTATGCTTGTTTTTTAATTTTTTGTAAATTATATTTTTACTTATTTCGCCGTTGTTATCGATAATGTCATTTATAAGAGAATTCAGGATTTAATCCATTCTTTGAAAACAAAGCATTTTTTAAAAAACATAATTTCTTGATTACCCCATATGATTAGTTTTCGAATTTCTTCAAGTATTTTCCTTTTTCGATATTTCCTCTTTTTATATCTAACCACGTTTCAATAATGTCTTTGTAAAAATTCGGTATTGAAAGACTATCATATTATTTTTTTTTTCAAATGACCTAAATTTATATTAAATATAAGGAAGTTGTTTCCGAAATCTTTTAAAAAATAGTAAGGCAGTATTTTCGAGTTTGCTTCATCTTTTTTTTTTAACCATTTTTCTTTAAGGGATTTTAAGAATGATGCGGTGACTAGCATATCTAGCCCACCTTGATTTGTTGGTCCTATCATCATTGTGCGTTTTATTTTTTTCGCATTTCCCATGCCATAAGAATTTATAAATAAGCGAATCGATTATTTTTACTTTATCGAGTGGTGTTTTAGAGGATTGTTACAAGAATACAAATTTTGGCATAATTAATGTTTTAATAACTTCTATCTTTCCGAAAAATAGTAAATTTCGTTTAAGTCATTTGTTTAGTAAGTTTTCACTTTCAATTATTTTCTTTCCCAGTTTAGTGCGTTGCATTCAGTTTTGTTGCGGCAAAAATAAATACCTTAAGCTTTGATAGGTTTTTGAGCCCAATTAATATTTCCATTTTTTTCTACACAAAATCTCAATTTATCCACATATATTCCTTCTGTTTTTCCATGATTAAGAACTACTCCCGATTGTTTGCCAATATTTCATATGATATATAAAGCTGTTATGATTTCAGTTTTTGATCCAAGAAAAATAGTTGTATCGTCTGCTAATTGCGTTGTTTGAATTGTTTAATACAGTTGTTGTATTGAATTTTTATGCCTTGAACTGCATCATTGTTACGTATATTAACAGCCATAATTTCGGCTACTTTAATAAAAATTAGAGCAGAGCTCGGACAGCCTTGTCTTAATCCTCTATATAAAAAGAAGAAGTCAGACTCCCAGCCTTTATTCATTTTGCAGGATGAACAGTTATTATAAATAGTTCTGATTAATGAAGTAAAAGATGCATTGAATCCGAAATGTTTTAAAACAGCAAATAAAAATTCTCAACTGACTGTGTCAAAAGCTTTTCTGAAATTGAGAAACAAAATTGCTCCTTCGATGTTTAGTTTTTCAGTATAGTCTATTACATCTTGTATTTGCCTAATATTGTAGCCAATAAACCTATTTTTAAGTACCCCTGTTGGTCCATACTTATTATGCTAGGTAAACATTTTGTAAACGTAATGCAAGTGCACGCACAGCGATTTTGTAATATGTGTTAAGTGATATAGGACCCCAACTTTTCCGGGTCACCTTTTTTGTGAAGTAAAGAAAGTACACACTATTTTTAAAGGTGTGAGAGTTCATCCTTTACGCAACCATCGTTTAAAGAATTAAGTACAAGTACTTTTATTTTCTCCTGGAAAGTCTGATACAATTCTATTGTTATCCCGTTTAAGCCTCGTAACCGATTAGCTTTCATCGCAAAAATTGATTTAGTTACTTCTTCCATTGTTAAAAGATCGTCGCAGCTTTTAGCTTCGTCGCAAGGTAGTTTTCTTTTAAACGTGGTATTGTTTAATATGGACTAATCGAATCATTATCTAAGTCATCCGAAGAATATATTTTTTTATAAAATTTACTTCTTGTTTAATATTGTTTTTGATGTCGGTGATACGTTTTCAATTAACATTAAATTATGCATGACTTTTCGTGGTTGTCTTCATTTTTCTAAACCTAAAAATAATTGATATTTTTTCATTTTTATCTTAAATTTCTGACGTGACCTTATTTGAGCTCTTGTGTCTTCACAATTGTAAATATTTTCTATTTCCTTTTCAATTGCTTGTTTTTCATTTTTAATTTTGTCATTACTTTCATTTTTACCATCTAAATCTATCAAAGATTTTAGACGGTTTTCTATTTTTTTTAAAGTATTATTTCTTTTTTTTTGTTTTAATTTTTTGCATATATAATAGACTTTTCCTTGATTAAAACTTTACAATAATCCCAAAGTGTTTGGTTGTTTATTCTTTGTTCGAAGTCTATTAAGCATTGCTCTATAATATAATTGTTTTATTTATTAAATTAATTTACTCTTTGTCTTTTAAATATGTATTATTCATCTTCCAAAAAAATAGGCCCTCTATTCTATAGGTTAATGGTGTGTTAGTTATAATAGATACTTGGGTAGGTTGAGGATGGCATTTTTTTTATTGTTAAGCGTTATATCTTTGCCCTTAATGGCTAACATACGCGATCAGTTAACTTAGCCATTTTGTCTGGAATCCTGGAATATTAACCAGTACTCGAGTACACCACAACTGCTGACGTTCAAACTTGAATCAACAATGAGAGACAAATAACAATAATACGCAATGGTGTATCAATCATTACGGAGACTTTGACCGGGGAGAGATTCAAGTTGATTGATTATATATGTTATTTGTGGTTTCGTTTCTATGTTCCATGCCACATGATTTAATGGTACTTTGTCATTTGGTCACACAATTATTTATCGTTTATACTTAAGAGATTGTTAAGCGCAATATACTTTATGTTCCAAATGAAGTGTTAATTTTCTTGTAAACAGAGTGTGCACACTGCACATGTGGTCACTGTATGAATGAACTTTGTAATGGAGCAACAGGGAGATGTGCTGGTGGATGTAAACCTGGATACAGAAACAATCCTTATTGTGACAAAGGTAGTATGGAGTTGCAATTTCTCTTTAAACTATTGTGTCTCCTGAGAATTAATAAGATACACGCACTTGCGTGATGGTTTATGATATGCTGTTTGTTATAAGTCATGAATATACGAGTAAATTGTTAAATTAGTTAAAAATGATATATATTCTAATATCTATTGTAATGCATGTCACTTTTTAACTGAATACGTTCTTATTTAAAGTTTAATTAACAAGCAACCAAATATCATTTACAGCACCAATGTAGAAACTAACAAAAAAGATTACCTGATAACTAAATAAAGATGAGCGTTTCATATCATGGTTAGTGATATGCCAATCAAAATATGTTTTGTATTTATAAATTAAACATGGATTTGGCTATCACGCTGTTTATTGATTACATATATTGTCCAAACATAAATATATCGGGTAGTTATCACGTAAATAAGAATACACTACAACAAATATAGTAATTTACAAATAAATTAATTTATACAAAATGTTGATGTAAAGAAGACTCCAAAGGTATATACGTAATTAACATTGATTCATTGAATGTTAGTTAATGACATTGAATTCAAAATGTATATTATATAATGCCATTTATTTTCAATGTATGCTAGTTATTTGGATTAACCCCTGGCGTGCATTAATTAAAAACATCGACTGTAAATGTTGATACCTTGAAAGCATCAAATCCAGTGTTTATTGCTAATAGTACAAAGCTCTGACACCCATTGTAAAATTATTCTCGATATTTACTCCCAAATTATACTATTTAATGGCATGGGCATAATTTGATTGGTTGCATATGAGACTTGGTAATTGCATGAATTTTCAAGGTTCATATACCCTCAACTGATATAGGTTAATTGATAATTCTCAATATACATTTACCATTAACATTGACTTTAATTTATATTATTAGTTACTGTCATCGACTTTGGATAAGTATGCGTACAACCATCAATATATGACTAGAATAACATACCAAGTTGAGGTTTAATAGGTACATTTGTAGATATATACGTGCTATTTGGTAAACATTAAAACACAATTTCCTCGTGCAACTGCGTATCGTATCCAAATCATAAACGAGTATTATAAGGTTACAAATGACACGTATTTTTACCTTAAAGTATTTTTTGTGTTATTGCACACTTTTGATACCAAATTTACTATCTAAGACTTTTATTGAAAAATAAACACTCGATGTTGAACAGTTGTATGCGTAATTCGTCCGAAAGATGTAAAGAAAGAAATCTTTCATGAAATACGAAATACTGATAAATCACATATATGTATATGTTCAATATGTACATCCTTTAAAACGTATACAAATGTTCAATATATACACTGTTACAAACATATACAAATGTTCAATATGAACACCCTTATAACCATCTACAAATGTTCAATATGTACACCCTTATAAACATATACAAATGTTCAATATATACACTCTTACAAACATATACAAATGTTCAATATGTACACCATTATAATCATCTACAAATGTTCAATATGTAAACCCTTATAAACATACATAAATGTTTAATATGTACAAATGAGTATGTGATATGTATTGAGTTAAGTTACATCTTTACAAACATGTCAAGTTGAATGTTACAAAATAAAATACTTAAAAAACAATGTTAAAATACTATCAGTGTAAGATAAAGATGTGTTTTAGCGCCATGTTTAAGCTTTTATTCCTCAATGGTCAATACATAATTGTTTTTTCTGCGGGAACTGTTATTCATATTTATACCTTGACAAACTATGTTTGAGAGAGGGGATATACATGAGTCACTGTGTTTGACGATGTTTCAAAGCCATATACAGCTAACTACGTATACAGTTTTATGTGATTGATTTCAAACTTTACATACATAATCGACATAAAATGTAATTGTGCGTGACGTATTTTTGGTGATGCTGACTTAATTCCACGCATGGTTCGATGCCTTTCAATTTAGTGAAATTGCTGAATTCACCACTTAATAGTAATTCACTGTTATTGTTTGTCAAAACAGTAGGAACAAGATTATAAATAGTGTTTTCCTTTTTCATTTGGTCAACTTGATGGGTTATGGTGTAGGATAGAGAAAGCTGTAAACCGATTAGCTAATGGAGGATTGATACTTTTTAACATAGCTAACATACCCCCATGGTGCATAATATATACCTATTTTTAATATAGCTGTAAAGCAAAATTTATTCATGTTCAAGATATTTATATACTCTATGTTTATTTACCATTTTACTTCTTTGTTCAACTTCCCATTTTATGTCCTCATGTCTGTGTATGACAAGAAAATCCACTATTAATATTAAATCCTGAAAGGTTATATTGATTAAGTCTTGTATTCAACTCTTAACTAGGTCAAACTAAACTTAATTTATAACAACAGTTGTTCTGGGTTGTATTGCATTTTCTTTTGCAATATTAACTGGAAAAAAATCAATAGAATAAGCTTTAGTATTAACATAATATATAAGAGTAATGATACATTGTGATTGTTTTAAAATGAGATAGATAATTATATAAAACTAAACTTTCTTACGTTCATCTATATTCATAATTAAAACAAGCTTGTTTGATGAAACTATAGCATGTGTATTATTTACTTATAATTAATTTATCCAGAATGTGACGACTATCACTGGGGTAAAGGTTGTGCTCACCGATGTGGCTCGTGCTCGAATGGAACAGTCTGTGATAAAAGCAACGGAAGCTGTAGTAGTGAATGTATGCCAGGATATACAACAACCACACTGTGTAACGACAGTAAGTTGGTTTTATCAACTTTAAGATATATTAAAACAGGGTTTACTAGATTCAAAACTATTAAATGTATTGAAACAAACATAATTTGAGTTGCATGAATCGCTTAGAAAACTTAAATCTTCATGGGGTATAATAACTCACCACAGGTCAAATTTACAATTTATAATAAACATTAACTGGCCATATCAATCGAATTAGTTAAACACTATCTATTTAACTGGATTTACTTAACGTTTATTAAAGAAGTTTTGATTTAACACAGCTTAGTAAGAGTTATTTATAGTGTTACATATATGATCTGTAGCAATGTATGTATAATAAGAAAATGAAATGTAGTGTATGAGTGTATGTAGTCTTTGTTTGTTTTTACCTTTGCGGAAAACAAGTATCAGTCCCATAACATTGTTTTAAGGTATAAGTAATATGCAATAACCATACACAAACATAATAAAATGAATTCACAACTTCACTTATGCATGCTGAAAACATGCATATTTGTAAGTGATTTACTTCGCGTAAGGCATGTCCCTTAAGTTTTAAAAACTGCCTATACTTACTCAAATGTTTAGATATAGTAAAATGACTATAGTAACTGCATGGTTCTGCTACAGTTAATGGACGTGAGTGGTGTGTATAGTGTTGTACATTTTAATATCCTTCACACACTTACTCAATACAACCGAGTTAGATGCGATCTATACTTCTGTTTGGAATATTTACTAAATT
The DNA here is from genome assembly GCA_029582155.1 of Panopea generosa. Taxonomy (NCBI): domain Eukaryota; kingdom Metazoa; phylum Mollusca; class Bivalvia; order Adapedonta; family Hiatellidae; genus Panopea; species Panopea generosa. The sequence continues at coordinate 86,946,607 of CM055896.1, forward strand.
TCAGTATGTGAAGAAGGAACACATGGTATAAATTGTACACACACATGCGGTAACTGTACAGGCGGTGAATCTAAGTGCAGCACATCATCTAGGGTCTGTTCCCTTGACTGTGTGGAAGGCTTTGTGAGAGAAACGTGCAATGTGCCTACAGGTAGGTGTTAAATTGACACGTATCAAATTGCCGATTTTGGTGTTAAGTATATTGGTACAATTCCACTTAAAATATGTTCCAAGTGAAGTATTTATCTTCTTGTAATGCTAGTGTGGGCCGGTACGTGGGGTACCAACTACGTAAACGCATGTGGTCAGTGTCAGAATAATAATAGAGTAACTGGGAGATGTACTGATGAATGTAAACCTGGAATACAGAAACAACCCTTATTGTGATATAGGTTGTATGAATTTGCAATTTCTCTTCAAAATAATGTGTCCCCTGAGAACAAATAAGAGACACACAGTTTGCATGTTGGTTTTATGATATTCTGTTTGTTATTGGTCATAAATATAGGACTAAATTGCGATATTTTATGAATATAGACCAAGGTACTGAAAACAAAACATTCTAACGTTAATCCATATTCAAAATTAATAACACGTTCACTGACCTTATTAATGTAATTAGGTAATCACTATCTATTTAATTAATTAATCACTATCTATTTAATAGCATTTTCTTGTTGTTTGTTGAATAAGTTCACTTAAACACACCTTTACCAGATATATGTTTATGCTACATATACGAAATGTAGCAATGCATGTATAACAAGATAATGAAATGATAGCCATTGTTGATGTTCTTTGCGGAAAACAAGAAACAGTCTTATGTCGTTAGATTAGATTATTTAAATAAGTAATATTATACAAATACGAAGCCATAAACAGTACATAATAAAATTGGCATATTTCATATACTGAACACAATATAAGAGATCAATGTTAGGCGTATCCGTAAATGATTGGGCAATCCGAAATAGGGTCAGTTGTAGTATAGCAGTAATTGCTTCCCATTGTGATTGAAGTTGGTGTGCATGAAGAACTATAGCAATATTCCTTAAATGTGTCAAGTTGTTTCTTTCTTTTTATATTACAAAAAGTTATACTGTTGAATGTTCATACTGAGTTTAAATTGTGTATAGTTTAACCACGACCAGCAGTGTTTGCTCAATTGTTATAAGTACCTTAAATCTAAATGTTTATACGACCGTTTCAATAAAACCGAGTCTACCATTTTTGTTATTTTGGTTACGATCTGTCCGTCCAAGGGATCTATTTATCAGATTTTATTAAACATCACAACATCTATCGTTTGTGTGGCGGTCGTGCTTAGTGTTTTCAATGGGTAGGCCAATCTCGTAGTAATCAAACGTGTTCCTATAAAACTGCGTCAATCCGCAATCAGACCAAACATACAATTAAATATTGGTGAACTAGATTTGAATCAATGACTGGTTTCTTCATGGAAATACTACTTCGGCTAATTTTAAGATTTATATAATCGGATATAATATGCATATCCTTATGCAATTGCTGTCCTCCAACGATCTTAGTCTGCAATGGTATGTTCGTGGTTGCGTTCATTGCTTCTAATGTTTACTTGTATAACATAGTATATCCTTACACATCGTCATTTTATCTGCTTTAAAGTATGGAAGGGTATCACCGCCATAACTATTAGTCTTAAATTTGTCGTTTGTTCTTTCTGCAATGGGTGTTAATGTTTCTCCCTTCTTAGTTCTCTGTTGGAAATGAAACATTTCACCTTTGTAACTTTGCTATCTGTCTATCCAAATTGCAAACTTAGAGTTATGGCGGTGATACCCTTCCATATTAAATAGGCCATGCCGATACATTTTATATCCATGAAATGATCCAATTGTACATAGTCTGAAAGAGACCCATGTTACTTAAAGAGATTTGTGCGATTTTCTACAACCGCACGTGCTACTTTCTAGAAATATGTTTTTAAAAATTCTATAAACAAATGTTTTCGTGATTGATTTAAGTGATACTTATTCTGGATAGTTCCGGAACGTTCGTCGCTAATTACCCGAAATTCGAAGATATGAGACAAAACCGTGATGTATTTTATAAAAAACAGACTATGTAAATCCCTACGATGCTTGAGGGTTGACCATGAAAGGTCTTCCATAATCTTCCCTACATGGCTCTTATTTCTCCAACGCTCACGTCATCACATGGCCACTGTTCTCTGCATCATTTCTGGTATATTTCAGACTAGGCATATGAGTACAAAATTCTACCTGGATACTTACTATGGTTTTATAGGCCATGTAGCCTTAGGAGCAAAGGATAGGTTCCTCCTAAGAAAGGCGAGGGTTTCTATTAGCTTTAGAAGATATTTGCTGGATGTGAATGCACCAGGATAGTGAGTTATTAAATGTTCAACCTAAGTATTTGGCAGATGTTACACTCTCAAGTACTTGGTTATGGAGTGTGTTATTAAACGAGATTTGGGATTTTGACTGTGGTTTGTTACACTTAGAGTGTGACACTTGGAGGCATTGGATTTCATTAGCCAGATCTCTTCCCAGGCGGTTAGATTGTCAATGTCCTCTTGCAGTAGTGTACAATCTGCTGCACTGTATATATGTATATACAGTTGTCTACAAAAAAGAGTCTCACAGAGGGTCTTTGTCAAGCGATGTTAGTATATATCCGGACATTTTCCAGCATTGTTCAGATTAGGTCGAGATCTATAAGATCTGACACTCGTCATTTCATACATACTGTTATTTAACGATTTTCTGGACGAGTTAAATGGAATTATGTATGAATTGACAACAAGTGCCAGATTCTTTATTCAGAAAATGGCCTCTGCCGGCCGGTGCTTGAGGCAAAGCCACATATTCGTGAGTTACTCGACTGTATGATTATCTTGTATGTTACTGCGTTTAGCTAGAGAGTTGTTATTTAGTAATCCAACAACAAACATCATCAACCGAGCTTGCGTTAATTTACTTAGAACCTACAGACATAACACTATTTATTACATTTCCTACAAACAGATAAAAATTCAAGTTAGTAACTTACAAAAGGACATATATTCAGAACCCCTTCTTAGGCCAAATAACCGTAACGAGATGTATTAGTCTAAAAAACATGTTTATCGATTCGACTATACAATTATTAAACAACAACACTTATTATGCCCATCAAGGCACACTTATTAAAACTTTTCTTGGACGAGTTTAATAATATTCTAAAGTTGTATAAATACACGAAATAATACAAAAGTTTGGTGAATCGGCATCAAATCAAAGACGTTCAAGGTTGTATTATTACACGTGATTGTTATAAAAATTTACGTAAAGAGAGAAAGAAAGAGAGATTGTGGTTGCTAAGTGTGTCCTGTTTCCTTTCTCTGTATATAGTGTTATCTGCCTCTACTCTCTTCGTCTCTCGAGGCTGGCTTGAGCTTCCAAACGGATGTTTACAAGTAATTTGGATATGTCTGAGTGGTACATAGAACTTGTCACTCATTTAATGGATTTTTTACAGGCATTTAAATAACTTTCAAAATTTGAGACTTTCTCTACATTGTTATATATGCACCAATCATAATTAGTTTACATATTCCGGAATACAGGTACCAATAATTGCTGCTCACGCAACCTAATTGTTTCCATGGAATAAAACTATATATTTCTAAACGTTTATTGTTCACGTGATGCTTGTGATTTAGTTATTTTACTGTATTAAAACGGTATGTTATGAATCAAATCTTGCATATGTTGTTTATAAAAACCTAACTGCAACTGTACAAATTGCCAACTAGTTATTGCTCTCAATTGAGAATAATCGTACCGATAAGGAAAGTATTCGACACGACAGTCGTACCGATAGCCTCTTCCTTGATATTCATGCCCTCCAACTCAATTGGCGCTCGGGAATTATCGGGTTTAGGACAGTTATTGTTGTTGCAGTTAGAGCGGGACGCGATTTAATCGACGACAACACGTCACCTTCTGACTGTAAAACACGCATAACAGAAGCAGAAAAAACACATGTTACAAAATGTTCATAAAATAGCTTTATCTATACAGCAATTAAATAATCAGTGTTAAATAGTTAATCCTAAAAAATGTCGGACTTTGTCTTTTTAAACACCAGTCTGTGCTATGACTAGGTGTTTCAGTTTCTAAGAATGACCACAACTCTTTCAGGTCATTACGTATTTATATTTATTGTATTAAAATGGTTATTTTTTTGTCTTTTAAACCATATATTTTACGAAACATACAGGTCTGTAATTACTTCTACACTAACTATTTTGTTATAACAAAAAATGACGATTATTAAAATGCAATGAAATTTAGTTTAAACATATTTTATTGCTTTTTTACATATTACATATATATATATATATATATGTGTGTGTGTGTGTGTGTGTGTGTGTGTGTGTGTGTGTGTGTGTACAACAGGCTGGCTACAGTTGTCAAGATAAACAGATATTTATTTACAACAAACTGGCTACAGTTATCACGATATACTGATATATATGTACAACAGACAAGATACAGTTGTCACGATATACAGATATATATGTACAACAGCCCGGCTACATTTGTCACAATATACTGATATAACTGTACAACAGACCAGCTACAGTTGTCACGATATACTGATATATATATGTACAACAGTCTAGCTACAGTTGTAACGATATATGTGTACAGCAGTCTGGCTACAGTTATCACGATATACCGATATATATGTACAACAGGCAGGCTACAGTTGTTACGATATACTGATATATATGTACAACAGTCTGGCTACAGTTGTCACGACATACTGATGTATTCGACAACAGACTGGCTACAGTTGGTAAGTTGTTTATCTTTACATTTAAAACTTTGTTCTGTGTTCATGCTAAAAACCAAAAAAAAAACAACAAAACTAAACGGATTGTTATATCAAAATAAATGTTTACTTCTGTGACTATTTACCTCAAATCAATATTAATACTTTCAATTTTGAGACCAAGCTAAGTTAAATTGTGTTTTATTTGAATCCTGTAAAATGTGGTTGAGTACGAATTTGAGTTGAGCATACAAATCTACTACAACCTCGGGGCCAAAACATTGTTTACTATGATGATGATAAATTTTAAGCCAAACTTCATTAACAGACAACACCATTTTAACTAAATGAAAGCACGCTTTATGACAGTTTTTGTATTTTATTCACGAATTATATATACATATATGCTTATATTAAACATGTCCAATCAGTTATTACTTACATATGTATATGTGTATAAAACAGATACTGTATATAGACAATGCATAGACAGCAACAGTCACCATACCACGGGACACAATATTAACTTCAATATACTATATATATACATGAATGTGAAGACAATAGTTTAATATAGTTCAATATGGGACTCCAAGAGGCAAAATACGTATACAGGAAGCACATTAGTTTATACTTATTTACTTTAACTTGATTGCGAAGAAGCTCAAAGTTTGTATGTACCGTCCTCGGGTCCACTTCCTGGGCAGAATCAGTGCTGAGTGTCGTTTTTGAGAGACATCAGGTCGATAATGAAAATCGAACCCTGACCTCTTGCGTGAGTGTCCAACACTTGATCCACTGTACTACCGCAACAGCTTTAGTCAAGTTGATTGTTATATATTAATGCCAACATTCTTTATTATTCAAGTGTTAGCTACAGCATTGCTGTAACAAGGTTCATCGTTTACCCTGCACGATTTTGATACCGCATAAAGCAAAGTTATACAGTGACACCATAATGATACAAGAATCTCAATAGCCTGCACAGTTATTTACCACAATGTTTTGTCTGATACACTATCGTACAATACACCTGACGTATCTTTCTTAATTACCTGATGCAGACTGTCAATCAAACAAGTCGATAATCCAATCAGTGATCAATATTGTTCCAAGCGCCACCATTGTCCTTAGATAAACTGACGATGTATAATAAACATTACATTGCATTACCTTCGACAAACAACGCCATGCAGTCAGTGATCGGAGCGGCAGTCGTTCTCGCATCAGGCCAATTGTAATCGTTTCACCCAATGTAATTAACATGTAAGATACGATACGATACTGATTTATATCAGACTAAATTTGTTTATGGTCATCTTAGGAATGAATAGGGCTGGTGAAATTTTCAATATTAAAACATGTCAATTATGTTTTATTCATAGTTAGTTCATGTTCAGTTCAATACGTGCTTTGTTTTGCAAGTAGACTTATAATGTCTTTTGTCCTATAAATAGTAAACACATGCAAACGCATCGATATACGCCAAAGAGCATTTATCTACATGCAAAATACATTTCACCACAGCAAGAGTTATCTCTTTTCAATAAAAGGCATGGTTTTTTATTCGTAGCAGGGCTGCTTTTTGCGAAACATTCCACACCTATTCTTCCAGAACTATGCCTGTCTTTGGTGCCAGCTGATTAGCATTTTGTATACAAAGTAATTATTTCCAATATTATCTTACACTATGAAGACAAAAGTGATAGTTAATTTTCCGCTGAGTAATTGCAATTAAATTTAGCATTGAACACATAATAATGACGTTTATACTAGAAGAAAAAAAAGCGAATTTTAAACCTAGTATCGATGTGATATCTTAATAAACTACACTCGGCATACACTATAACTTTGTTTTTAAATCCACATAGCGTAACTTTTGACAACAATTAGTCAATAAAATACATGTAGTACTAGGATTGTTTCCAGATTTGTCTTAGTTTTAAATAGCAAGACTTCGAAGAACTTTCCTTTGACATTTACTATCTTATCGAACTTAATACAAAATAAAATATACCCACTATCGTTTGTGCATCGTAAACCCGGGTTTTAAACTTCTTGAAAGAATATATGTCATGCATAGAGAAGCGTTTTCTATCATATTTTAATAATATCCATTGAGATAGTCATTGTCTGTCTAGAGTTTGTAGCAGTCATTGCATTTTAAAATTCACAATATGCCATTTAAATTTATCTAATTTAGAAAGCAATTTGCCTTTCGTATACGTGTGATTTCTAACCAAAAAAAAAAAACTAGCATAGAATACAGAACACGGTATTTGTTCCGATCCGTCGAACAGTTCTCACTGCCAGTAATGCATGTCTTTGGCGGCAATGTTTTGTATTAGATACAATATAAACCTGTATTCAAACTTACCGTCCCAATAACCATGACTGTACAGTAACGATCGCCTTAATACTGATTTACATTTAAACACATTGCGTGTGTACCTATATTGAAACTGACGTGTCAGGTTGGTAAACTGTTCGATGACATTAAAGTCAATGAGAAAATCGGTAATGCTATAGACAAGTATAGATAAGACAACATAATGCTGACGGCGGAGGAATACATTGATTCTCCAAACGACCCTTTCTGGCCCCTGCCTTCCATTTGGTTAATAGTAGGTTCCTCGTTTTCTGGAAAGTTATAGGGCAAATTGTCTATACTTGGTTGCTTTGTGGAATACTCAAAATGTTCCCCGGGTGTAGGAGGAATTGCAATAGGTTTACAGTGTTTTGTCTTCTCTTCTGAAAACAAAGAATAATATAATGAATAGTGCGTTATTTTTCCTTAAATATTACTGTATAACACATTCAGTCTGTAAGTACATGTCATTTATTTGTTTGTTGGTCATTTGATATGTGTCAAATATGATAATCAGTCTATTTGAGTTAAAATTTTAGTCATTTACGGATCAATTTATAATCAAATATCTATTTGTAGCAGAACCACATAAATAGCATTTCAAATTGAAATAATTTAAAGAAGTTATAGCACGTTGCAAAGAAAGAATACTTTATCCTTAATAGCATTAATCTAGTTCTCTTCAGGAAACATTGTTGTATTGCTGTAAATTATTTATGAAAACAGGTTTGATTTGATCAAGATAAATTATTATAATGAATTCAAAGACGTATGACCATCATTTCATCATTGTACTTAAAAGTGGCCACCACACTATTAGGCAGATGCCATACATAAAAGTACATGGTATGTTATGGAGGTTTCTGTCTTTTTTTAATATACGCGTTCATCAACTGTTACACACAATTTGCAGTTGGATAAACATGATAAACCAGACGTGTAATATTTTATTATTTTGAGATTTGTTCACGAACTAAAGGATAACCCCTATATTTATTTACATTAGAATAGCCCTGTCTTTGAAAATATAACTGATTATGCAATAATACATATATTTTCTTTAGCTTAAGAGTCTTAAAATGTAATTTCCTGGGCAGTAATATACGGTGTTCCGTTTAGGGTTATCGTGCTATCGCTTTGACGACAGGAATACGCGATGCCGCAATAACACGATGACACGATGGTGATGGCACGACAGTACGTAACACCATAGTAATATGTTATGTAAGTTTATCTAGAGCAGTTTGTGGACACTTTCTACGAGTTATCTACATTAAGTTGGCCGCTAGTCTATATCAATCCCTGATATCTCCTTAATCAGGTCTAAGAAAAAGCGGGGAATGCTTCACAACTCATAGTACATTAACGCTTCTCAAACTGTGACGTCAATCAAATTAAATTGAAGCCACTGTCCAATCAGCATACTCAAATATCAACGCTTTGCGCGGTGAGCTTTGATCGCTCTACAACCATTTGACAGTGATTGATACCGGTCACATGTATTGATTGTCACTTAAATTACACACAAAAGTGTTTGTATATTTTATTATAAGCTTAGATAGACGTTCGCATATTATACATGGTTTACTATTTTAACTGTCTAATCCCAAACAAGACAAACAGACGGACGTAATGTGTGCGGACTGACATATTTATCTAAAACAAGGCGTGCGGACATATTTCTATATTTAAAACAGCACAAGTTTTGTACTACTCGGAGAAGAAAATATATGTCCAATACAATGGAATAATAGTTATGGAAGTCTTACCATCGTGTAGATATAGCAATGCTTCTGGTGTATTGTCAATGATACAGGCGGACTCCGCCAGGGTGACGCACTGAGGGCTGTCTAATTTATATAAGGCCCGATGGCCCCACTCCCAGTCCTCACATAAAAAACCCGTTAAAACCTACAATATCATTCATATAATGTATTTTAAAACATATAATGATGATAATAAGACTATTCTTCGTTATGCTCTCATATATATCATAATATTTGCAAGTGGAATACACTAAAAGAAACAAACAACTATATTAACTTAGAAACGAGGTGCTCAATTATTATGATTTTATGAAAAATTTGTAATACACTTAGAATAACTTTAACTTCAGATTCGAAATGTTTAGATGCTATAACTTCATTTGTATTGCTATTTCTTTTCAATTACCATAAACCAGTTAGTAAAGCTTTGTGTTAACTTAAATATATTTATCATTTAACATGTAATGAATTCATGTTTTCATTTATATAAATTAAGAATTTTAATTGAGAAAGATGTCTTTATGGTCTTATTTTGGCGATATTTATAGTGAACTTGTAAAGAAGTATTCATATCTATATTAATATCATTAAATAAGGAGTTGTAAATAAATTAAACATTAGTTGTCTAAGCATATCAGCTTAGAAAACATACTTTTCTTCTATTTTGAGATATTTTGTTGTTTTGGACGTGTGTTACTACTGGATTAATCTGCATCATACATATCATTTACTTTCCAAACGTCTGACGACTCCGAATTTTAAGTTAGTCGGGTCTTAATATTGTTCTATAAATTATACAAAATTAAAACCAAACCAGACGCTTATGGTTCAAACGTCTGATTGATTGAATTTGACGTACTGTCTACACGAAACTTTACTTTCTAAATAAACCTACCCAGCAATTAAATTCTCCACTCTCTAATGACTTTGTAATAATAAACTGCTCTAACGGATGGTGAGCTATAAATACCAAGCACTGATACTCTGAAAAAAAATATATAAATGTTAATTTAATGATAAAATATATACTTGAGTGAATCTCTATTTCATTGCAGTTTGCCGTCATTATTGTTTGAGATACAATTATTTTAAAGTCAAACTCCATTATGAAAATTTATATAGTTGTATCTTCGATCTTTACTCTGAGTTGAGAGAACAGAATCGTATACATGAGTTGGTATGTATTTCTTTCAATATGTCCATTGTTGTAGACTAATTGTTTGAAGTACAATAGTCCTAACCGATTCACATATAATTGGAGATATGGGACTTTTAATAGTTGTGTTCGAACTAACATCTGGATTACCCTGCTATTGGTAATCATATTGTAGTCAGGTTAACCGTACATCATACATTAAACATAAAACATCAGTGAAATAAATACAAAACGGGAAATCGTCACTAATTGATACAAAGTGTGATGTAACGAATTAAATAGATTTAATCAATATTTCTATATTTAGTTTTTTTAATTAGGCGGTCTGATATATTTAGTGACGTAATGAAATAGATACATAGATTTATTTGGTAATAAATGTACTACAAAGCATGGCAACAACACGATGCATAACGATATAACAAAACTTTTGTAGAAATTATCGTAACGATACACACATATAGGCGACGAAATGCACACAAATACCAAGGATAACACATTAAAGGGAAAATGTTTTTTCTCTTATTTCCATTGTGGTCCTTAAGAATAATTAGCATTGCATAACTGAATCATACACTATTCTAACCTCATGTTACTATCAATTTCGTAGATTTTTTTTGTATAAACTACATTAAAAATAAGTGTTTTAATGTATTGATTTATTTACAGTTCAAATAGTTACTTATGCAACTGTCAAATGCTCTTTTAGCATATATTTGAAACTAAGAAGTTTAGTGAGCTTGGCTGCTTCATTTACGTACGATATTGTACTGTTCAGCAATTGTTGAAAAAGTTGTTGAATACTAGCCGATGAAATTTTATTACGTAAGTTTTGAACAAAATAGATCTTAAACGTACCTATGTTCAGTTCGTTTGAGTTGTATGTATTTGATAAGCACTTATACATAGGTTTATAATGGCGAATACAATTACAGTTATAACACTATGTATAAAACACTGTTGTATTCTAGTTAATCTGTTTCGTCCGGATACCTACCCATTGGTATGCGAAGATTTTTACACGTATCTGAGTGGATATTTAGGACACCACGTGTCACACAAGCATCCGAGTCCCAGTCGGATATCTGTCCTGCGCACGGCTCTCCGTATATAGTTCCGTTAAACGGTAAATCTCCGGAAAACCCACAATATGCGTCCCACAGGCGGCCATCCACTGATAAGAACACAACGTAAATTACAATACATGGATATATGCACCTAACATATAGAATACCTGTCATCGTTTTATTTTTTCCATCTTTCTTCAATGTAACGTCATATATTACTATATAGACCGTGGTGACGCCATTCGGCCAAATATAGTCGTAAATGGATCCGAATGAAATGTAGTATTTCCAGTAAAACAATGCTTTTCGTTGTTCCAAACAGATCAGCAAAATTATTTAAATTACAGTTTTTTTTTGATCGGTCGGTAATCGAACTTACATACTCTCGGACCTGAAATATATGCTCTTCAGTATGTAACCATAGCAATAGCTGATACATAAATAATAACTGTTACCACCTTGCTATTTGTAGAACTTACGTATTAAATTTTTCATGGTATTTCCTCTGTATGTATCTGCACCTGTCAGTTTGTTGGTTTCGAATTTACACATCGTATCATAGGAACTGTCTGTACGGTAACTTTTACCTGCCGCAAAATATGTATATAGTTTATGACAATGCACGATTACTTTCATAATGGGAAAACTATTTTATGATGGAAATGCATTAGCTATAAACTTAAGTATTTGAATAAAAAAATGATTATTATAATTATTATACCACATTTATAAAGCACTCTTATCATGCGTATAGCACGTTCAAAAGTGCTTTACAGCTTACGTTCAACAAATACAGAAACAACAAATATAAGACTAATGTAAACAAATTAAAATAAAAAACAGTAAGGATAAGATTATTCGGTTAGTTTTCAAAGTGTTGTACAAAGAAGTGAGCTTTTAACAGACGTTTGAACGTTTCAAGTTTCTCAGCATCTCTAATGTTTATTTGGAGAGCGTTCCATAGTCTCGGAGCAGTGTATAAAAAGTGCGGTTGCCATACATCGCGGTTCTAGTTTTAGGCAAAACTAATGACACAGAGTCATTTGATCTTAGACTCCGTGTCTGTCTGTTTACCTCCAGCATGTCCTTGATAAAGGCTGGGAAATGATCGTGCAGAGCTTAATATGAGCCAGAATTTTGTACTCTATTCTGTATTGCACGATGTAGCTCCTTCAAAACAGGAGTGATATGGTTTTTACGTTACGTCATTGTTATAATACTAGCTGTCATGTCCTGAACGTGTTGTAATTTGTCCAGTTTGGTGTTTGGAATACCAGTAAACAACACATTACAATAATCCAATCGTGACGTTACCAGGCTGTTCACAAGGGATTTGGTGGCATCACTGGTAAGGTACCATCTGATGTGACCTATTCTTCGAGTTGTGCATATCCTGCCCTGCACACAGAGTTGACCTGTTGATTCATACTCATGTTGGAGTCTAGCACTGCGCCGAGATTCTTTACACTGTTTGTAGCTTCTATCACAGTGTCGCCAACCTTAACCGATACGTCAACGATACGTTTGGAATTAAGCTTCGATGCAAACAGTATTACTTCTGTTTTTTTGGCATTGAGTTGAAGCATGTTGCAGTCCATCCACATGACAATATCAGCAAGGCAGCTCTCAGTGCGGCAAAATGCCTCATTTCATGTAACAACTGCATATGTCACCAACTGGTTTCGTGTTCATAATGTAATTCTTTGTTCTCAGTACTGACCCCCTGTGGAACACCGTATTTAATCAGCACAGGTTTTGGCAATTAACCTCTACGCACATTATTCCATAGCGGTCACTTAGATACGATGCCATCCAAGCATGGGCTTTTTCTGTGACTCCGAATTGGCGTTCAACGCGGTGCAACAGTGTCTGATGGTCAATAGTGTCGAAAGCTGCTTACAGATCCAGTAGCACTAAAACTGTAACACAGTTTTTGTCAAGAGACTCGAGGATGTCATTCTGTTCTTTCATTGAAGCCGACTCATTAGATTGAAACTTTCTGTATACAGCTGTATTCCTCCATGAAGTGTGCTATCATCAAGATGGCGCTCTAATCTGGCATCGGATTTCATCCAGACATTCATTTTAAAGCCATGTTGGTATCGGGTCAAGTTGACAGGATGTATTGGAAGATTTTTGTATTATTCTTCCACTGTTGAGGGAGGTAAAGCTTCAAGACAGTTTGTTATTGTAAGCTGTTTTTCGGGGTTGATTCTACTTGATAAAAATTGTTTTTCTTTAGTGAGTTGATATCCTCTCTAAAGTTTTCGATTTTACTGGTGGAAATGTCGCTGAAATATTGTGCTAGTTCTTTGGAGCATACATTTGAGGGTAGGACAGTATCTCCACTGTTTCCAAGCAGATGTTTAGTAACCTTAGTCAGGCCTTTATCATCACGACTACATGACTGTACCTTATCGGAGAAGTAATAAATTCAAACCCGTGTAAGAAGCCTATTGACCTTTAAATATTGATTTCGGTATATTTCATGACTGATTGAGGTTTGTGATTGTGATTTTCGCCACTGACGTTCAAGCTTGCATTTCAAATGTTTTGCATCGTGCAGTTCGTCAGTAAACCAGGGGCAGTTACGTCAAAGAACAATTGTTTTCGTCCTGAAGGTAGCATGTTTATCAATCAATGTATTTAAGCCATTCGAATATGCATTTACTAGCGTATACACGTCAGTACCTGCCGGATGTATATTAAGGTCACGTGCTGCTGAAATGTCCTGTTTAAAGGAATCTACGTTTATAGAGCGTAGCTTTCTACAAGTCATTGTCTTCCGCATCGGAGATGGTTTCGCGGCACGAGCTTTAAAATGAACTGCAAAATGGTCACGTGGCATGTCGCCAGTATTATGACAAAGAGCAGGATCACTAACTTCAACATCTTATACGATGCAATTATTGTCCCTGTTAATAATAACGTCTAATGTATGATCGCGGACATGGGTCGGTCCTTAAACATGTTGAAACATTCCACGTGACTGGAGTATACTAGTGAATCTTGCAGTATCTCGGTCTGTAGAGTTATTTAGATGACAATTTAACTCTCCTACAATGATAACGTCTTTACCGATGTTGCATATTTGGCAAGAAACATAGGCCTTTCATAGTCTAAAAACATATTAGTCTTAAGGCCGTTTTCTTTAGTTCGTAGTGAACTATATATCACTGCCAAACGTAATGAAAATGTATTAAAATTTAACTGAGAGTCCATGTATTCAAATTGTTTAAAATCTTTGTCGACAGTATATCCAATGACACACAATGACATAGAACTCTTGTAAATTAAAACTTCACCCTTCTACGTCTTTTGCCACACCGCAATGCTTAATTGAATAACCATTCGGTACAAGTTCGCCGATGCACGTTTTATCCACAGTGCTACTTAGCCATGTTTTATTTAAAGCCACTAAATCAAAGTCATTCGTAGTAATATAATCACATAAGTAACAGTTTTGTTTTTGACTGATCTTTAATTCAGACTACATATTCCGAGGTTTGTCTCAGCCCTGACGTCTTTAGTAGGTTCACATTTAATTTTTTATATATTCCTGATGTCATGTTATTTATGTTTAACATTTTGGCTATCCGAAGTATTCGCATAAGATTGATTTCGAGGTCGTACGATTGTTGCAATCAATTCGGGTAGTACTTGTAAATTACCGAAATGGACACCTCTTTTTACGTGCAATCTTGATTTTCCCCTTTGGATACCTCCCCGAATAGCTCTTTACTTTAAAATTCCTAATTTTATACATCTTGTCAATAATGTGATTTTATTTCACGTAAACCCTTGGGCGATATCGGGCTCTTAAATCCAATAGTTCATTCATTTTGTACTGTTTTTGGCAGGTTTAACCCTAGGTGATTGGTAATCAATAGCCATTGTAATCATGACCGAAAAAAACTGAACGATTTTACAAAACAATTTTGTAAATCAACAAATATCATACCAAATAAACAACTTTTCTACAAAATATATACACCGATGTCACCAATGTTAATTCGCTAATACTCCTGGTAAGCTTCAGGAATATATGTGCAAGCTTTTCACTGTAATAAATTAATTCATGAGAGCAAAATTATATGCAGCCGTACACTTCGGCGCATGATATTTAGTAATATTGGACATTTTACCACCTTGACAATAGAAGATGTATTATTTTAAAATATATATATTGTAAAATTGGTTTGATAGTTATAATTGCTAACAACACATACAGACACTCAAACACGCTCACACACACGCGCATGTTAGACGAAGAATCGGATGTAAGAAAATCTAACATTTAATATTGCATGTAAAGACGATATCTACATAGTATTCCCAACTATGAGTTGCTGATTAATAATATGAGGAATTGTCGGGGAACAGCAAAAACAATTAAAACAATTAAAATAACAATTATACACCTATTACCATCTAAAACAGCTATATCACTAATGTTATATATATTGGTATATAAGTGGCCAGATCAGCAGTAAATTAACAAGCCTGGAACTGGCCTTAACATGGCTTTGGAGGAGGCTATTCTTTTTGTTAATTTTTCTAAGATGGCATAGAGATTGTGAAAAGGGAACATGAAAGTTTAGTTTTTCATACTGGAATAAGGTAATTTTTATTAACTTTATTGTTTTTTTATTTTATATAATACGATGAGTTACGTGTTTGTTCTTGCTGAGCGCCAGTCTCGTGGGACAGTTCCTGTTGCTAGGGTGATTTGGTAGTTATGGTTAGCGCAATTTCTCGATGACTCCAAATGTGCAATTTAACCTGCCTAGTTCGCCATGCACACCTGTAGCACAGATGTCACACATGAATGATCAATCCATGAATCAAATTATCTTAATAAAAACTAGAATCCATTGAATGTAGTCAACGGTCGATTGATAATAGACTAAACAAGCTTGACACAATAAAAAAGCAGGTCACGTTGTTGTCCCAGAAATTCACACAATTAGACTGCCGCATATCATCACTAGAATCAAAAGTGCACAATTCAGATACTAAAATGTTAGAAATAGAAACAAGTTGTAATTATGACAGCCTTGAATTGAGGGCAAAACAATTAGACCTAGATATGCAACTTAAATCTGAAAAATGACACTATACACGTTTAGCAGCTAAGCTAGATGACATTACACGAGATAATAGTCAGTTGAACGAATCTCTTCTCTATATCCAGTCCCGCACAATGCGTGACAATCTATTGTTTTTCAGTTTTGAAGAATGTGCACGTGAGGCTGATCGCAAGCAAGAAAGCTGTACCGACAAAATTTTAGGCTATTGTAATGATACACTCCAAATTCAGGACGCACGCACGCAGGTGAAAATTGATTGTGCTCAAAGAATCGGAAAGTACGATAAAAGGAAAAAGCGTCCGATCGTTGTGAAATTTAACTACTTTCGGGCTAAACTTAACATAAATCAGGCAGTCCAAGATAAATCGGAAACTACGGAAATTCGTATAAGGGACCACTACCCTAAACCTATTCAGGAACGTCGCAAAAAACTTATCCCTATGCTGAAAAGATCAAAAGAAAAAAATAAACGTGCAGTAAAAATTATACATTAACGGTCGAGTTTAAACTGCGGACATGGTACCAACGACTTTTGCACCGACCGGCGCAGAACCCATGGCTACACACCATGCTCCATCATACTAGGATGAGGACGAGAAGCACTTGAAATTTCTACTCTGGAATGTCCAGGGGATTACAAACAAACTTATGGACAGTGATTTTTTGAATTAAGTGAATAAATATGACAGACTTTTGTTTACAGAAACGTGGAACTCAAAAATTGCAAACGTTGACATTGAAAGTTTTGATTTTTTTCATGCCCAATACCTAAATCAAACCGTAAAGCTAAAAGGTAAAGTGGAGGTGATATAATTATTACAATAAGAAATATGTTAATAATATTGAATTAACTTATTTGAATAATAAGGGTATTGTATGGTTTAAATTAAATGCATCTTATTTCGGGACGGATAATTATCTGTATTTCTGTACGTGCTATATTCCACCAGAGAATTCAAAGGTCTATAAAAGCGCTATTTCTCCTCTTTATGAATTTGACTTTTTCGACCAGTTAAATATCGATATTAGTAGATATAGTAATTAAGGTGATGTTTACGTCACAGCTGAATGCCAAAACAGGTAAAAGGTCAGACACGGTTGATAACATAAGCCTTCAACGGTATGTTAATATGCCACAGAACGACATTCACGTGCAAGATATCCCGTCACGATCATCTCACGATAATATCTGTAATAGCTTTAGGAACAAATTATTAAGCCTTTGTAAAGAAAACGGACTTAGTTTTGTTAACCTTGATGAAGATAATTTTACGTGTCATAATTCTAATCGTAACAGGGTAGCTGCAAGTGTTGTCAATTATATTATTACAAATTTTAACGATTTTCCATGTATAAATGATATAAACGTTTTTGACTTGACCGAGTTCTCAGACCATTGTCCTATCCATTTTTCATTAAATTTCGATAATTTCCAGATGTATAAAACTGATAATTTAACTTATGAAAAAAAAGTATGAGACAACTCTGACCCACAGGTGTTTCAAAACATAATAAAGGAACAAAAGTACTTATTTGGGAAATATCCCAGAAGTTGATATCAAACAGCATTGATATTTGAATGAATATTTCGAGCATTTTAAAAATCTCTCAAAAACAGCTCATAGCAATTTTAACCCAGCTGATGATAAAAAGATATAGACAGAGAATCTTTGGATATAGCTGAACTGGATTGGTTTTTTACTATTGCTGAAATAAAAAAAATACTATTTCATCAATGAAACGCCATAAATGTTGCAATTTTAGTTATAATGTAGATGACTTTTTATCGATTCAAAAGACTTTATTTCACCGTATCTTGTTCAAATATTTAATAATATATACGGCACTGGAAATTATCCGGACTGTTGGGAAAATTGTGAAATTATTCCTATACTTAAAAAGGACGATTTATCTAATCATTCCAATTATCGTGGCATTACTTTAACAAATATAATGTCAAAAATATTCTTTTTCACCCTACATAATAGAATAAATAAATGGTGCGAGGCGGAACACACTTTTAACGAGGCACAATTCGGCTTTCGTGATAGTCATAGTACTACAGATTGTATATTTATTTTGTATTTAATAATTTAAAAGGTTTTGATAAAAATATCTAAATTATTTATCTTTTATCTGTAAACAACGTGCTACATGTATAAGCTATTGGACAAAAGTTATGAAAAAACAACAACAATTCTATTCAATTTAAAGTTTGTTTTTTTTACAAAATACCAGCTGTACCTGCACATGCTTTTAAATCGACTGGGTTTTGGATATATATGGTTGAATTTCAATCTAAACGCAAATTACAAATTTACAAAATTGGAATACATCTCTTCAAAATATGCCCAAATTAGACTATTAAAGAAAATTAAAAACATGTATTATGACTATTACTTGGATTTTATTCAAAATGAAACAATGCGTAAAAATTTAACAAGATTTCGACTGAGTGCACATAATTAAGAAATTAAAACTGGGAGATACACAAATGTACAAAGGGAAACTCGTTTTTGCAGAGTATGTGATGGGGGGTTGGTTGAATCGGAATATTATTTTCTCTTATGTTGTCCTGCATATAAAACAATTAGAAATTATTAAACATAGTGCTTTTCCAAATATTAATAGTTTTAAAAACATTATGCCATCAAGGAATAAAACAAGTATTTGTAATCTGCCAAAATTTATAACCGAAGCTCAAAAGCTCAGGCGAGATACTTTAAAAAATGTGATTGATTCTTGATATGATTATAAATGATTTTGTAATTATAGATGTAAACATACTATGACTGCTTCAGTTTGAATATGTGATATGTATGTATTTGTTTGTATTTCATATTATTGTATGTCTATGCCATATTTAAATTAATTTGAATGTGTAAATGGCCATAGGCAATGTTTTGCTGATATGCCAGTAAACTTGTATTGTATTGTATTGTATTGTATTGTATTGTATTGTATTGTATTGTATTGATGTTGTTCTCTTGGTAATCTATTTGATTGGAGTATCGACGTTATTATGTATAATACCGGTATTTGCTTAATATCTTTAAAATAATAAACATTTTAAAAGTTTTATTCTAGTGAAAGAATGAAGTGTTTGATTAATATTATATTTTTGTACTTGGTCAGTATGAGTGAGTCCATATATACTTAACGAGAGAAAATGCCGCAATTTTCAGGGTTTATTATGTTTGATTTAAGTATATTTCGATTTTTTAATTCATCTTGTTCATTTGTAAATACAAATTAATTTAGGTATTCCCACTTAGAATTTCTTTTTTTAATCTGAATTGATTGTTTGCGTGTTTTTATATTATAAGTATGTTTTCCTAATTTGAGCTTGTTCACTTTTTTTTTATCTTGGTGTATTTTTGCGTTGAAATGTTTACAACAGTTTCAAGCCATGATAGGTAGTTTCTTGAATTGTTCATTTAAGTTTGTATGTAGATGGATGGTGATCAAAGCTATGTAATTTCAGTTTGAAAGAGTCCCAGTGTTTGTTAGGGTATCAGTTGTCAAATGTTTAAAAAGTAGTAAGATAATATGTGATTAGATATTTCTGGAAGTATTCTCACTTTGTCTTTTGAACACAAATGATTTTATGTTTTGGTTGAAAGGGAGATAACTCGCACGGGCTTTAATATCATAGTGGTATATGCTTAAGCGTTTTAAGGCATGGACTTTGTGGCGTTAGTAATTGGGGTGAGAACGTTTTGCATCTCTGGTTGATGTTTAAGATTTTTTTCTAGGTTGTCCATAAAATCCTGGCATAAATATTTAAAGGAAGTACATTTGTTATTGTATTAGATTCATTAACATCATCACTATAATCTAGATATCACACTTACCTACTCGGAATTGCAGGACGTTGTTATTTTTCCTGTCGAACTCAAAACACGTGTATCTCATCGCACTGTATTAGACATGAATATATCGTTTGAATTTGCATTATGATAAAAACATGTTGCATACATTGTATAATACAAAATTTTATGGTAAACATACAGTCAGGTATTGCAATTGTGTACACAATAACAACAGAACATTATAATATATACATAAATAAACATGATTTCATGTTTGTTTTAAATAGCATCTATTCCAAGCACACAATTGTTTGATTTATAGGTAATACTATTTATTTCATGTTATATTGATAAATAAAATTGATACATTCGTCCAAGTAGCGAAGTGATCGTTGCGCAATTTAAAAGTAGTTTATTATTCAAGAACATCAGCATGTGAAAACATTATACAATATTCATTGACCGACTTACTCAAAACTTTGGCGTCTAATAAAACTATTTTTCCAAATATTAATTACGACCAAAAGCGGCTATATCCGACGTGCAAACAGCATGGTTAACTTGAAAACTGCGTACTCGATTAGCCAAACAGGGGAAATGGCTTTTTCAACGTAAAAAGTACAGTGGACGACCACCAAAGTTCACGTAATCAGCGTTTAATATGAATTTAAAATGAATAAAAAATATGTTTTATACAAATAAATATGAATATAAACTATGTTTTATACAAATAAATATGAAATGTATATAAAACTAGGTTTTATACAAATAAAATATGAATAAAAAGTATGTTTAAATCGCATGCACTATGAATACAAATCTAGTAGTATGTTTAATACAAATGAAATATGAATGTAAAATTATATTTAATTCGAATGTTATCATAAGTATAGAGATTTCTGTAGACCAATATACATGTTCTTCATACCATCCATTATTGAACATGCTGACAGTCTTGTAGAGTTTATCACTGGAGGCGCTTCTCTCTTTACATATGAAGGTCCCGAGGTCAGAAAACTGTGCCACAGTCTGGTTGATTAGGACATGCTCTTTGTGGTACTTGTCTTCAAACAACCACGATCCATGAAGCATGGACGAAAATGGACATTGCATATTAAGTAAATCTTCCCTTTGCTCTGAAACAAAAAATATTTATTTTTTAAGGATTGAACACACATTTTCGGCTTTTTCCATGTCTTTTAGCCAATATATATATAGTTAAACTTGAAGTTTACACAATAGGTATTTCACCAAGATTTCCAAGATAGCGTCCGATATTGTTTCGGGTTTTGCTCTTGAGACTTCACCTTGTCACGAGCTTCACGAAACATTTATTGCAAGTTGCTTTAAAATTACGTGCGCTTATTCAACAACGTCGCTGTTCCAACAATGACATTAAATTGGCGACTGGATGTGAGTAGAATCGCATTATCGAACGCAGGTGAGTGAGATGTTGAGGTTTAGTCTTATAAAGTATGGTGACGTAATATGTACTTATATGTTCTATACATGTATATTAATGGTGGTGGTGTATTTGTTAAAACGATGACTGTGTTTTTTTAATGCTTCTCCTATTCCTTATGTTTAATCATTACCCATTTCCTAATAACTTCTAATCATGATAATAACCATATTATTGACTATAATATACACAGCTAAGTCTATTTAGAGAGAATAATGTGTAATTTAGTGCTTACGACAAAAGTAGTGAACAAAGTTATGATTCATTTCGGTGTGGTTAATTATAACTTTATATCGAGGGGAAAGTCATTTCCGCAATATAAATTCCGTGTTATTAAGTTTTACCAACACAAACAACTTTATAACTATCTTTAACATTAAGTCTAAAACAAGAAAACTTTATGGTGTCTAGCCAAAACTATGTTAGGGTATAATTGACGCGTATGCATATAACATTAAACTATATTAGTTTGGGGAGATTTCTATATTTGTTGTAGTCATTTGAATAACGTGATTTATGACGACATTCAAAAGGTGGGTTTATTTCTAACGCCCATACCACCATACCATAGCACTAGCAGATCAGGGATAGCGTCCCGGCGCAAACTGGAACAACAGTAACGTAACCACCATATCATAGCACTAGTAGATCAAGGAAAGCGTCCCGGCACACACTGCAACAATAATAATATAACCACCATACCATAGCACTAGCAGATCAAGGATAACGTACCGGCGCACACCGCAACAGAGTAACGTAACCACCATACCACAACACTACCAGATAAAGGATAGCGTCCCGGCGCACACCGCTACAAGAGTAAAGTAACCACCATACAACAGCACTTGAAGATCAAGGATAGCGTAACGGCGCACACCCCAACCAGAGTAACGTAACTGCCATACCATAGCACTAGCAGATCAAGGATAGCGTCCCGGCACACACCCCAACAAGAATAATATAACCACCATGCCATAGCACTAGTAGATCAGGGATAGCGTCCCGGCGCACACCGCAACAAGAGTAACGTAACCACAATACCACAGCACTAGCAGATAAAGGATAGCGTAACGGCGCACACCCCAACCAGAGTAACGTTACTGCCATACCATGACGACATTCAATAGGTGGGTTTATTTCTAACGCCCATACCACCATACCATAGCACTAGCAGATCAGGGATAGCGTCCCGGCGCAAACTGGAACAACAGTAACGTAACCATCATATCATAGCACTAGTAGATCAAGGATAGCGTCCCGGCGCACACCGCAACAAGAATAATATAACTGCCATACCATAGCACTAGCAGATCAAGGATAACGTCCCGGCGCACAGCCTAACAAGAGTAACGTAACCACCATACCATAGCACTAATAAATCAAGGATAGCGTAACGGCGCACACCCAAATCAGAAAAAAACAACCATACCATAGCACTAGCTGATCAGAGATAGTGTCCCGCCGCACACCCAAACAAGAGTAAGGTAACCACCATACCATTGCACTAGCAGATCAAGGATAGCGTACCGGCGCGAAAACACCAAAACGAATAACATAACCATCATACCATAGGCTTAGTAGATCAAGGACAGCGTAACGGCGCACATCCAAACAAGAGTAAGGTAACAACCATACCATAGCACTAGCAGATCAGGGATAGCGTACCGGTGCACATCAAAACTAGAGTAACGTAACCACCATACCATAGAACTAGTAGATCAGGGATAGCGTACCGGTGCACATCAAAACAAGAGTAACGTAACCACCATACCATAGCACTAGCAGATCAGGGATAGCGTACCGGTGCACATCAAAACAAGAGTAACGTAACCACAATACCATAGCACTAGGAGATCAATGATTGCGTCCTAGCGCACACCCCAACAAGAATAACGTAGCCATCATACCAAAGCACTAGCAGATCAAGGATAACGTCCCGGCAAACACCCTGAACGGAGTAAAGTAACCACAATACCATAGCGCTAGCAGATCAAGTATAGCGTACAGGCGCACACCACATTAAGAGTAACGTAACCACCATACCACAACACTAGGAGATAAAGGATAGCGTCCTGGCACACACCTCAACAAGAGTAACGTTACCACCATACCATAGCACTAGCAGATCAAGGATAACGTCCCGGCAAACACCCTGAACGGAGTATAGCAACCACTATACCATAGCACTAGCAGATCAAGGATAGCGTCCCGGCTAACACCCTGAACGGAGTAAAGCAACCACCATACCATAGCACTAGCAGATCAAGGATAGCGTACCGGTGCACACCACAACAAAAGTAACGTAACCACCATACCGCAACACTGCGAGATCCAGGACTGTCCTGGCGCACACCCAAACAAGAGTAACGTAACCATCATAACATAGCACTAGCAGATCAAGGTTAACGTCCCGGCAAACACCCTGAACGGAGTAAAGTAATCACCATACCATAGCACTAGCAGATCAAGGATAGCGTACCGGCGCACACCACAACAAGAGTAACGTAACCACCATACCACAACACTTGGAGATTACGGATTGCGTCCCGGCGCACATCCAAACAATAGTAACGTAACCACAATATCATAGCACTAGTAGATCAAGGATTGCGTACCAACACACACCAAAACAAGAATAACATAACCACAATACCATAGCACTAGCAGATCAAGGATAGCGTCCTGGCGCACCCACCAAGAAGAGTAACGTAAGCATCATACCACAGCACTACCAGATTAGGGATAGCGTCCCGGCGCACACGCTAACAAGAGTAACGTAGCCACAATACCATAGCACTAGCAGATCAAGGATAGCGTCCTGGCGCACCCCCCAAGAAGAGTAACGTAAGCATCATACCCCAGCACTACCAGATTAGGGATAGCGTCCCGGCGCACACGCTAACAAAAGTAACGTAGCCACCATACCATAGCACTAGCAGATCAAAGATAGCGTCCCGACAAACACCCTGAACAGAGTAAAGTAACCACAAAACCATAGCACTAGTAGATCAAGGATAGAGTCCTGGCGCACCCCCAAACAAGAGTAACGTAACCATCATACCACAGCACTACCAGATCAAGGATAGCTTCCCGGCGTACACGCTAACAAGAGTAACGTAGCCACCATACCATAGCACTAGCAGATCAAGGATAGCGTCCCGGCGCACACCCCAACAAGAGTTACGTAACCATCATATCACAACACAAGCAGAACACAAGCACAAACAAGAGTTACGTAACCACCTTACCATAGCACTAGCAGATCAAGGATAGTGTCCCGGCACACACACCAACTAGAGTAACGTAAACACCATACCATAGCACTACTAGATTAAAAATAGCGTACCGGCGCACATCTCAACAAGAATAACGTATCCATCATACCACAGCATTAGTAGATCAAGGATGGCGTATCGGTGCAAACCACAATAAGAGTAACGTAAGGCAATTAAGACGTTTGACGGTGTCAACAGTAAGGTTATACCAAAGACATATTTTTGAATGTCATTTGCTACACACATGGTAAATGATACATGGCATATCCCGTTTTGTTGGCAGAGGAAGACATAAGAGACGAACTCATTGTTCTATCATAAGTAACAAGTAATTTTAAAATGATACTGCTGGTTCCTCTCTTGGAGCTCAGCATTTAGGGGATAGTTCAACGGATGGTCTGCTTCGTGTCTGTATACAGTGCCAAGGTGGTGTGTTTTATCATGTTGAGTCATCATAATTATTATCCACTTAATTTCCTCCAACTTCATGAAGATTGTTCAAATACATATATATTAAAGAGTGAACACAATTAATCAACATTAAAATATGAATAGAATACAACATTTCAATATACACTTTTTTATTTCTGTGCGTCAGTTGTCGAGTTCTATATACATTAGTTAATACGCATCTTATCATTATTATCACATACACATTTTTAAATATGTCTTAGTTAGATACCGTCGTATAATTACTAAACATGTTTGTAAGCGACGCTTATCTTCACACAATGTATTAGGATATAATACACTAATGTGCAGTGTTCTGTTTTCCAAAGAGATGAGACAATTTTCTTGCACCTATGTATATTGAAATAGACAATGGATTGTGTTCCGTGATTGTGAATAAAATATGCAATAAATTTAAGATACGAATAAAGTAATTTCGTGTGCTAACTAAACAATGACGTACTGAAAGCCATGCAAGAACAACGAGATTTAGAAAATACAACCGCTTACCGCATTTACCGCAAGACAGTTCACAATGGACACCGAATTTTTCTTCTTTTTTACATTGTCCTCGCCTCTGTACAGCCTGGCACCTGACAGGATCGTCGTCAATGCAATTGTCAGCATCTGAATATAATGTCTCAAATTATCAATTGCTTATCTTTACAATGAATCCCTACACGTTTTTTTTTAAAAACCTGGTTACGTTTTAGTTCCCATTAGCCCCAGATTCACAAAGTCTTGGTGAAGCTTGGCAAAGCGTGGACACATACGTGGCATCATCTGTGAGTATCTGGAAGAACTTAGATGGTCCTTATAGGTCGGGAACAACCCTGAACGTTTTAAGCGTGTTCAAAACTATCCTGGCACAGCCACTTTTTTTTCTTCAAAACTAGGAAAGTCCTTGTACAATTGTAACTCAACCTTGCAGTTAATAAACTTGGTTTATATACATACTTTCTAAAGTGAATATATTTGGTTTATATCCACACTATGTACATTAAATATACCCGGTTTATATACACACTTTGCAAAGTGAATATACTCGGTTTATATGTACAGTGAATATACTCGGTTTATATCCACACTATGTACAGTAAATATACAGGGTTTATATACATACTATGCACAATGAATATACTCAGTTTATTTACACAATATCGACAATGAATATACTCGGTTTATATACACACTATGCACAATGAATATACTCAGTTTATTAATACAATATCTACAATGAATATACTCGGTTCATATACATACTATGTACAGTAAATATACTCGGTTTATACACACACTTTGCACAGTGAATATACTCGGTTTATACACACACTATGTACAGTAAATAAACCCGGTTTATATACACACTATGCACAATGAATATACCCGGTTTATATGTACAGCGAATATACTCG
This sequence comes from Panopea generosa, assembly GCA_029582155.1. Taxonomy (NCBI): domain Eukaryota; kingdom Metazoa; phylum Mollusca; class Bivalvia; order Adapedonta; family Hiatellidae; genus Panopea; species Panopea generosa. The sequence continues at coordinate 86,973,289 of CM055896.1, forward strand.
GTTTATATCCACACTATGTACAGTAAATAACCCGGTTTATATACACACTATGCACAGTGAATATACTCAGTTCATTTACATAATATCTACAATGAGTATACTCGGTTTATATACATACTATATAAAGTAAATATACCCGGTTTATATACATACTATGTAAAGTTAATATACCCGGTTTATATACATACTATGTAAAGTAAATATACCCGGTTTATATACATACTTTGTACAGTGAATATACTCGGTTTATACATACACTATGCAGAGAGAATATATTCAGTTTATTTACACAATATCTACAATGAATATACGCAGTTTATATACATACTATGTACAGTAAATCTATTCGTTTTATACACACACTCTGCATAGTGAATATACTCGGTTTATATCTACACTATGTACAGTAAATATACTTGGTTTATATGCACACTATGTACAATGAATATGCTCGGTATATATACACCAAATGTACAATGAATATACTCGGTTTATATACACCATATGTACAATGAATATACTCAGTTTATATACACCACATGTGCAATGAATATACTCGGTTTATATATACCATATGTATAATGAATATGCTCGGTTTATATACACCATATGTACAATGAATATTCTCGGTTTATATACACCATATGAACAATAAATATGCTCGGTTTATATACACCATATGTACAATGAATATTCTCGGTTTATATACACCATATGAACAATAAATATGCTCGGTTTATATACCTACTATTTACAATGAATATAATCGGTTTATATACACACTATGTACAAAGAATATACTCGGTTTATATACAGCATATGTACAATGAATATACTCAGTTTATATACACTACATGTGCAAAAAATATACTCGGTTTATATACACATTATGTAAAATGAATATACTCGGTTTATATACACCATATGTACAATGAATATTCTCGGTTTATATACACCATATGAACAATAAATATGCTCGGTTTATATACCTACTATTTACAATGAATATATTCGGTTTATATACACACTATGTACAAAGAATATACTCGGTTTATATACAGCATATGTACAATGAATATACTCAGTTTATATACACTACATGTGCAAAGAATATACTCGGTTTATATACACATTATGTAAAATGAATATACTCGGTTTATATACACCAAATGTAAAATGAATATATTCGGTTTATATACACCATAAGTACAATGAATATACTCGGTTTATATACACACTATGCACAGAGAATATACTCAGTTTATTTACACAATATCTACAATGAATATAGTCGGTTAATATGCATACTATGTATAGTAAATATACTCGTTTTATACACACACTCTGCATAGTGAATATAGTCGGTTTATATCTACACTATGTACAGTAAATATACTCGGTTTATATGTACAGTGAATATACTCAGTTTATATGCACACTATGTACAATAAATATGCTCGGTATATATACACCAAATGTACAATGAATATACTCGGTTTATATACAGCATATGTACAATGAATATACTCAGTTTATATACACCACATGTGCAAAGAATATACTCGGTTTATATACACATTATGTAAAATGAATATACTCGGTTTATATACACCAAATGTAAAATGAATATATTCGGTTTATATACACCATAAGAACAATGAATATACTCGGTTTATATACACAATATGCACAGAGAATATACTCAGTTTATTTACACAATATCTACAATGAATATAGTCGGTTAATATGCATACTATGTATAGTAAATATACTTGTTTTATACACACACTCTGCATAGTGAATATAGTCAGTTTATATCTACACTATGTACAGTAAATATACTCGGTTTATATGTACAGTGAATATACTCAGTTTATATGCACTTACTATTTACAATAAATATGCTCGGTATATATACACCAAATGTAAAATGAATATACTCGGTATATATACACCATATGAACAATAAATATGCTCGGTTTATTTACACACTATGTACAAAGACTATACTCGGTTTATATACACCATATGTACAATGAATATAATCGGTTTATATACCTACTATTTACAATGAATATAATCGGTTTATATACACACTATGTACAAAGAATATACTCGGTTTATATACACCATATGTACAATGAATATACTCAGTTTATATACACCACATATGCAAAGAATATACTCGGTTTATATACACATTATGTACAATAAATATACTCGGTTTATATACACCAAATGTAAAATGAATATACTCGGTTTATATACACTATAAGTACAATGAATATACTTGGTTTATATACACCATATGTACAATGAATATGCTCAGTTTATATACACCATATGTACAATGAATATGCTCGGTTTATAACCACCAAATATACAATGAATATGCACTGTTTATATACTCCATATGTACAATGAATGTACTCGGTTTATATACATACTATGTACAATGAATATACTCGGTTTATATACACCATATGTACAATGAATATGTTCGGTTTATATACACCATATGTACAATGAATATGCTCGGTCTATATACACCATATGTACAATGAATATTCTCGGTTTAAATACACCATATGTACAATGAATATACTCGGATTATATATACTGTATGTTCAAATAATATACTCGGTTTATCTACACCATATGTACAATGAATATAATCGGTTTATATACCTACTATTATCAATGAATATAATCGGTTTATATACACACTATGTACAAAGAATATACTCGGTTTATATACACCATATGTACAATGAATATAATCGGTTTATAACCTACTATTTACAATGAATATAATCGGTTTATATACTTACTATTTACAATGAATATACTCGATTTTTATGCACCATATGTACAACGAATATGCTCGGTTTATATAATCCATATGTACAATGAATATACTTCGTTTATATATACCATTAGTACAATGAATATACTCGGTTTATATACACCATATGTACAATGAATATACTCGGTTTATATACACCATATGTACAATGAATATACTCGGTTTATATACACCATATGTAGAATGAATATGCTCGGTTTATATACACCATATGTACAATGAATATGCTCGGTCTATATACACCATATGTTCAATTAATATTCTCGGTTTAAATACACCATATGTACAATGAATATACTCGGATTATATACACTATATGTACAAAGAATATACTCGATTTATATACACCATATGTACAATGAATATAATCGGTTTATAAACCTACTATTTACAATGAATATAATCGGTTTATATACACACTATGTACAAAGAATATACTCGGTTTATATACACCATATGTACAATGAATATAATCGGTTTATATACCTACTATTTACAATGAATATAATCGGTTTTTATACACAGTATGTACAATGAATATACTTCGTTTATATATACCATATTTACAATGAATATACTCGGTTTATATAATCCATATGTACAATGAATATACTTGGTTTATATACACAGTATGTACAATGAATATACTTCGTTTATATATACCATATTTACAATGAATATACTCGGTTTATATACACCATTAGTACAATGAATATACTCGGTTTATATACACCTTATGTACAATGGCTATACTCGGTTTATATACACACAATCCATTTAGAATATATTCGGTTTATATATACACTATGCACAGTGAATATACACGATTTATATAAACACTATGTACAGTGTATATATTCGGCTTATACACACACACTACAGCAAATTTTCCCTGTTAATATACACACTATGTACAGTGATTACGTTTGGTTTATATACACACAACATTGGATGGTTTTAGCATATATACACACTTTATTGCAAATCCCCTACTTATATACACACTAAAGTGAATATACCCCTCTTATATACACATAATAGCAAATATACCTAGCGTATACATGCATACAGAATATAACAAGTGAATCCAACTTGCATAAGCAGGTGTACTTACTGAGGGCTGTCATCCTCATTTCATGGTACTCCATTCCTGTCGGTGGCATGCCGTCCGCTTGTAGAGGACATAAGACACTGAAGTAAACTATTACCGTAAACTCTTCTGTTAACTCGCTCGGAAAACGCTGGAAATGACAAAATTGTACTGATATAATCAATACGGTTATTCAGTGTACTATATGAAGTTCTGAATAAGTGACGATATAACCAATCAAAGATTGAAAACATTATTGATTTTCTTTCATATTGTAAACACAAACTCCCTCTCTGTTCCTCTATTTTTCTTTCAATCATTATCGTTTCACCCAAAATTCCTGTTGTCTAAGTGATTCTGAATCTTTACCTGTCTTATGTCTCTGTATTGTCTTGTTTGTCTCTTTCACAATCTCTGTTTCTATCTCTGTTTCTATTACCGATTTCTCTTTCTCATTCTCTTCTCACTCACACACAGACGTCTGTCCGTCTGTCTGTCAGTTTAATTGTTTCTATTCGTTCTCTTTTTATCGGTCCTTTCAAGGGAGATATGGTACAGTTTTTTCACTTACCAAGCAGTATTGTGGCACACCTTTGTTTTCACCGATAACCAAAAATTTGTAATTATTCTCTTCCCAGCCAGCCCAGCAGTAAAATTTGGAAACTAAAAAAAAAATTCAAGAGTTTGTTTACAAATAAATAAATAGATATGAAATATCGACATCTATAAAATTTAAGATACAAACTATACTTTAAGATAAGGTGGAACGAGTCCAGATTATTTCTATACTGCTACTATGAGCGGAACAGTAAAAGTTCTACAAACAACTTGTATTGTAGCATTGGATTGCGGAAAGTTGCACGTTCGTTCCCCTTCCGGGCCATACCAAAGATTTGAAAAATGATACAAGAAGATTCAGCGTTTGGCGCTCAGCATTTATAGGATAGTTCTATGTATGTTCGGTCCTGTGTCATTATAACATGACTAGGTGGGCATCGTGCTTGACATGTCTGTGGCAGCGCTTAAAAGACTGACTCAAGTAGACACCGTCGTGATATGATTGAAACATTATTTAAAGCGACGCTAGACACCACACAACAATAATCTAGTGACATTCGTATGTTTTCAGTATACGCACTAGTATGCGTGATCTGTTAAAAGTGCCGTTAGACGCCGTCGAGCCGAACCTAAATATAAAATAACAATCGACGTGCTTCGTTGAAATTTTGACAGCTTAGACCCTCCAATAATTCATTAATCTAAGCGTCAAACTTAGTTTTAATACAATTTTCTATTTTATTCAAACAATCTTATTCTGCAGCCCCTCAACCAGTTATATATGGACCGATATATCTAGTACCGTCGTGACGTTCGTGCCGTAAATATGCCAAGTAGTGTGATGTTGGTAAGCATGGTGACGTGCTTTATTTGACATTTTAATTCCAATCTCCAGACTTTAAAAAATAAACTGGCAATAAGAGTATATAGAATAGGGACCATCAAATCACCGAAAGTTGTCAAGTATAAACGCCAGTTGTAATAATATACATAGAAAATACCGTGTACTTGTGTCAAATACGAAATTAGCTTATGTTTTATCCTTAAAGGGACTCGTTACAACGCGTTAAACTACTTTTATGGTGAATTCGAATATCGTTTTGATGTGTTTTATTACTTGATTAATTTAATTACATTCTATTGCCATATAAACGCATGTTAAAGTATACAGAATATACAGAACATACATATTGTGAAGAAATAAACAAATGTAACTATGACGTCCTATATCTAACCTGTAACTTTTTTTTAACCTTACCTTCGTGTTTCGATGAAAACGGGTTACAACGACTCCCTTTAGGGGCTATAAAATTCAGGCCGTCTCCTTTGGAACAGTCTATTTCCAGGCGTGACTGTCTCCATTCGTCTTCACAAAAATCCTCAAAAAAAAAAACAGTTATTCGTATATAGTGTTTTACTAATGTTACGTTTGGATCGAAAATACCCGCATTATACGGTTTTTATTTCAACTTTGAACTAAGAAAAAGTTAAATATGTATATAATAGAAAATATATACAATTCAAACCATAGAGAAAATATCAAGGCCTCTGCCAAACCGATAAATGTGGTGTCAACCATGACTTATATACTATGGATATACATGCAACACATCGGGACTGGACGGACAATTTACATAAATGAACTGATAGCTTTATATGAGTATGATCCCGTTAAGGATTCATGACTACTCACATGCTATATAAAGGATATATTTAGAAACGCATTGGATCATGATGAAACAGTGAATTTATATGTATTTATTTCATATTTCATATAAATATCATTACAACAGAAAAAAAATGTATTTACATAATTTTCACTTTTTACACTTTGCAATCCTTGCTTTTCTACGAACGTAATAAACATTTCAAATGAATAATTTTATCTTAAGAACGGGATTTTTAAATTAGATGTACCCATGGTAAACTGATAAGACCGTGCGGTTGGGCAAATTTTAAAACCAGGGCCATTGTTTGAACAAACTTTAAAAAAATATTAGCTTATAGTACATGCAAAATATCATGAAAAAATTAAATTGAAAACAAAACTACTGAAAATAGCCTGTGACACAGTTAAATTTGACCCCCGTGTGAGAGGTTGATGTAAGTTGGCTTCACGTCAACTTAGATGAAACTATGTCAATCGATTTCAGATAAGAATTCGGTTAAATAAATTTATGACAGAAAGACATTCAGACAAATGGACGGACAAGCGGACAGACGAAAGCGATAAGAATTGCCCATTTAAGCATTCGGTTCAGGTGAGCTGTAAAATTAACAAGATTTGTGTTTATAGTTGCTATTCAAAGGGAATGTTTCCAATTTATAGTAAATTCCCTTGTAAATATTGGATATTAGAGGATGCTGTTTCGGCTTGTAATACATCTATCAAAATAAACAACTATATTTCATTATTTATTATTTCATCAATAGAGTCTACGAAGCAAATCAAATATCGCTTATTCTATTTGGACCAGTGACAAGGAAAGGCAAATAGCATATATCATGTTATTCTGATTCATGAATAGTTGTTGCCGTCTTATGGTTGATTTTTCTCCCATGATGTATGTATATTACATAATAATGCACGACATATCGTTTTGGATTAATTCGTTTAATCGACAAAGTTCTGTTCTTAACTTAGTTGCTTTATCGTTGTAAATGTCAATTTCTGCATCATCAGTGTATTGATCCATCCTATTCGCATTTCTGCTGCATCACTATCACGTCATTTCGTAATGAAAAGTAAAACCATAGCTGGATCTTTAGGAAATTAAGTCTAAAATCTGGATGCCATGTTCTAATTCTCTTAAATGGCCGTATATATGCAGCTTTTTATGACAAGTACCTAAATCAAGTTTGGGTTAGTTTATTATTATTAGATAATGTAGCTTTCTGTTATTACTGTGGACCAACAAAGATTTTGTTTAATACGGTATCATCGTTATAATTTCCTTATCATGTAATTTTTAGGAATGTAGAATAAGAATAATAAAATGGTTATTACTTTATATGGAAAGACATGCATACACCAAATGGTTATGCTTAAAAATAGCACACAAATGTATAGTTTTAATAAATTTATGTAACAACTCTTTGTAAAATATCTCAATATTCTGAAATCTTAAATTATATATTTTGATTCGGTTTTATATTAGCTTGCATTTACAGAAATGTAAAGTATGACATATTTTTGTCTGTTGTACAATAACAAGACAGCTAATTATACAACAGGGAATTAAGTCATTGTTTGTCACAAAACCGCTAAAAACGCGTAAAATAATACAACTTATAAATTGTATTATACACGGAAGGGGTTTTCACAGATTGTTTGTGAACAAATGACAGCAAAATGAGGGTATATGAACGTAGTACGTAAACTAATTGAACAATTACACACTTATATTATTTCTATTAACTTCTAAATATACCAGAGTATTTATACATTTAACACAACTCACATAAATAAATAAAAACGAATCAACCAGACGTTTTGTCAACAAACGAAACAGTTCAGGAGTAACTCTTTATCCAAAACGTGAAACACAACTGGATAACTCGGTTGGTTTGCCAACTGAGGGTAACAAAACCATCACGATGTCCAATTAATGAGTCTTGTAACTGAAACAAACGGCCAATCGAAGCTCGTTTTTCATCAAATAAAGCCAGTATAGGGGTAGTGTAATACTAGCAATCAAGAATGAAATTCGGACTTAAAATAGATGCTCTTGAATATAAGTTAACATGACAATACAGAAAAATAACTAACCAGGGACGTACTTGTAAAGAATGCCAGATAAGGGACGTCGATACAATAGGACGCTATACCGGATTTTATTCAATAAAGATGTTTCAAAGAATCATTCGCAATCAATTTAAGTTAGACAATAAACACACCAGGAGAAAGAAGTGTTTTTTGTTTTAACACTGGCTTACTTCGTTTGTTAGTCTGTTTATGGTACGAAAACTAAAACCGCCACTGATAGGACAGCTCATCACTTCTCTGCGCCAGGCAGCTAAAATGATAAACAGTTTAATTATTTATTGAGAGATTACAATTTAAAAAAGAAGGAGAACTAATTAAAGTTGACGACAGCGACGACACAAACATGCGTTAAATGGTCAATATATTAGATATCATTTCTGAAACGTTAATGCTGATGTCAGATTCCTAACAAATTCTGTGTCATTTTAGAATTTAAGGTTCGGATAGTCGACATACTGTTACAAAATAATTATATTAAAGTAAAACAGGTCAAGGAATGATTTTATTCCTTTATAATTGCATATCCAGAACCAGGGAATAATTTGAGCCCAGACACATGCTGCGAAATGTGTTTTTGTCACTGTGTTTTGGACATAAATCTTACACAGGTACTCTGTGGGAAATGTAATATTGGTGTGAGACGTACAGCGTCAACATTATTTTCATCGTAAGTCCAAATTTGGTTACGGAATTGTCTATAAGTATCAGTCAAACGTCGAGCATCGTCAATGTTTAAGTTAATCAATAATTATTTTAGACACGACGGAAATCGCTATATTCTTATTGATTAGAGAGCTATGTGGTAAACAATATCAATTGGAGAAGGCATTCTTGTGCCATTCACTAATTACTAACATTAAATATAATATGTACAAAGGGTAACTGATATTCTACTATTAACAGTAGATTTCAGCATGTTTATTATTCAAAACTATAAAGCATATGTACGATTCGTCAAATATAGCACAAAAGTTCAATCCCAAGCACGAGCAAAAAACTATACAGATATACAAACCAATAACATTTGCAACTCCGCTTAAGTGATTTGTTAAATTTGGAAATACTTTGAAATAAATTACGAATTACTTATTAATGCCGTACAGGTAAAAAGTACGGCCTAATCAGTCTTATATTGTTTTTTCCCCCTTTTCAAATAATGTCTGTCTTGTCAATTGTATAGGTTTATCGCAACTGCAATATTAAATTACTCTTTTAATATCAATGCACACATGATTTATTTCTTACTTTATTACTTTGTGCAGATTTAATTACTTTTAGATTATAAAACAACCATAAATACTGACAATTGTGCCGATCGTTGCTAGTAAGATGAATATAACATAAAACCACCTAGCAGTAATACAGAAACAATACCTAGTATACTCTGTAAACATTTACTTCAGCAACAGCATGTTAAAATCATCCTAACGACCAAGTGAATCAAGATAAAAGTCTACAAATAAACAGGGTTTCCGTAACCTTGAAGTATATAGCTTTTGGCTATGCGTTCGTACACCTTCAACGATCATTCAATTTATAGAAATAATGTTTTATTCGTAAACAAATATTTTCTTTACTGTGCTTGCTTTTACTAACTCTTTCCAAACGAAAGTGTTTGTGATAAGCTTTGTAAAAAAAACCTTACTGCTACTGCTTATTCAAAATTGTGAATTATGGCATCACTTTTAGTTGAAATACATTGAAATAACCCCTATACTTTTTTTATATTGGGCCATTTCTTTTACACATTGTGTATGTTAAATAATTTTGTCGTTCTTTTGTATAAGTTTAATAATATCTCAAACACTGGTAAACTAACCCGTCTCAATTTCAACAAATAAGTGACCCATTTCCTCAGCTATTTAATCGAGCTGTGTGGTCTCATTAGCAATGACATCCGTAGGGAGGTAAAACGTTGTGTAAGGTTTAGACAATGTGAATAGGTGTAGTTAGGGTAAAACAAAATTATATCGGTTGGAAAAAATTGTTAATGTTTTATTGAAGCCGATGGGACAGTATCGAATATAAATATATGAAAACTAACACTGATTGTAAACTAAATATTTACAAAGAACGAATCAAATTTATCTATTTGTCGTTGTAATCTCCCCTTACATATAATTGTATGGCTATAGACAAATCAAATACGCAAGTAACCGGTCTGTAAACATACCTATCCATGGCCATTCTTCTAATTGTAAAAGCTCTTCGTCGCAAATATCTCCGTGATTAGACTCTTTTGCTGGACCTGTAGAAGTATGTTATGTCATAAATAAAATGTATCGTTCACGCAAAATTAATCAATAAATAAATAAATACATAAATATAAAAAAAATTCTACATTGCTTACCAACTATTAATTAATCAATATTTTATTTTAAATAATGCACAAATAGGTTACTTCCTATATTATTATAAATTTGTCTTAGCATATTCGATACAAATAACCGTTCACCAAGAGCATTAGCATTACATATAAATCATATTGTATTATAATATGTATTTTGTGAGTTTGCCATATGCTTTCTGATTTTATGTTTAATATTAAATGTAAATATGTGTTTTTTGGCAATCTCCCTTTAAGTCTATGTAGAGGATTTCTTCCCGTTTTCTTTCCACTTGACATTGCTGATGTAAATATTGTTCTCCATGTGTCTTAAACTCTCATTTCCAGTGAAAGTACGCTGTCGACGAAATGTTCTTAAGCGTTTGGAAATCTCCAAGGACACGTAAATAATTCTAAAAAATAATAAGCATACATCGTAGCGACGGAACATTGTCTTGTCTAGACTGGTTTAATATACGTGTTTATGTACCGCATATACTCCCTATGTTTTTTTAAATTAAATATCACAGTTTTGGCATGCGTGCTGTTTTCTTATAATATTAATATTATTTACTGTTGCTGTTTTTCTCTCCGTTTTAGTTGTGAAGTGTACAAAGGAGGGTGCATTCGAAGTGTATTGATATTTATTTGATTTTCTTATTCGTGTTTTATTACTGATGATTTATAAAAAAGCAAGCAATTGTAAATAATGTAAATGCCTAAACAGCAATATGGAATATAAATCATGATCAAGTTCGGATAGAAAATTCCGCAACGAGGGATAACTGTTTTTGCGAGATCGAGGCTCATTGATTAGTTGTTTCAATTTGATTCGTCGTTTAATGTTTACCAGGATCACATGTAAGACGTTATATTTCATTGTTTATGTCACATGTTCAACATCACATTATAGACGGTTGCAATGTCATCGCGATATAGTTTTATCTCGGCAATAGACTGAGATAGAAATCTCTAGCCCTGGTTAAAATGCAGATATCTTTCCTAATCCGCTATTTTTTCTTTATTGGAATTAGTTTTAAAATGGCCGATTTTATGTTTACACCTTTTCGATTTATTATATGACTACAGAGGAAACTACAATAGGTGCACCCGTTAGCCATCTACATAGCTGGGGTCGTACCGCGGACTGGTTCCATATTTTGTAGTTGATTTCGGCTTGATAAGTCTGGGTAGTAAATGCAGTGTTTGTGTTGAAGTTGTGGTAGTGGAATTTGCATACTACTCTTGTATTAATATCTTTTTAGAACGACTTTTTGTCTTCATTCATTTATATATGCAAAACTTTCCTTTCTGACAACTTAATTTTCTCCTTATAGGCAATTTATTAAAACTACATTATATCTACCTAAACGACCTCCTTTTGGTCCTCCGTGGTCAAAGACGCCGTATCAATCACTTACCTCTCGCCGCCAAGGTCGTAGCTTCGAATCCCGCTCGCTTCAAAATCTTTATGTGGAAAAAACATGCACTTGCGGAAAGACGATGAGTCTACTCGGATTCATTCTGAGGTCTTCCTTATTGATAATTTATGCCAGATTTAAATAATCTGGTAGGAACGCCGGAAACTACATTAAATCTAACGTATTCGTGTTCTTTTAAACCTACCCATGCGCCTGACCAACTTGACTTACCTTCCATGATCTGTATGACGTTATCACTCCTCTTTACAAACTGCATGCACACAAAAGTTGGGTTTCTGAAATAGAGCAAAAAAATTAACATAAAGCTACATTTGATACCGAATATTTAACATAAGCTACATTTGTTACCAAGTATTTAACAAGCTTGCAGTAAACTATCAAATTACGTCATAAAAATCACAGTGTAATACTTCAGCAAAATTATGCTAAAAAAGTATATTGCTGGTGTTTCCGGCGAATATTGCAGGCAAAGTTCTTTTCAGGTTTTAGGTAAAACATTTTTAGTGTCGTATATAAAACATAAGTATCAAAATAGCATTATTTTAGTGGTAAATTAATATGTTTTACCTTTAAAATCTGTTTGACAAGGAAAACTGATTTTGGCGAAGTTTAGAGCAAATGAAGTGTTTCCAAAAAAGCAAACATTTATACCTTTGTAATTAGTTCTGATAGACTTTAATGGGTTTAACAAAATACTTAAATATTATGTGTCTGAAAATAGTCTTAAATTCATTTCATAGTATTTTTACAAATTAAATCTAACGAGCGAGATATCTTCAATGAATGCACACTAAGTGTAATATACTCATACTGATGTATCTTCCCCCCCCCCCCCCCCCCCCCCTGTTTACTCATTAAAAAGATTGTAAAAGCAATAACCATTGTGATATGTTTTTGTTTAGCTTTTATATATTCAGATTCTGTCTGTGCGTCTTGCATCTATTAGATTTCTTTTCTTTGTATTATCTTACTTTATTATGTATAGTGATTAAACATAGCTTTAAGCTGACTCGTAGTTTGTGTGGCTGTACGTACATATTCATGATTGTGTCCATACGTGTCTGTGAAGGCGTGAGTATATATGCGTGTATGCTTGCTAGTCTGTCTGAATGTCTGTTCGTACTTGCAATGCAAATGTTTGGAAATGTTCCTGTATATTTTTCTTTAAGTAATATGTCATATATTTTGTATGTGATTTACTTCTCATATTCATATTTACTATGTTTTCTATGTAATAATTATTAAATTCATTACATATTTTATACGTGTTTTCAATAAACGATTACAACAGTTTTCAAAGTACCTTCGTTGTCAATCAGATCAACTTATAAAATTTTAGATGTTTACCAAATATTCTACATATATAATATGTATATAATTTATGTGTGTGTATATAAGTCTCTATATTGATATTCTCTTTATATCCTTCCCGTATTTAAACATATCATTATTTCAATAATTTTATAATCTTATGAAAGCCAGACACAACCTATATAAATAAATCTAAATAACTGTCTTGGAAAGATATCCTATAGAATCAAATAACGAAAATACTTTTTTTCAATTAAAAAACAAAAACAAAATAAACAGCCATCACTAGTTTCTAATAACTATGATGCGACAGTCGTGGCTTAATTCGTTGTTACACGATACAGACCGGAGGTTACTGTTGTCACTTCTGTGTTTTTGTTGTGAACTTCTTACAACTATCATAGTTATAACAACTGTCCTAGGTATCACTGCTGTCCTATTTATTATAGATGTCCTATTTATTATGGATGTCCTATTTATTACAACTGTCCTATCCAATATAGCTGTCCTATTTATTGTAGCTGTTCTATTTATTACATCTGTCCTATATCTATTTCAGCTGTCCTATTTATTACATTTGTCCTATATTTATTATAACTGTCCTATGTATTATTCAACTAACATTTAGTGGTTAAAAGGTCCGCTTTGGAAGAGGGAGACCGAAGGCTCGTTTCCCAGTTGAAGCACTTAGGTTTTTTCTGATGCGACCGGTTGCTTACTTAGCATTCTAGTTAAATTGAGAGGTACCAAATACCTGACGCCTGGCAAGGATTACTTTCGGAAAGAAACTGTGTACAACATGAAGGTGCATTATAAGCCCATTGTGGCGGCAACTTGTCAAATTGAAGAATATTAAATGTCTAAAGCCTGGAAAGGATAGCTTTCGGGAAGTTACTGTGTACAACATAAAGATGTATCATAAGCCCATTGTGGCTGCAGCTAGTCAAATTATAGGATATTAAATGTCTGAAGCCTGGCAAGGATAACTTTCAGGAAGTTACTATGTACAACATAAAGGTTTCTCGTAAGCCCACTGTGACTGTAGCTAGTTAATTTGATGGGTACCAAATGTCTGACGTCTGGCAAGAATAACTTCGGAAGTTACTGTGTACAACATGAAGGTGTCTCGTGAGCCCACTGCAGCTGTAGCTTGTTAATTTGATGGGTACCAAATGTCCGACGCCTACCAAGGATATCTTTCGGGAAGTTACTGTGTTCAACATAAAAGTGTCTCGTAAGCCTTCTGTGGCTGCAGCTAGTTAATTTGAGGGGTACCAAATGTCCGACGCCTGGCAAAGATAGCTTTCGGGAAGTATCGGTGTACAACATAAGCCTAATGTGGCTGGCTCTTTCAATAGTGGTGACACTATAATAAACACACAGTTAACTTTACTTTACTTTATACTTACAGTACTTTATGACCGTTCGGGATTTTGTTTTGAAATGTAATGAATCATAAGTTCACCAGATGACGTAACAAAATCTTACCTGTTAGTATAATTAAATTTGTAAATACTCTTTATAAAAGATAGGTCCCTGATATATTCAATTAGCAACTCATTAGATGACTCCTTTCTGCTACAGCGTTATCATTCTATCAGACAACAGGACAGTATCGTTTATTTAATTGATTACCACGCCAATGGCACTCGTTGCCTTATTACCCTCACTTGTAAAAGTAATTGTAACATCGTATGTATTTAAGAACAAGTGCAGGTGCAGTTGCTTTCTCACTTCCGGAAGGCTGATATCAATTTCCGGTGAACTTGATGACGCACAAGATTAGCAGAGAGGGAGAAAGAAAGAGAATATACGGCAATACATTCGTGAAAAATGTCGCTATTGATCAAATATCCCAGGCAGCTGACCGGTGTCTCAGGAAATTCAGCTACATATTTATTCGAATATATATATTGTCTTTTGGAACTGCTTTTATATTTCTTTGTTGATTTTCTAATTAGCCTAAGGATACTATCTTAAATGTTAATTTTTGGTTTATTAACATTAACGTAGTATTAATAAAGACACCGGTATAACGTCTACGGTCTCTAGTCAACTGACGATTGCCTCGTTTCCTCTACGTTACACTACCCGCTGATTCACTGATTGTTCACATGCCTAACGATATCTGACACAATTGTTTATTGGTCAATAGAGGTCATATGCACTTAATGGTACTAAAATTGAAAACATCTTTTTTGTTTATTGTTATGACAATTTGTATGGCATATTTTGATTCGCTAATCAAGCGAAACGTATGCAGTGATGTATTTGTCAATTTACCTGACAAAGTAACAATAGCTGTGCACTGTTCCCGAGTATATAAAGTTTATATTGTTAACAAAGCGTATTATTGAAACGATTTCGACATTAGAGTAGTAATAATCACATACTAATAGCTTCCCTTTTTAATTTAGCACAATTTAAGCGCCATGAAATGCATGAATATTTCACCTTATTCCAGTAGATTGGCGAATCCTTACCTTTGAAAAGATGAACTAGTCTTAAAAAGTCATTTGTTGGCATTTACTTGCACGCCGACAGTTTTCCAAGACTTTCATCAATACAATATTTGTCAAAGTCGCTAAACGGTTTGGCATCTTAAGGGAAATTTATATTGTTTTATGAACATTTTAAACAATTGTATATTTATTTTTGACACTATACAAAAGACAGGATAGTCTGGCGATGCTAATGTCACCTGCATCATCACGATCTTGCTGCTGGCAGTTTCATGATGGTGACCACTCTTGCCACTTCGCGTTGGTTGATTTGGTGCTGGACGTTTCATGATGGTGACCGCTCTTACCACTTTGCGTTGGTTGATCTGGTGCTGGCAGTTTCAAGATGGTGACAGCTCTTGCCACTTCGCGTTTGTTGATTTGGTGCTGGCAGTTTCAAGATGGCGACAGCTCTTGCCACTTCGAGTTTGTTGATTTGGTGCTGGCAGTTTCAAGATGGTGACCGTTCTTTCTGCTGTCAACTTCAAGATGGCGACAGCTCTTGCCAGTTCGCCTTTGTTGATTTGTTGCTTGCAGTTTCAAGATGGTGACCGCTCTTCCTGCTGGCAGTTTCATGAGGGTGACTGCTTTTTCTGCTGGCAGTGTCAAGATGGTGACCGCTCTTTCAGCTGGCAGTTTCGTGATGGTGACCTCTCTTGCCACTCCGCGTTTGTTGATTTGGTGCTGGCAGTTTCAAGATGGCGACAGCTCTTGCCACTTTGCGTTTGTTGATCTGGTGCTGGCAGTTTCAAGATGGTGACCGTTCTTTCTGCTGTCAACTTCAAGATGGCGACAGCTCTTGCCACTTTGCCTTTGTTGATTTGTTGCTTGCAGTTTCAAGATGGTGACCGCTCTTCCTGCTGGCAGTTTCATGAGGGTGACCGCTTTTTCTGCTGGCAGTGTCAAGATGATGATCTCTCTTGTTGCTGTCAGTTTTATGATGGTAACCGCTGTTGCTGCTGACAATTTCAAGATGGTGACCGCTCTTGCTGCTGGCAGTTTCATTATGGTGACCGTTCTTGATGCTGGCAGTTTCAAGATGGTGACTGCTCTGCCACTTCGCATTTGTAGATTTGCTGCTGGCAGTTTCAAGATGGTGACAGCTCTTGCTGCTGACAGTTTCAAGATGATGACCGCTCTGGCCACTTTGCGTTTTCAGATTTGCGGCTAGCAGATTCAAGATGGTGACCGCTCTTGCCACTTTGCCTTTGTTGATTTGTTATTGGCAGTTTCAAGATGACGACCGTTCTTGCTTCTGACAGTTTCATGAGGGAGACAGCTCTTGCTGCTGGCAGTGTCAAGATTGTGATCGCTCTTGCTGCTGGCAATTTAATGATGATAATCGCTCTTGCTGCTGACAGTTTCAAGATGGTGACCGCTCTTGCTGCTGACAGTTTCAAGATGGTGACCGCTCTTGCTGCTGACAGTGTCAAGATGGTGACTGATCTTACTGCTGGCAGTGTCATGATGATGACCGCTCTTGCTGCTGGCAGTGTCAAGATGGTGATGGCCCTTGCTGCTGACAGTTTCAAGATGGTGACCGCTCTGCTGCTGACAGTTTCAAGATGGTGACCGCTCTTGTTGATGGCAGTTTCATGATTGTGACCGGTCTTGGTTCTGGCAGTGTCAAGATGGTGACTGCTCTTGCTGCTGGCAGTTTCATGATGGTGACCGGTCTTGCTGCTGGTAGTGTCCAGATGGTGACCGCTCTTATTGCTGGTAGTGTCAAGATGGTGACCGGTTTTGCTGCTGGCAGTTTCAAGATGGTGACCTTTCTTTCTGCTGGCAACTTCAAGATGGTGACCGCTCTTGCTGCTGGTAGTGTCAAGATTGTGACCGCTCTTGCTGCTGGCAGTTACATGATGGTGAACGCTTTTGCTGCTGATAGTTTCAAGATGGTGACTGCTCTTGCAGCTGACAGTTTCAAGATGGTGACCTCTCTTGCTGCTGGCAGTGTCAATATGGTTACCGCTCTTGCTGCTGGCAGTGTTAAGATGGTGACCGCTCTTGTACTTTATATGTATTGTTTGACTTGTGTATGTGCTCTGGTGATGGTGATGGTTTAGCTGTGGTGGTGGTTGTGGTGGTAGTGTTTGTGCTGTGGTGGTGGTGGTGATGGTTTAGCTGTGATGGTGGTTGTGGTGGTAGTGTTTGTGCTGAGGTGGTGGTGGTGATGGTTTGGCTGTGGTGGTTGTTGTGGTGGTAGTGTTTGTGCTGTGGTGGTGGTGGTGGTGATGGTTTAGCTGTGGTGACGGTTGTGGTGGTAGTGTTTGTGCTTTTGTGGTGATGGTGGTGATGGTTTAGCTATGGTGGTGGTTTGTGTGGTAGTGTTTTTGCTGTAGTGGTGGTGGTTGTGGTGATGGTTTAGCTATGGTGGTGGTTTGTGTGGTAGTGTTTGTGCTATGGTGGTTGTGGTGATGGTTTAGCTGTGGTGATGGTTGTGGTGGAAGTGTTTGTGCTGTTGTGGTGGTGATGGTTTAGCTGTGGTGGTGATAGTGTTGGTGCTGTGGTGATTGTTGTGGTTTCGGTAGTGATAACCGTTGAGTGATACGTCTCTTTTTGGACATTTACTAATCATTTGGCTACTTTCATCAAAAGAAATTTAGTATTGATTAATAATCTAACCAAGTTCCTAAAAGATAAGACTGACACTAGTTCAAAGTGTGTGTTTTGTTTCGACAATATGACGGACGATGTCAGTATTCGGTAGCACAGAGCTTGATCTCAATTGTAATTTGCCATGGGCATATAAAGAATTTTGATTTATGAAGCTATAAAGTTCCAGTTCGTTATCCTTCACACCTTACCAGGAGTTATGTACAGTCACGACTATAAATCACTCCAATCTACATACCCAAGGGCATAACTGTATAAATAGAGAGCGAATCACTTGTTATTTTGATATTAATTGAACATAGCAGATTACGATAAAGGTAGACAAGCAGCAGCAATTAAACAGGGTTTGGTATTAAGGGTCCGTTTTGAATACTCTTAACTGAGAAAAGGTTGGTTTTGTAAAATGGTTGATTTCTGAAACAATTGTCTAATAATTAATATTAGTAGAAATATATATATTAACTAATACAACTGTTATATGAAAAAAAAAGTTATTTCAAACAGGACATAATGCATTCAAAAAACGGCCACCACACCAGTTGAAACACAACCAATGCAATGACTCATTTTAATAACGGGCATAACGAAGACGTGATAAAATGAGTTACCGCTCTGGCAATTGATTATCGCATTGACATTTGGATTTGGACATTGGATTTATTATGCTGACATTGATCCATCTTACAAGTCAGACAAAGAATAGACGCATGTAATCACGTTTATGTTTGAAATCAGATTATTTAACTACACCGTTTAAATTGAATATTTTTTAATTTCCAGCTATGTCCTATAACAAAAGCAGCTAAACGTTATGATAGGTTGGAGAAAGTAGATATGTTGAGAAAAAGTGTCGCAGTCAGTGGAAACCAATTTTGTTTCATCGATTGTGCAATGGAATGACCTGGTCACTAGTGGCAAATCAACAACACTTCTTTCAATTTTACGGTTGAAAGTAGAACGATTATCATTTATAATTTCATTGTATTGACAGTGAAATTATCAAAAGTAGTTCACAAAGAAACAATATTTTATCAAAAATCATAAAATTCTTATCAGAAGCGTTCTATTTCACATTATAAACATACCTTCCAGGTCCATGCTGAACAACCCTGAATCTGTTAAACCGTTCTTCTATCAAACAAGTCCGATTATACAGCAAATACTTCTCCGAACAATTACCGAACAGTACCGAAGTCGCTCGGTTTTGGAGTCGTCGTGACATCCGGTCACATGACCATCTATTATTTTGGCGCTGGCTCCATATCTGTGATCGATATACGTAAACTTCCTGCATTTCGCGTAGTTTTGGATCATTTCGGAGGTTTAGCCACCATACTTTTGTTTGCCAAGGCATTGGTTCCCCGTTCTCGTCTATAGGACTCTGTATATAGTCTGGGAAGTGACATTCAGCTGACGTTCCTGTAAATATACACAAACATTTGGAAAATGATGATAAATACAAAACAAAAATTAAGAAAATGAGAAATAGACAAAAGGGATAAAGCAATGAAAAATTTCATGTCATCAGTACACTGCTATTTATATGTAGATTAATGCATTGTTCTGAAATAAATAACCCACACTTCTTTATATGTTTGGTGTGACAAAAACATTAACTGTTGGTAAAACATTAAAATTTATGTTCTTAGACTAGAAGTTTATTGGCCATTAAGTAAATATAACAGACGAAACACACGTTATTCTTAATTTTCAACTATTGTAAGACATTTTATAATTTCATTTATATTTTCGTGATGTTTATTCAATATAATTGCTTTTCAAATTGATTCCTGTTAGACTTTAAAGTACAAAATTTATTATTTAAAAAAAAAGAGAAGAAAACTGTATACTTGAATCTCTCATTGATTAATATAAACCTGCGACTAAGGTTGCAGTTACAAAGAGCAATAATGAATTATTATAACAATTTGAAATCAGACATTCGGCGGCGTTGTACTTTCGCAAACTTGATTATTGCATGTTAGCATATAAGCGTATTTGCTAATCATCATTCATAAAAAAGAACTTGGTAACATCAATGAAAATTAAAGTTCTAATGCTTTGGAATAACACACCAATAAAATATCGCAATAGCATATAATTAAAATAGTGTAAAAACTAAAATCGGTTTGCAAGAACTTTAGCTTGCAATTGCATTTTAGGCCTAAGCGTCTTGTTGAGGTCAGTTTCTAATAGAAATACACTAATAAACACGAATGAAGGACAAAAGCCCCTTGGTAAAACAATGTACACCTGGACAAAAGCCTCTTGGTACTTTTTAGAAGTTGGACAAAAGTCCCTTGGTCGATTTAAGAGATGGTCAAAAGCCCCTTGGTCAATTTGAGAAGGTGGACAAAAGCCCCTTGGTAGATTTTAGGAGATGGACAAAGGTCCCTTGGTAGATTTAAGGAGACGAACAAAAGCCCCTTGATTATTTAGATAGATATTGTATATTATACATTTTACTGTATTGATGTTACATACAGATTACAGACTATTTTATTATGTTTTCAATCATAAAAATACACATTCAAGAAATAACATTTTTTCTATTTTTTATTTTTATTCCATTCCATAATACGGTAAAATATACATAACAATCACATTTACATTTATTCCAATTCATTTATTACAACAAATTACTTATACGTATATTCAAACAACAACTTTCAATTGACTTGTTTTCCAACCAACTAAGGGCAGTTTACATTAATTGAACTTAAAACTTTCATTAATTACAATTAATTACTGATAAATTCAAACTGATTAAGCTCTTTAACTTAGAATTAATTGATGTTTTTGTCAACTGTTTCAAAAGAATCAAAGGTCTTTTGTCTACCCTTTCAAATCGATCAAGGGTCTTTTGTCCATCTCATACAATCTACCAAGGGTCTTTTGTCTATCTCACATAATCTACCAAGGGGCTTTTGTCCATTGTCAAAAATATACCAAGGGGCTTTTGTCCATCTCCTCAAATCGACCACGGGAAAAAGTCCAACTTTTAAAATCGACCAAGGGGCTATTGTCCAACTTCTAAAAGTACATTTTATGACCAAGGGGCTTTTGTCCACGAATACATTTTATGACGAAGGGCTTTTGTAAATATGGCCGATATGAATTTTGCTATCAAATATTGCTGTACTTAGAGTTATTATCGTTCTTCAAATATATTTTCTCTTAATATATTATTTGTTTAATATTAAATGAGTGTTTTTCTGTGTTTGTACAATTGTGCTGGGTGTGTTCTTTGAAAGTAACAGTTACTTCTCATACTGAACGCAGACATTTGAATGTGTCCGATAAAAGGCACAATGATGGTTAGGGTAAACCCTAACTCATACTTAACGTTGACATTATTTTGAAAATTAGACTTAAACTTTAGTAGAAGAGTTTTAAAACAGAACAAAATGATGAATAAACATTAAAGAATTTAAGTATATGATTTTGTTTTATTTTCATTATATAATTTAAAAAATATGATTTTGTCTTTACATTAACTATTGTTTGATATACAATGTGTTTGCGTTTAATGTCTGTACTCGTCTGGATTTTCACGTGGGTGGGTCAGTGCAAATGTATATACATTGTGTAGGCATGTATAGTGTCAGGTAGTAAAGGTTTGTTAAACTTATTTTGTAACACCGTGTCTTAGATAGAAACAGTTATGACTGTTGTTACTTGAAGGTCATCAGAGCCTTGTATCCAACTCATGACCTACGGTATGAGTGAGTGACACTCAGTCTACTACACTAACATACTGCCAATGTTCCAATCCGTTAATAAATGTTCTCATTCTAAGCGTAGTTTCTGCTTCACTCAATTTCTAGAAACTTTAATTTATTGGTTTTAAACAAACAAAATCTACTCAACTAAGTTTGATAATAGTCGCTTGTCTTAATGGGAAATGGTGAATGCATTTTCTCTAATGAGACAAAATGTTCGCATCAATTGTAGAATACTTAATAAACATAGGCTGTCACAGGCCGAACTTAACAATGAGCTGATCGCGTGTAATGAACTGGACATACACATGCAATCAGTTTTATGAAGACTTCAAAGAGTGCTTTTAAATCAGTTGAAAACGGATCAAATAATAAAAAAGGCAAATACTGTTAGAGCATGTAAAGATGTAACGTAAATAAATCTTGTCATAATTACATTCAACGTATAGATGACCCAGCACAGTGAAACAAATATAAAAAATGTATATAATTTGTTGGCTCTAGACCTATACACGTGCTGCTGGTATTTCTTATTGTTGAGATTTCAGTTTTACCAGAACTTACATAGGTATATAACTGTATGGCTCTAGCCCTATACACATGCTGCTGTTAGTTCTAATTGTTTAGCGTTCAGTTTTACCAGAACTTACATAGGTATATTACTGTATGACTCTAGACCTATACACGTGCTGCTGGTATTTTTATTGATGAGCGTTCAGTTTTACCTGAACTTACATAGGTATATGACTGTATGGCTCTAGACCTGTACACGTGCTGCTGGTATTTCTAATTGTTGAGCGTTCAGTTTTACTACAATTTACAAAGGTATATAACTGTATGGCTCTAGACCTATACACGTGCTGCTGGTAGTTCTAATTGTTGAGCGTTCAGTTTAACCTGAACTTACATAGGTATATAACTGTATGGCTCTAGACCTATACACGTGCTGCAGGTATTTATAATTGTTGAGCGTTCAGTTTTACCAGAACTTACATAGGTATATAACTGTATGGCTCTAGACCTGTACACGTGTTGCTGGTATTTCTAAATGTTGAGCGTTCAGTTTTACCAGAATTTACATAGGTATATAACTGTATGGCTCTAGACCTGTACACGGGCTGCTGGTATTTCTAATTGTTGAGCGTTCAGTTTTACCAGAACTTACATAGGTATATAACTGTATGGCTCTAGACCTGTACACGTGCTGCTGGTATTTCTAATTGTTGAGCGTTCAGTTTTACCAGAATTTACATAGGTATACAACTGTATGGCTCTAGACCTATACACGTGCTGCTGGTATTTCTAACTGTTGAGCGTTCAGTTTTACCTGAACTCACATAGGTATATTACTGTATGGCTCTAGACTTATACACGTGCTGCTGGTATTTCTAATTGTTGAGCGTTCAGTTTTACCAGAACTTACATAGGTATACAACTTGCTAACAATGACTGATATGAATGATATATTATATACATATATTGTTTTCTTTTCATCAATCAGCATGAAATAAAATTAGCGTTGTATTACAAAAAAAAAGATTGATTTCCAGTCAAACACTGTCGACCCAAAGTGTATTATACAAGGAGTGTCAACCTCATAACGTGTATTTTTTTTATTTCCTTCAAACAAAAGAAACATAATTGCAAATAATTGTCTTCCGAATTTGTTTAAACATTAATCTCATTTCTCCAGCATCTTTAACTTGATGAGAGTTGAGATGATTTTGTCGAAAACAGCAGCGACGTTTATTCTTACTCTTATAAAATTACAAAGAGCAACTGTTGTTTATTTGAGCAATTCCCTTCTAGACATTTAACGACTTGTACTCTCGCACATTGCATTAATGAAAATAAAATGAAGTTTTAGCAAACAAATTCATTTATAAGTTAATTCTCTAAATCTCAACTGCCTGTTCAATTTGCAGCAATTGAGTGACTCCAATGAAGAGTAATTGAGGGTTAATAGAGGCATGACGCATTTTGACGGCTCCACAATCAGGCCTGCCACACATGCAACGCGTGATACATCCATTGAATTAGACTTAATTCAAGAAGTATCTTTAGGCTATCGTCTAGAGATGCACGCAGCAAAATATAGCCATATTAGTGTAAAAAGTGAAAAGTTCCTTTATATAACACATACACCTGGCACCTTTTGCACAAATGAGATGATATCACGTGATCATAGGGAAGAGAGCAAGGTTGTGTACACACGTCAGCTAGAATATTTTCTCATTGTTATTAGGTGTGGTTTTGTGTGTTTGATGATTGTTAACTCTGCTGTCACTTCTGTTGTAAGCTTACGAATGTGTTGCCCTGATTGTGGTTGTGCATTGCAGTAACTGTGATGCCGTGACTTTTTGGTTTCGTACACATGTTCAATTTTAATTATTTGCATTTTACCTTGCATTACTCAAGCATATTTAATGTTCTGTATTCTGAAACAAATTAATTTTTTTTCAGCGGTCTTCTGTGATGAATGTACCTAATAAGTAAATAAATTGTGTTTGAATGGTTTACAAACTGTCCGTCCCAAAGCAGTGACACTGTTGTCATTGTATGCATGTAATGTAATTTATATAATGAGAATTCTAAGTAGTGATTATACTTGTGCTGTACATATCTTTTGAATGCTAGTTCTCATGTTAGGTATGCAATTGATTATAAAAAATATTTTATTATAGTTATAGTCCTTGACTCACTTTTATAATGTAATCAGTGTCTCTTAGAATAGGTAATTTGTCGTGTATAAGTCGTTATGTTTACCTATAAATATAGGCGCCGAAGCATAACTCACTGACTTAGCTAGGATTCCATTTGAACTTTGACTCATTCAATAAATTTGGCGTTGTCTTATATAATTGACACCTTTAAAAACTCAAACTTTTGAATATTGACTATGCTATTTTCCAAAATCGGCTATTATATATGAATATGATTTTAAAAGTGATGAAACTGTTATAAAATTGGAAAACAAGCTAAGTAAGTTGTGTCTTGGTTTATCATCCTTGGCATATCTAGATTTGATACAAAACCCACACAGGCATTTCACGTAAGTAAACATAAACGCAACTGTTTTTCCATATTAGAATTTGAACCTATGCCGATGATATTTATTTTGTTACTTTTAGAATAACTCCTCAACGACAGCCACTTGACTTCCAGCTGAGATGATGGCGAAAGAAGTTATAAGGACATCTTCTAAAAAGTAGAACTTTCTATATCAGACTTACTTTTACACGTTACACACTATTGTATCGGCAATCAAGTGGTAAACAGAGAAACCAATATTTGCTGTAGATATTGTTAATGACATGGTAACAGTTTTTTCCTATTTGAATTTAATAGTCAGAGTGTTGTCTGAAATAACTGAGCTTCAGAAGATATACAGTAGATTTAAATGATTCTCTTTATATGGGGATTGTTAGTTACGGTGTTAGTGGAGTTTTATTAAATCAATCTAACATATCACGTTGATGTTTATATGAGACATACTACATTTGTTGTACTGTTACATTACAATATCGTGCCTTATACTCATGACATGTTAACATGAGATATACTAAACTCGTAGTGCTGTTACATTACAATATCGTGCCTTATACTCATGACATGTTAACGTGAGATATACTAAACTCGTAGTGCTGTTACATTACAGTATCGTGCCTTATACTCATGACATGTTAACATGAGATATACTAAACTCGTAGTGCTGTTACATTACAGTATCGTGCCTTATACTCATGACATGTTAACATGAGATATACTAAACTCGTAGTGCTGTTCCATTACAGTATCGTGCCTTATACTTATGACATGTTAACATGAGATATACTAAACCCGTAGTGCTGTTACATAACAGTATCGTGCCTTATACTTATGACATGTTAACATGAGATATACTAAACTCGTAGTGCTGTTCCATTACAGTATCGTGCCTTATACTTATGACATGTTAACATGAGATATACTAAACTCGTATTGCTGTTCCATTACAGTATCGTGCCTTATACTCATGACATGTTAACATGAGATATACTAAACTCGTAGTGCTGTTACATTACAGTATCGTGCCTTATACTCATGACATGTTAACATGAGATATACTAAACTCGTAGTGCTGTTACATTACAGTATCGTGCCTTATACTCAGCACATGTTAACATGAGATATACTAAACTCGTAGTGCTGTTACATAACAGTATCATGCCTAATACTCAAGACATGTTTACATTGGACATAATAAACCCGTAGTGCTGTTACATTACAGTATCGTTCCTTATACTCATGACATGATTACATGAGATATACTTAACCTGTAGTGCTGTTACATTACAGTATCATGCCTTATACACATGACATGTTTACATAGGACATACTAAACTCGTATCGTGCCTTATACTCATGACATGTTTACATGGGACATACTAAACTGGTATCGTGCATTATACTCATGCTATGTTTACATGGGACATACTAAACTCGTAGTGCCGTTACAGTACAATATCGTGCCTTATACTCATGACATGTTTACATGAGACATTCTAAACTGGTATCGTGCCTTATACTCATGACATGTTTACATGAGACATTCTAAACCCGTAGTGCTTTTACATTACAGTATCGTGCCTTATACTCGTGACATGTTAACATGAGACATACTAAACTCGTACTGCTGTTATATTACAGTATCGTGCCTTATACTCATGACAAATTTACATAAGACTTACTAAACTCGTGCTACTGTTAAATTACAGTATCGTAGTGCTGTTACATTACAGTATCGTGCCTTATACTCATGACATGTTAACATGTGACATACTAATATCGTAGTGCTGTTACATTACATTATCGTGCCTTATACTCATGACATGTTTACATGAGACATACTAAACCCGTAGTGCTGTTCCACTACAGAATTGTGCCTTATACTCGTGACATGTTTACATGAGACATACTAAACGTGTAGTGCTGTTACATTACAGTATCGTGCCTTATACTCATGACAAGTTTACATGTGACATACTAAACTCGTAGTGCTGTTACATTAAATTATCGTGTCTTATATTCATGACATGTTCACATGAGATATACTAAACCCGTAGTGCTGTTCCACTACAGTATTGTGCCTTATACTCGTGACATGTTTACATGAGACATACTAAACGTGTAGTGCTGTTACATTACAGTATCGTGCCTTATACTCAAGACAAGTTAACATGAGACATACTTAACTCGTAGTGCTGTTACATTAAAATATCGTGTATTATATTCATGACATGTTCACATGAGATATACTAAACCCGTAGTGCTGTTCCACTACAGTATTGTGCCTTATACTCGTGACATGTTTACATGAGACATACTAAACGTGTAGTGCTGTTACATTACAGTATCGTGCCTTATACTCAAGACAAGTTAACATGAGACATACTAAACTCGTAGTGCTGTTACATTAAATTATCGTGTCTTATATTCATGACATGTTCACATGAGATATACTAAACCCGTAGTGCTGTTCCACTACAGTATTGTGCCTTATACTCGTGACATGTTTACATGAGACATACTAAACGTGTAGTGCTGTTACATTACAGTATCGTGCCTTATACTCAAGACAAGTTAACATGAGACATACTAAACTCGTAGTGCTGTTACATTAAATTATCGTGTCTTATATTCATGACATGTTCACATGAGATATACTAAACCCGTAGTGCTGTTCCACTACAGTATTGTGCCTTATACTCGTGACATGTTTACATGAGACATACTAAACGTGTAGTGCTGTTACATTACAGTATCGTGCCTTATACTCATGACAAGTTTACATGTGACATACTAATATCGTAGTGCTGTTACATTAAATTATCGTGCCTTATACTCATGACATGTTCACATGAGACATACTAAACCCGTAGTGCTGTTCCACTACAGTATTGTGCCTTATACTCGTGACATGTTTACATGAGACATACTAAACGTGTAGTGCTGTTACATTACAGTATCGTGCCTTATACTCAAGACAAGTTAACATGAGACATACTAAACTCGTAGTGCTGTTACATTGAATTATCGTGTCTTATAATCATGACATGTTCACATGAGATATACTAAACCCGTAGTGCTGTTCCACTACAGTATTGTGCCTTATACTCGTGACATGTTTACATGAGACATACTAAACGTGTAGTGCTGTTACATTACAGTATCGTGCCTTATACTCATGACAAGTTTACATGTGACATACTAATATCGTAGTGCTGTTACATTAGATTATCGTGCCTTATACTCATGACATGTTCACATGAGACATACTAAACCCGTAGTGCTGTTCCACTACAGTATTGTGCCTTATACTCGTGACATGTTTACATGAGACATACTAAACGTGTAGTGCTGTTATATTACAGTACCGTGCCTTATACCCATGACATCTTTTCTCCTATGGATAGAATTTATTGAAACTTCTTAGTATTTAATATTTTGATATATTTAGGTAATATCAGAAATAACACGTACTAATTATTGTTCAGTTGTGTTGTATCCTCGCCAAATACACACCCGTCTTTGTATTTTGTCTAAAATAGGGATGGTACAAGACATATATACACAATCTTTAGATTTGTTTACAAAAATTATTTGATTAAAACTAATATGTGTGTATAGAAATAATAATTAATATCCTTGAACAGGTAGTTTTAAGTTTGGATTTTTTATTGAGCAACTATCGTTTATTAAAGCTGTTTCAAACAATGCGGCAAAGTGAATTTTTATTAAATGTGTCATAAGAAGATGTAACAACTTGTATTATATGAGATTGTAAGATGTAACAACTTGTATTATGTGAGATTGTAAGAACATTTTATCAATACTGTATCAGAAAATATTTAAGAGACGCTGATTTCTATATCAAAATTACACTTTCGCGATTCGCCGCAAATGATTTATCTAAAACTCCCAAATGTTTAAATTCAGTATTAAAGTTTTCCAAGACATGTTTTTGCACCCATAAAGTTGTTTTAATTAAATCAAAATTAACATACGTACGTAACAACTTTTAAATTTTTGTTTGTATATTTCTTGACATTTTCTACTACATTTTTACAACTCAGTTCAAAGACGCGCATTGTGTTGATGAGGTTATAACAACAACAAACATGTACGACAACCTGTGTGTATTTTATTATATTACTCCTCTAAACATTTTCTTAATAACTTATAAGTTTTGTTAGATTCTACTTATAAGAAATAAAACAAAAATCATTTGAATGAAACAGAAAATGTTCACGTGATAAACATTGTTCATGTAATATATCTAGTGCACGTGTGTTACAACGTACTATGTTGAATGTTTTTTCAATACAGATAAAGATATAATTGATTTAATAATTTAGTCCTTTTTCAATAATCACATGTTGTTTGCTGAGTCGATAGTCCTAATGTGTTCTTTGAAAATTAATTAAGATCTCTATACGAACCTCCAAGTATGATAGAATGTGCTCAACCTGGAATGTGCCCGACACTGTGTTAATGTGTGAACCCAACATTGCTGTTCTATCTTTTTCCCATTTTCATAGATTAAATTTAAGATGGTTTTCATTGATATAGAGACCCCAAGCAGTAAGGGAAAATAAAAGTTGATCGAATATGGCAAATATCATTAGAACAATAAAAATCGCGTTTCATCTTAAAATGTTATACGATCAGCAAGCGAATGAATTGTTGACACGGTACGATATTGTATTCCAAGTATGATTTTATTTCTTAATTCCCAATTCAAATACGACACTGGTTTTCATTTTGCTCTAAATATATCAATAGTGTCATTTAAACAACACAATTATAATAAAAACGGTAGATATAATTATTTAGTTATTAGGAAATGTAGTTATGACCGGCATTGTGCGGCTAACCCATATTGAACTTCCTGTTTCAAATGGGTGTTTGTCACGTTTGCAGTGAGCATAACAGGCAATATGAACTGAACAGTATGTTCATATATTTTGGTTTGTAATCACGTCTCAGGATAAATATATATGAGATGAAAACCCCAAATATTTATACCAGATATTATACTTATTAAATGCAAGTGCGTCTACTCATGTATTGATAACTGAAACTTATTGAAAGGAACATAAAAGGTTAAAAGGTTAAAAAAAACTTTTGTATATAAATCTCATAAATGTTATACTACTGCTTCGATTAACATTAATAATGTTATGTTTGCAATGACCTACACTGTTAACAATGTTTGCAATTACCTACACTGTTAACAATGTTTGCAATTACCAACACTGTTAACAATGTTTGCAAGTACTCACTCTGTGTTTACTAATTGTAAAAAGAAACAACTGTTGAAGACAATCGATACCCTGTGTAATATCTACGTTTTTTGTTTCCATGATAAACTGGAAGAGTGTGACATAACCCTACGTCGGCTTAGATCAAAGGAATATTGCTCATAATACATGCACCCCTCGAGAGGAGTGCTGAAATATTCATCGATATATGTTGCGTCACCAAAACGATCTAGAAAACGTGTACGGATTCTTACTTAATTTTATGACGTGTCTGTGACATCTTATTAAATATTTATATTACGTTGCTGTTTAAGGATTATGTAATATAAACAGTAAAATGGAAGAAGTTGTATCCAGGGATTAAAGTAAGAAATACCAACGTTTACTGTATTAGTAAAGATTCAGTATATTACCTAATTAATACCGTATAAGACTTTTCACGCTGCATGTGCGTCGTGCTTTTGCATGCTATCATGACAGTATACGCTGTTAAATAATATGCAAATTCGAATATTATAACAAAGGATATTATTATTAATTTTCATTTATTTTGATATGTTGGAAAACCCGGCTCTAAACAAACCTAATCCATCTTTAAGTATGTCTGCTTGTATTTGAAGCACACGCTTTAAGCATCATAACACACATCTACAAGATCTACACAGAAAAATAGCACCGAAGCGTTTTTTACATTATATAGTGTCTGTCTCTCATGCAGGATAACGTGGGCTCGGAGTTCGATCCCCTGCCCCGTCACGATACCAGAGGTTCCAGCATCATTAAGATAGTGATAAGACCAATAAATGCGTTTGAAGCATAACACGTATTGATAATTTCTGTTTCGAACAATATTTAAAATATATTGACATACTAAAGTTTAGACAGAGTATTGTTACATTTAGAACTTCTTCCCATTCGTTAATGATTGAAAAAGGACGTCATATGAATATTACAAGAGAAATGCGTTATTGCATATTCTGTGATTTACTTATTGAAACAGAATACCACTTTCTTCTAGTATGTCCATTATATAGAGAGCTACGCTTAAAATATCTGCCAAAGAAATATTTTGAATCCCCGTCCTTGAGCAAGTCTAATATATTAATGTCTAGTAAAAATGAACATATTGTACGCAATTTAGCAATGTTTATATATTATGCATTCACAATGAGAAATTCATACATACAAGGTATCTAGTTAGATTATTAAATATGTATGTATATATATATTTGTAATGTGTGTATAAATATATGAGTAACTGACATAACTATATCACATGTGCACACTTCTATGCATTGTATATATTTGTTTATTATTGCCGGTGGCCTTGATATAAAAAAAAAAATAAAGTTGAAAGTTGGTGGAGTAACAACCGACGTGTCTGCGTTACGTTTATACATGTGAATACTTTATATAATTAATTGCAATTAATACATTTATTGACAAAAAAAGTCGTTAATCGCATTAAAATTCCTTACAATAGTACCCGACACGCTATTTCTGTCACATGCTTTATACTACTGAAAAGTTAATTTAATCACAGGATGTAAGTAATTGGGATTGTAATAGATATACCAATGTCCAAAATAATTGGACAACAACATTGATGAGACGAGAGAAAAACTTGATGTAATCGTACATATTGAATACCATGACTATACGATTGCATAGAAACGTGCAGCATTGATTTCACCCTCTGTTATCTTAACGAGTTTTCATAGTGTTAACCTTGTAAAATATTTAGCTACTTTCCAATTAACTCCGATAAAGTAATTAGGTAAACCAATCTGAAAAGGACATATAGACGTATACTAGATGTTGTAAGAGATAAGAGTAGATCAGTTAGAGAAGACTGTGAAAACCAATACACCTCATGTAAGTGTTGAAATATCGTTTTGGACGCTTGCTTCGTAATAAAAGAATATGATATTTGGCGATGAATAAAAATTGAATAACATCTGTCTGTCTGTCTGTCTGTCTGTCTGTCTGTCTGTCTGTCTGTCTGTCTGTCTGTCTGTCTGTCTGTCTGTCTGTCTGTCTGTTTGTCTGTCTGTCACACGCTCAATGTTGAGCATCACGGCAGGTCGGGTGGTGGCTAGATCAATCTTACAAAAAATAACAAGTGGGCCTATGCAAGTCGCTTTAAAATGTAAAACTATATACAAAGCGTAAGGGTTTGCTGTCAAATAAAAAGGATTGACAGTCTACTTGAACATGAAACGGACACTTCTACAAATAGTTTGAAAGTGCAAAAAGTTTTAATTCTCAGAGTATAGTCTAAAGTTCAGTTTAAAATATTGAAAATTAAACACAAACAGTTTCTAACAAAACACAATGGATATTAACGCCATTGAAAAGCAAACAAATCGAGTTCTAAATAGAATTGATCGTAATGAATTCATACGCTACAAAACATTTGAAAAAAAACAACAACTCTTAATAGGAACGGGTCATAAACCTACTACAGAGTTCAGATCTGGTACATTATATAAGCATAAACGTATGAACGTTTTGAAGATTGCGCGGTGAAAGGGAAGTAGGAGAGATGTTGGAGAGAGAGAAGCTGGGGGTGGGGGTGGGGGGGGGGGGGCGGGGTATTATATAAGCATAAAGGTCTTAACATTTTGAAGATTGCACGTTGAAAGGGAAGTAGGAGAGATATTGGTGGGGGGGGGGGTATTATATTAGCATAAACGTCTGAACGTTTTGAAGATTGCGCGGTGAAAGGGAAGTAGGAGAGATATTGGTGGTGGTGGGGGGGGGGGGGGGGGGGGGGTATTATATAAGCATAAACGTCTGAACGTTTTGAAGATTGCGCGGTGAAAGGGAAGTAGAAGAGATGTTGGAGAGGGGGGTTATTATATAAGCATAAACGTCTGAACGTTTTGAAGGAGAGTTGATGGAGAGGGGGGAGAGGGGGGTTAACTTGGTAGGATTTCCCTGAACTCGTTTCTGGGGAGAATACATTTGATTCCAAAACAAAAATAAGTTGACAAGCTAAGTATACATTTCGCCATAGCTAAACAATGCATTCAAGTAAAGTATTATGTCGAACCATTTGACTTACATAAATGTTAAGAACATATGTTACATATGAAATTGACACTAAAAGTAATCGGTTTTTGGTGTTCTGATCATTATTGGACAATTCAACTAATTTGATAGTTATATGTTTACCGAAGTGACTCTATATACATGGAGTATAAACAAACAATCCTTAATTACAATTTCACCGTATTTACGAAACAGCTGTAGATTCGTTCTGACAAAAACACGAGTGAAACAATCGATACATTACTATATCATTATACATATTTGCCTTTGCACTGACATTAACTATTAAACTTTTCCGCAAACGATCTTCAAAACGATGGAGTGGTAAAAACATATACTATTAATGTAAATGTATCGTTTGCTACAAATCGTTAAGCCAAATAATTACATCTTTTCTCAGGGGCTCTACAACTAAGTGTATGTAATATTAATACTTTATCGGCTCACAGAAACGTACTTGTGTTCGTCATCACTAAATGAAAATGTACAAACTTCTACTAAAGTAGTGCATTTATATACTACACAATGTAAGTAAACAATAAAACCAGCTGTGTAACGCAACAGCAATTCTTCAGAGAACTAATATGTATTCCTAAACAACTCAAGCAAAATGGAAAATACCTTTCATTTCTTTTCTATAAAGTGACCAATTTTGTCACCTTGCAATAGGTTTATGAGGGTCGAGATGTACCATCCCTCAACGAAGCATACAAATTTATGCATATGTTAAGCCATATATATATATTAATCTTAAAGAGACACACCGGAGTCTCAACACCTTATAAACCATGTATATATTAATCTTAAAGAGACACACCGGAGTCTCAACACCTTATAAACCATATATATATTAATCTTACAGAGACACACCGGAGTCTCAACAACTTATAAACCATATATATATTAATCTTACAGAGACACACCGGAGTCTCAACACCTTATAAACCATATATATATTAATCTTACAGAGACACACCGGAGTCTCAACACCTTATAAACCATATATATATTAATCTTACAGAGACACACCGGAGTCTCAACACCTTATAAACCATATATATATTAATCTTACAGAGACACACCGGAGTCTCAACACCTTATAAACCATATATATATTAATCTTACAGAGACACACCGGAGTCTCAACACCTTATAAACCATATATATATATTAATCTTACAGAGACACACCGGAGTCTCAACACCTTATAAACCGTATATATATTAATCTTACAGAGACACACCGGAGTCTCAACACCTTATAAACCGTATATATATTAATCTTACAGAGACACACCGGAGTCTCAACACCTTATAAACCGTATATATATTAATCTTACAGAGACACACCGGAGTCTCAACACCTTATAAACCGTATATATATTAATCTTACAGAGACACACCGGAGTCTCAACACCTTATAAACCGTATATATATTAATCTTACAGAGACACACCGGAGTCTCAACACCTTATAAACCGTATATATATTAATCTTACAGAGACACACCGGAGTCTCAACACCTTATAAACCGTATATATATTAATCTTACAGAGACACACCGGAGTCTCAACACCTTATAAACCGTAAATATATTAATCTTACAGAGACACACCGGAGTCTCAACACCTTATAAACCGTATATATATTAATCTTACAGAGACACACCAGAGTCTCAACACCTTATAAACCGTATATATATTAATCTTACAGAGACACACCCGAGTCTCAACACCTTATAAACCGTATATATATTTACCTTAAAGAGACACACCAGAGTCTCAACACCTTATAAACCGTATATATATTAATCTTACAGAGACACACCAGAGTCTCAACACCTTATAAACCGTATATATATTAATCTTACAGAGACACACCAGAGTCTCAACACCTTATAAACCATATATATATTAATCTTACAGAGACACACCAGAGTCTCAACACCTTATAAACCATATATATATTAATCTTACAGAGACACACCAGAGTCTCAACACCTTATAAACCATATATATATTAATCTTACAGAGACACACCAGAGTCTCAACACCTTATAAACCATATATATATTAATCTTACAGAGACACACCAGAGTCTCAACACCTTATAAACCATATATATATTAACCTTAAAGAGACACACCAGAGTCTCAACACCTTATAAACCATATATATATTAACCTTAAAGAGACACAACAGAGTCTCAACACCTTATAAACCATGGCTTGAGCTTATTTCTGTTATGAAACAATATTTATGTGTAACGATAATGATGAGCAGAGTGAGGGTGGATGTGCTTCAACAAGGTTTCAGGTATGAGTGCCATTTTTGCGACTGGCCGTAACAAAAACAGAACAGAACATATATTTAATTTCAGACTTAATACATCGTCATAGTAACATATTTACAATCCATTATATCACGTGTAATATTTCGTTAATGAGTACATCATTAGTATCCTCCTGTTGCATTTAACGATTTAAAGCCCAATTTTTAGGTAACATCGAGTGATGACAAACATTAGGCCAGTTTAAAGTTCGCGAAGCCCGAGGACTTTTCGACAATATTAAACTAGACTTATGTTTTTCATCACCCGTAAAAAAACTAAAAGTTCGGCTTTAAATCCTTATATTTACATTATATTTTCAAACTATTTTAGATAAAACTATTTCGTTATTGTTGTCATTTTGATATTTAAAAAGCAAGTATACGCATTTAATCGCAAAGCCAATGCCATGAATGTAACGGCGACTAAGTGCATGCATTTGTATGGCAACTTACGGCAAACGTCACATAAACCTTACAGCAACGTGACGTCTCACCAGTAAAACAAAATTATGCAACCAATGAAATGCAAGCTTGTCCTTTTTAGCTTTACTCAGCTGCTAATGCTTATCACTGTGAAATGAAATACACTTACTATATATTGTTCAATGAGGCCGATTGCAGTAAAAATGTAATTATAATCATTTGATTTATGTTAAATGTGTATTTATGTTTTAAATATAAATGTCTGAATAATGTAAGAAATCCTTTTCGATCTTAA
Organism: Panopea generosa; assembly: GCA_029582155.1. Taxonomy (NCBI): domain Eukaryota; kingdom Metazoa; phylum Mollusca; class Bivalvia; order Adapedonta; family Hiatellidae; genus Panopea; species Panopea generosa. Next base: position 87,009,891 of record CM055896.1, read on the forward strand.
GTTATTCAAGAAGAAGAAGAGGATGGAAATGTTTATTAAACATTAATATGATTATTATTCGTTCATTGTAAACATATACCTAAATTTCACCTTAAACATTTACAAGGCCGTTCAAGGAAACCCGTACTATCACTTTGTTTGTGTTTATATAAATACAACTCTGAGTACTGCATGCATTGGTTCTATCCGGGCTACCTTAATGGATGCATCCTACAAATGTTACAAATCCTGGTTGATATATATTTTCTAATTGTTCTCAATATATTTTAAATAGCATCTTAACTGCCTTCGTCACTACACTAGACCAGCTTTTGTCGATACTCTCGTATTTTGAAACTACAAAACAAAGTGTAAATTAAAAGAACAATTTTACAAATTAAAATTAACATTGGAAGAGACCTAATCCAATTAAAATGCAGTGAAGCGGTGTTATTTACTGCGGGAGTCATGTTGATGTAGCCAAATCAGGAATTTCCTCTACAGAAACAATCAGACAAGCTTCAGGAATTGTGTCTCTAGCACCTCCTTTTATATTCGATGATTTAATGACAAGGAGGAAAGAGACATTTAATTCAATGATTAGCGACTGAAAATGTGTTCTATTCTCTGTTGACGGTTTTTTTACAAACGTTTAGAATATAATTATATCTATTACTTGTTTAAAATACTGATATCAAATGCAAATAAACATTAACACTTCATGCACAATTTACATATGCTACACTATAAATACTGCGGAATATACTCGAAATATGGTGTATCTTTTCAGTTGAACTTCTTTATTTTAATCCAAATGCGAAATAAATTATTACGACATCTGTACAAATCACGCCCAAGCATTCCTGGATAGTCATAAACATGTGCGTCTTGTCTTGTTCAAGGATACCACATATAGCCACGGGGGAGATCGAACCCACGACACTCCGATTGTGAGTTCGGTACTCTACCACTGGATTACGCGCTTCTGGTGGACTATGGTGTATCTGAATATGGTGTATCTAAGATAGTAAGTTTCGTTTAAACATGTCCCATCTACTCACATGCTATAACGTTCATTGCTTCAGCAGCAGCGGTATTTTGTTCCTAAGTGACTGTTCGGTAACCGAATTATATTTGTTTCTTTAATAAATAAATGTAAAAGATAAAAAACGTATATGGCTATCATGAGACAAAGCAGTCAAATGACACATCCGTTAAAGTAACATAAACTTGAAATGTACACAGAATAAGTATTGTCAATGCAATACATACCCACAGAGGAAATGTCTACTGGATCAACTCCACCGAAGCTGTCAACAGAAAAATATGCACTTGGGAGCTGAGACCTAGCTAACGAATGCACCCAACAATTTTGCTTCATCACATCATAAAACATTGTAAACAGAAGTGTTCCCGCAATACAGTTACACTACAAATACGGCAGTAGACACATATACTGTGTAAAACAAAGATATTTTAATAGTATATCTTATATTTATAACTACATCTACACACAGTCACACAGAGAACGTTGGGTAGAATAATTTAGAGAATGTCCTCTTGTATGAAGACAGCGTGGTTACCCAAAATGTATCTTTGCTAAGATACGTGAACGTGGAAGTGTTAATAAATTGTTAAATGAACATTAAACACCATGTAATAAAATGCCAACTAAACTTTATGTGTATAACAATCGCCACAAAATATAATTGCTAATAGATTGTGCGCACATTCGATATTGCACGTCAACTCTCGTTGTATGACTTATGGGATTAGATATGCCATGCAGAAACGAGGCGCGTGTCTCTATATTTATTTGAATGCTTAACAGTAAAATATGATATTGAAATATAGAACATCAATCCACTGCATGGATCAGACAGGCTGATGCACTCAGTGTTAAACTACAGACTTCTCTTTATAGCAAACATTATTCTTAAGTTATCCTTTTTTGTATTGGCAAAGTCGGAAGTAATTTTAACTTCACACATAACCGCTGCCAAAAGACACAGCGTCATCCATCTACGACATGTCAAATAGAACGGACGTAATTTCATTTTCTATATTTGCATAGTCTCGAATAAGGCAAATTTAATTTGAAAGCGACCATACGCCGAAGGCTTTTTTAAACTAATTTGTAAAAATAAAACACGCTCAAAAGCAAATGAAACAGCTATAGAAACATAAATATACAATTAGCTACCTGTAAAGGTGTTGATTAAAATATTGCGAAGTATAGAGTTATATTTAAACTCAATTTTGTCGGTATTACCTACTGTAACTCGTATTTCGTTAAATAAAGAAAACAGGGACATAATGGTTGCGATGAATGTTTTGTTTAAATTAAGACTGAGCACGTAAAACAAAAATAATGAAAAGTAATGAATTACAATTCGAAACAAAAACGGCGAGCTATGTACGAAATGTACCAAAATGAAATGGGTAGCAGTTTAAACATAAAACTACTCAAAAGACAAATATCACGATAATTTGATACTTAATAAAAACATTTTTTTTTATATCAGTAAAGAGTTCAATATTATATCTATCGGTAAATTTACAATATCCATAGTATTTCTATCTTACTGGTTTCACTTTCCCAGATTAACGATACTATTCTGTTTCATTTTCAATAAAATTCAAATGATATTTTAAAGCAATCCTGCCAAATACTTTTTTTCAAAGCTAAATATAAATATCATCTTATTATTATTTAACGTAAAATAATGACAGTTTTAATTGTTTCAGATAAAAGGTCAATTAAAAGTGCCATTCAAAATTTTTGCTTTTTTATATGTATTACTTTATCAAGATTTCTCTCAAATATTATATTTTGAAATTAATAAAAATAAAAAAACCTAAAAATACATTTCCATCAGGACGCGTAGCATCCACAGAACCTCAACAACTCAGTTTAATTACAGCAGAATCTAAATGTGTATGATGTATTAATACATTTAACAGAAGGAAAGTCATCGTACTGCCTGTCTGCAATTGTTGACAGAATGTAGATTCATGTTACTGGAACGAACAAATTGGTATATAAATCTACGCCAATTTTTGGAGACATATTTTATCATTTTCACTGGGAGATTTTACCCTCTAAATCAGGACTTATACCGAAGCAATTGTGTTTGTATTTCCTAGGGAAATGCTATTAAAGTAAATTATATCAAAGGCATCTCATTGTCAATAGTAATCGTGTTGCCGTTGCAATGAAAGTCGTAATTCAATTGTCTCAAAGTCTCTACTCCTAAAGCCCAAGTAAGAAATGAAACGGAGCTGTTTTAAGGCGCGCTCTTGTCATTGTCAATGGCCAGGCCTGTAAATGAAATTATTTTCAGTTTGATTTCCCAAATATTAGACAAATAAAATCTGTTTCTTACTGATTCTGAGATTGGCTTAGGAATTTGATTTACGTTAACTCAATATAGATGATGCTGGCCTGTATCTATTTTATTCTAATGCTGTGTAGCAAAGAAGGCATCAGACGAAATTGAGTTGCTAAATTGTTTGATCTATTAAATCGCTTTTTAATTTAAACATTCATGGTTTATCTTTGTTTTTGTACGTCACCTCTTAAAACTGCATTCGTCTTCTGCAATATATATCGCAATAAATGAAACGTATAAGGTTTCAGTTGGTGGCGTATAATACCTTATATATAAAGCCACTTCTAACACACAACATGTTACATAATTATGACATATCCAGTTTTATTGATAAAGGAAGACCTCAGAATGAATCTGAACAGAATCATCATCCTTCCACAAGTAACTGGCAAACTTTCTCACATAAAGGTTTTGGACCGAGTCCATACATGTGTGCCTGGATCGCATTCTGTGTAATTGTTTTAAACTTTTGTCGAGATTTGTATGTGATAAAATATCCAAACGTAAGGTTCGAGATATGATGCATGCTTGAACAGCTAGGATCTTATCTTGACAGATACGTAAATAAACACGTTACTATGGTATAGTTTCTGTGGTGACGATGGTGAAGCAATTGCCTTCAACACGAGATATAAATGTTTGAGTCCTGATATAGGATGTAATTTATCCCCTTAATATTGTCTTGTCTGTTACAAAACTACCATGTTATTTGATATTACTCTAAGAAATGTATCTTTTATCATGTGTTTTAATTAATGGCACTAATAGGTAATGTAACTACATTATTACAAAAATAAAACACACACAAACACACACACACACACACACACACACATTTTGTCATAATGGTGGTATGAATTCGATATTTTTACTTTTTTAAATAAAATTAAATCAGCGGTGATTTTCTTATTTAAAATAATCTATAAATCGTTGAATTTGATCCTTACCATCATCTTAAACTGTCTCCAACTCAATTTAACTTCACTATAAACATAACTTGCATTGCTGCTCAAATCCACTAGTCTTGATATTGACATGTGCAAATCAGTGAAATATACACATGTATATATACATATATATAATTCAATTTATATACATCGATTATTGTTATGTTTGTAATTTTGTTTTATATATATTTTCCTCTAATACAAATATGGGAAACAGCTTAGGTCTGGGGTACCGTTATTACTCACGAAGGAAAATACATACATAAAAATCAACCTTTATATCGTCAAACGTTATGCATAAAGCTAAATGTGACTGTTCATAGATATAGATCGTTATCTTCAAACTGAAAAATAAATGTGGAAATCTTGAGCGATATTATACTTTAAAATACCTGTTTAATGTTATAGGATTAAAATGCAATACCAAGTGTTATTTACAACAAATACATAAAAACCTGTTATATGTTATATGATCAAAATGTAATACTAAGTGCTATTTACAACTTATACATAAAAATCTGTAAAATGCTATATGTGATTAAAATGCAATACTAAGTGCTATTTACAACTAATACATAAACATCTGTTAAATGTTATATGATTAAAATGCAATACTAAGTGCTATTTACAACTAATACATAAAAATCTGTTAAATGTTATATGATTAAAATGCAATAATAAGTGCTATTTACAACTAATACATAAAAATCTGTTAAATGTTATATGATTAAAATGCAATACTAAGTGCTATTTACAACTAATACATAAAAATTTGTTAAATGTTATATGATTAAAATGCAATAATAAGTGCTATTTACAACTACATGTAATACATAAAAATCTGTTAATAGCTATATAATTTAAATGCAATACTAAATGCTATTTACAATTATTATTATCCAGATGATCAACAAAAATTAAAAAGTGATACCAGTCACCAGTCTTAGAAATACGCTTATTAATGTAGCTTTAACTACATCATTGTATCAGGCAATTAATTGTTAATCTGCATTAAGTGGCATTACGGTGAATGCTTCAAGCAATATCAAGACGTTCATTGTATTAGCGGCAGTTTCATTCTTCTTGCAAATTTGTAATTCTATAATCGATACCCTCGCTATTTTCAAATTGACAACACATGATGTCTTTAATTAAGAAACAATATAGTGCATTTTGTAGTAAACGGTATTAAAATGACAAAATACTATTTTGGAGGTGTCGAATTTTAAAGATAATAAGCTGTTTTGCTAATATCACACGCTGTGAGAATCACCAATATGTTTCCAATCTATATCGCGTGTATAATGCAATAAGTGGAATGGTTCGGCTTAGGCACTGTCATCGACTATGAAATACTTCTTAAAATAGATATATGAACAACGTACCGTCATAAAAATCGATGAAAACCCATAATATATTGTCTCTCTTATATGAAAAAGCATTTATTTTATATTTCATGATGAATAAGATTGCACACGCCAAATCACCACGCATGTCATAGCGAAACAATAGTACTTTGTAATGTGATCTCTCTGAATCAAGTAAACTGAAGGGCAATAAGGTGACTTATATTTACTTTAAAGTCGGTAAGCAATAAAAAAGAAACGGAGTAAATTAAATGATTTTTAATTATGATTTTAACATTTGATAAAAATCCATATTCATTTATTTAAGTCTTTATTAGTTACACTACATGTGCACTACCACAGGGTATTATTTATTTACATATATGATATACAAATATGGATTTGTCAGGTGTTGAATATGTGACATGCATCAGAAAATGAATTTGGACTGAGGCGATAGTGAATGCTGAATAAGAAAGAGGTTAATATCATTAATTTTGCTAAAAGATTAAATACCACCAAGGAGAATGTGGACCAATGAGATTTGGGATTATTTTTTAATCATGTGATAAATGTAGATAGCACACTTATCTTGACATGCACATTCCTTTTTGTGTGTAATTATAGACAGTTCTGTTTTTTAGAAACAAAAACATTCAGTACGTTATATCAACAATGCTTTCTAGACAAATGTATGTATTTTCAGAAAGTCACACTGCGTTCCATGTAATCTTAGAAAAAATCTCCCCACATTATAGCCATACTGCTTGTTATCTGGTAGGCACGACTTTATTGTTATGTTGTAAAGGATATCATCACACATTATGTGGTCGTCAGACGACTCTAAACTATTGTCGTGATGTATCTCAACAATCTTCACTATCTCTAACGGCGTTCTTCATTTTGAAAATCAAAACACTTTACTTTCCTTGTTTGCAGAATCAATGGTGAATTGCTTAAAAGACTTCCTATTTAATCATTGCACTCTGCTCCGTTTAATGGTTAACATATATTTTTAGGTTATGTTAAAATACATTCTTTCAAAAACAGTATAAAAAAATAGAAATTATTTGAAGGCTAATAACAATAAATTCAACAAGTAATTTGCAAGATTATCGAAAATATTCAATATATGGTTAAATTAATTTCGGTTAAACTTATTTCAGAAGGAGAATATTACATTTATTTTGGTATAACAAATCACTTGAGATCAACTAAGAAATTACGTACTATTATTGAACATTCATGCGATATGAACTTATGTGTATAACGCACAAAGTCAGTCACTTAGACAGACAGATCGATTCATTTCGGTGATTAATGCATACATCGACAATTAAAACAACATGTACAGTAAATATAAATATTACATATATGAGGCATTTTGAACCATAACATGTGCAAGGATAACACAAAAAAGTAAACTCTTATTTCCTTTATGGTCCTTTGTGATGATAGCATGACATATAGAGGCTAACAACCAGTCCAAATCTTAATTATGAAAGAAAGTTATTCCATCTTGTTTTACTTTAATGAGAATCAAGTAGACTATAACATGTAATATAAGTAATAAATTGATTAAACATATCACTTTATATTGTAACTTGCACAATCATACTTAATTTATTACATGTTTAAATGAATATCACAGGCTTAAATGGTACATAGTACGATACAATGTATAGTTATTTAATTGAAATATGTTAATAATAGTAACGCCTATACTAACATCTATTATTAGTATCATATCAATTAGTTAAGCAGCAAATTACAAGCAATTTCGATAAATGTAATTTACGAATAATTCTAAGTTCATGACCAAACGTAATTAAAAATAGTGCAAAAGGTAATATTCGGTAAAATTAAATAGTTTTGATTTAATATAAATGACAAAGATGTTGAAACAATGCACACAGCTACAGTCACCCTATTACAGTCATACTGATTTGTAACAGTAGAAACGCGAGACAAAAGCATCATAACCTATCATAATATACAGTTTACATTTTTTTTTATCTTAACATATGTCCTTATTGTAATTCCTTTATGTATTGATTGATTTTGTGTTGCTGTGGTGACTATTTCCTTTAGACGCTGTGTCTAGTGTTGGATTGTCATGTATTTCGTTCATGACTGATTAACGATTTAATCAAAGTATCATTAAAATCTGTATTTAATCTAAGCTACCTGCATGAAGTGTATTGAAAAAAAAAGTTACTTTTTTAGAATATTTACACTCCGATAAATATTGTATGCAAGTTAGAGGGATATGGTTCTGTATACTTTAATGTTGTTTTTTCGTAATATTATAGAGTATCATGGCATCCATTTTCGTTGTGAAGGAAGATATCAGAATGAATAGAAACACGTTCGGTCTTCACTGATATATGTTATCACTTAAAGATTTTGAACCGAGCTCGATTTGAATCCCTGACCTCAGCGACGAGAAATCAGTGATCCTGTCTCATGTTACCATACTTGTTCATGCATCTGACGTATTTCCGAAGCAATAACGTTCACCAAATTGTGTACATGTAACCATAACTGTGTTGAAAAGGCGTTAACGACGCACCAAACATAGTTTCTTTAAACAGATTTTGCTGTTTAGCATGTATTAATTGTTTAGTGTTTGTTTCCATATAGACAGAAAACTGTTTAAAGAATGAATCGTACAGTCACCTGGAGTAGAAAGCGTTTATCCAATAGTTGCTCTTTTGGTGGTTTTCGGTATTGAACGCGTTCGAACATTGCTGCGTTTCCTCGATATAAATAGTATTCTAGAGCGTATTGTTTATGACCTGAAGCGGTTCACAAATAAAGGAGGTTATATGAATAATTTACTCACTTTGTTAGTACTTTCCTGTACATTGTACGAGAACCTGCCACGTGGATGGTATTTAGAGAAGACGTTTTGTAAACAAAGAGGTTTTCAAAGTAGTCTATATCTATATATCTATATCTAATATAAAGGCTTGTCTACAGCGTATGATTTTAAATATACTAGTAAATATTCAAAACGTATACTGTGTAGGAACACTTTAATAGAAATCACAATACAGCGTATATATCACTGCTGTTATGGTATAAGAAATATTGTCATATTTGATTACATAAGTATCGTGACTATAGATAGTAGGCTATAACAAAGTTTATCTTCATCAAATAAAATAAAGACTTTTAAAACGTTTCTCATATATTTTGTAAAAAAAAATATTAATAGACAGATCAAAATGTTGTGCATTGGTGATCTATCTAAGCAAAACATAATTATAGGTAAGACTATGGACAATGGTTGTTCATATAGAATTTTTCGGCATTGTCAAAACTATACACGGAACAATTATTCCGGAATAAGTTTTTTTTTTTTTTCTGAAAACAAAAACAAACTGTTCTCCATTCATCAAATCTATGTCCTCCCAATGGTGGATCACAGACACATACATCTGTTTTCAACACGACAGAACTAACCAGTGTTAATACTGCCACTTCCTACAAGAGAAATGATACATGTAACACCAGATGTCGTTATGTATTGCTTGTACATATGTGGACAGTTCACGTCACGGGAAAAGTTGAACATTTCCCTTGAATAAGAGCGAACGTCGGTTAGCGATATGATAGTATTTCTGGCGTTATGTAGCCCATTGAAAGGCTACATGAAGGGGGAAATACGGCTGATGAAGGGATGAAAAGATAATCTAAAAGTATTTTGTGTTTTTTAGAAAATGTTTGAACCGTTATTTTATTTATTGCAGTGATGTCACTTTGTTTCCATCCAATCATTGATAAAGTGTCCGTATACATTTGGAAATCTTATCGATGAAAATCATTATAAAGTTACATATGAAGCCATCTTGATTTTTCGAGAATCAGTCCTTTTCTCTTCAAATAATGAATCGTCGCAATAACTGTCTGTATTGAATCATCGAAACAGCTGTCTATGCGTCTGGCTTGTCCGTTAATTTTGGTTTTCCTCCAATGTTTTTTTAAAATACCAAATGAGTTTATTCATGTTTATAATCGACCGATAACCATTTTGTTTAAATAATGGTAATCGTAAATACTAAGACTACTACAAAAAATAGGCTTTGTGCTATCTACATTCACGCATCAAATTAATCCTTACAACCAAACATATCTAAACAAACCAATTTTTATGACTTACCTTTTTCATATCAAAACAATGAACGATTGTATAAAACAAGTGGTGACACCATTAAAATATCAATATTTCTTTTGAAAAATAACTACAAATTCATATTGATTTGTTTACAGATAAATAACTTTCAAAAATACATGTTAGGATGTATTTGAAATTGAGTGAAAAGAAATAAAGGTAATTAAAGTTAACCATTTATGCTGTTATAATGTGGACTTCTGTAACAGCCCTCCATCCAACAGTAAATGTCAAAACGCAAGTAAGATGAAACACCAAAATACAATGTGCGTTCATAGTAATTATGCAGATAGTATCACGTGCATACTCTTTTGGAAGATACTCGTCTGGTAATGAAGGTGTGGCATTCCAGTTGCCGGTATTTAAACGCATTGTTTGAACGGTAACTAGAGCTCAACATGCCCATTAAAATGTACAAGAGCAGTTAAAAACATATAATCGCATTACTATTGAAGTTTCTACCTATCTTTGGCACAAAGTGTCAAGTTAAGAAAACGTTAAAGCATATTTGGCTTTGTCTTACTGCAACACACAGGGTGATTTCAGACACACTTTGATGAGTTTTCCAACGTTAATCGTATTAGTGGACATTGTTACAAGACAATTTCCTTTTCTACTAGTTCCGAAGACCTAATCAGTGAATTCATAGCTATTATTCATTTGGTATCGATCTTGGTAAATATCGGCAGTTAAACTGCTCGGAAAACTCCTGGGAAATGGGTTACTCGGACAAACTTGACCACTGAAAGTAAGAGAGGTCAAAGAGTCTGGCCAGTGGCTATTAATATTTAAAATAGCTAATTAAACCATAGAGACGTATATATGTTATTATTTTGTTAAACGAAGCATAGTTAAAGACCTTAAATCAGCGAAAACTATTCACTGCATGTGTGATTTAACTGATCTGAAATATGTCAGTTCAATATAGATAAGTTTCTGAGTAAATAAAGTAAAGCAGAAGGTGTCTCTTATTCTAGATTAATAGCTTTCATATAGATTTTTGCTAAAACCGCAACAGCTTTTGTAATTTAAATATTATGAAATATGCGTTATTTGTGCGGAAAAAAATTGAATGAAAATGATGAATAAGAATGCAAAGTTTCATATGAACAACTATTCTTGGATTTAACTCGTGACTTAAAACTTAAAAAAAGAAACAGAACATTTGTTTCCTTCATGTGTGTGACAATACAATTAAATTACTCTATATTTAAAAAATTAAATGAACTATTTCTGAGTAATATTTTATAGGAAAAAACCTTATTTCAGATTTTTTATCATCTTTGGCAAATTAAACATGTCTACATATATTCAAGAGACAGTAAAGACGGGTTTTATTTATACATGTATTTAAGATACTTAATATTTATTTTTACTCAAACATAGAAGCTATACTAATGATAATATACTCTTATAGGGGCATATATAATATAGTGATCCTCTTGTATATATTGTCTTAAAGAGACAATATTCTCTTAAAGAGATATATACGTTATAGAAATAAAGAGATCCACTTGTACAGGCATTATAAGTATACTAATTGAAGATATCCACTTACGGAGACATTTAACATATTATAATGAAATATTCCACTCACTAAATGTATCGTAATTATCAATCCCATACATACTTACATTGAAGATATAGTAATAACTAATCTCACACATACACTAATAGACGATTATAATGAAGAAAAAAAAACGCTTTCAGTCATAGACGTTATAGAAATGAACATTCACACACATAGAGGTACTTAAGTTGTTCCACGAATTCCAATCATACATGTATTGCATTAGATATTGTTTTTTTTTTCAGGCGTGTATAACATAATACAACAATTATTATAAAATAACAAATCATTACATAACTGCTTCATTACTGTTTTACAAACTGTCATTTACTATGATAATATGCTAAACCATGTGCAATTATAATTCAAACCGTGTTGTATTTAAACGCCACAGAAGCGACACTCTTACAAATAATAACCGTTTCATACCGATGTCGAACAATTAATGCTGTTTAAGGCATGATCTTTAAATATAACGACAAGGAGCTCCATAAATGTACAATGTACCAAGGCACTACAGATAAAATACACTTTTAAACAATAATGGACTCCAGCACTTTTGGATATTGTTTGTCGATTGTTTGAATAAGAGTACTTTTAGTATGTGTAGGGGAATTATTATAACGGTTTATGTGCCTACAGCTAATTGGAGGTTATGAATTAACGCCATGTTTCCTCTTCTACGAAAATGTACCGGATAAATTTAGATAACATACTCAAAGTGAGACCGTATTAATAAACATTGCAACAAGACACATTCGATTGAGATCTAATCAGTGAGACCAATATTCTCAATTTGTTGTGCATATTGTACAATTTGAAAGAGAATTCATTATTGAATCAGCATTAGCAGTAGGAAAATCATCGCCGGAAGACAACAACTACGTGCTGAGAACGATGTGTCCGTTTTGCTATGTGTCATAGATAAAGAGGACCCGTACTGTCTTTGCTTGCTCCTCGGGATAAATTTACGTACAAAAACGAGTTTCTACTCTGCCGTATTGTCGTTGCTTGTTGATAAATTAATACCACCCAAGGGATAAGTAAACGTTCAAAAACGAGTTTCTGACAAGTTCTTTACGCTAATCTTGCCCTGGTGGCTTGAATTCCTTATCATACAGGAAATGTCTCGATCGCCCTACGGAGAGCAAATTGGGTTTTGTACATCTATAGGTAATGTCTAGATCCGAAACACAAGTGAAAATAAGAGAAATTGTGTTTTAAATACATATATTTACATTATGTTTTCTCGACTATTTCCTCTTGCAATTTTGATACTTAAAAAACCGATTATCTGCATTTAATCGGAAAGCCAATGTCATAATTCATGCAGACGACATTGTCAATACAGTTTTGTAAGTGCACGAATTTGATGGCAACTTACAGCAAACGTCACATAAAACACATGATAACGTGATTACAACTTAAGCAAACGTCACCTAAAACACATGACAACGTGATGGCAACTTACAGCAAACGTCACCTAAAACACATGGCAACGTGATGACAACTTACAGCAAACGTTTCATAAAACACATGATAACGTGATAGCAACTTACAGTAAACGTCACCTAAAACACATGACAACGTGATGACAACTTAAGCAAACGTCACCTAAAACACATGACAACGTGATGGCAACTTACAGCAAACGTCACCTAAAACACATGATACGTGATGGCAACTTACAGCAAATGACACCTTAAACACATGGCAACTTGATGACAACTTACAGCAAACGTCACATAAACACATGACAACGTGATGGCAACTTACAGCAAACGTCACCTAAAACACATGACAACGTTATGAAAACTTAAGCAAACGTCACATAAAACACATGACAACGTGATGGCAACATACAGCAAACGTCACCTAAAACTCATTTCAACGTGATGACAACGTGCCGTCGCACTTGCAAAACAATATCTTGCAACAAATGCAGTGCAAACCTTTCCGATTTACCACCACTTACCCAACTGAAAGTGGTTTTCATTGGGAAATGAAATGCATTGTTTTTTTTTATAAAATATATATCAGCATTTGACTCTGTCCGTTTTGACACTTCTTTAGTTTATTTTCTACTCGAGTAGTATTAAATAAGCAAAGTGAAATACTATGTGTGTGTCTACAAGGTTAAAACCACTCAAACCAGTTCAATATATCACCTATTATATTTTTGACAGATTAAATAATCTGGACCGTTTTCGTAATAATAATATTCCATTTAAATATTGACATGGTTATACGTTGCAAAATGTTTACTGACATTTCTAATGAATCTTCAAATAATAAATAATTATATGTGTAGGTTTTGTGACCATTGGACGAGGACTTAACACTGTTTTGATATTCGCGATATGGTACTTGAAGTATCAAGAGAATCCTAAAAACTTTTATTTTGAAATAAATAAACGCTACTATAACATCCACGTAAATAGAATACCAATATAAAACTGGTATATAACTGGGAAGAAACATGTTTTCTCTATTTGGAATATACTGTAAAACTTCAAATGTGTTGGCAAATACGGTCGTGTGTCCAAATCAATTAACGTAAATGCATGACGTTTGATTAAAGGCAATTTGACTTTATATGGTTTATTGTGGCATGTAAGAACCAAATGTTACCTTTAACTGAAATGCGTTAACAAATAACCTTATTGTCTTCGGTACGTCGCATATCTTATTGATAAACAAAATTGACGTTAATTGTTTAAAAAATTATTAATATGCTTAGAACGTTTGTGAGTTAAAGGAATATGACTGGATTGCAAAACTTGAAACTATAAAAGTGTTATTTTCAGATCTCTTGGGAATAATTATAGAACGTAACCATGAAATGAAAATAACTTTTTTTCAATGAGTATGATTTTGAGTACAAAGCGTGATTTCTAAGCATGTATTTGCAAACAAGGTATGAAAACTATATCTCTACCAAGAAGTCTTCTCTTGTTGTACCAAATATATACACGTACAACATGCTCTTTGTGTAATTCTTGGTAGTGCATGACTTTGTTCATAACTTCTTGTGTGTGCATTTGTATAAGTTATGCACCATATTGATTTAACCATGTTTACACATCAGTGATACCAAATAAAATATATGTATCACGGCTGACTGTGTTAAACATATGTGAAAAAGGGTAAAAATGTTCACATTTAATACAAAGTGTTTTTAAATAGCCACGCGTTAATGGTGGATATCAACTAAGCATTTGTTATAAACCATTTGGCATCTCCCCCATGATAAAGCAAAATGTGATGACATAAATAACACGTCATAGGTGCGTACCCGAAATTTGCTTTAATTGAATAGAATGAGTTTAACGTCATTTTTAATACTTAACACTTAACATTTAAGTATGGCATAACAATAACTAATTATTACGAAACACTAAAATGATAATGTTCTACGGAATATCTGTTGCAAGGTTGTAGCTAAGGAAAGTTGAATATTAGCATTATTCATCAGAAAAATGAATTTATATTTAATTGACATTGTTCGAAGTCAGTTTTGTATTTTCGAGCTTTAACGAAAAAAAGACGTCTTTAATCGGAGTAAAATTCACATGATAAAAGAAAATGCCTTTCCTGTTCATTGAAACTGATGGACATAGTTTACATGCGCTGGTTAAGTGGCACACTCGGCTTTGCATATCTACCGGTTTTAACTAGAAGAGGTAAACTTCCACTTTGACAATTAGCTAAAATGTGGCGGTGTCCTTTATCGAGATTTAATTTCACATATGTTTAACACAAAATTGTATACACTCTGTAAATAACGTCTTTACCATTGTCATTACCAAAATCGTCCTATAATTTCGAAATCCATTTAGCTTGATCCATTTCTATCAAATTATCCTCAATTAGTCTAATTCGATGGCGCATTATTAATTAATCCGTGGGACATATCTACACACGTTTTTAACGCTTTAAGTCTACTTTTCAAGCCCTTTCTTTGACTACTTGACCAGTTGAACGCTTTTGCCTACATGTTTCAAGCTTTTGCTTTAATACAATTGAAGACCAGGTAAAGTATCCCTGTGATGCAATATTTGCTGCTTTTTTTTCAAGCCCCAAAATATATTTGCCAGCTTTGTTTTGAACAGTATATATTTTCTTTTGCTTGTTAAGACCCCAAATATCAGCATCATAGAACAACACGGGCTCAACTAATGATTCATACAGCCTACATAAAACTTCGTACCATCAGCATGTAAGAACTTTGCATATAAAGCCGATAAAGCTCTACTTGCGGATTTTGTAAGTCGTACGTGGGAATTTTAAATCTAAAATTTCATGATACCAAATACCTAAATATATATGTAGGTTCTTGTTAACCGCAAGTTGATTTCACCATATGTAAAATTGAACTGTGATATTTCCTTTGATAAAGGCCTGAAGTGGATCATTTTTGTTACGTCCTTATAATGGATAATCTCCATTTTTTACACTAGGAGTCCAGTGCATTGAGCGTATGTTGCAGAGCTTCTTCCGACAGAGCAATAAATTCCGTCGTCGGCATGTGGACATTGAGGTCGATTCATAGTTTAAAGCATTGATTTCAAGGGCAATGTCGTTGGTATATAAAGCAAAATGTGTCCGCGAGAGTCGACATCCTTGCATCAGTCCGACGTCTAGAAACATGGTCACGTGATCGTTTACCTTAACAGCACATTTTACATTTTTTTTATAAAGAAACTGCATAGCATTGAACATTTTACCGTTAATCCCAACAGCCAGTAGTTTAGTTTAAACATATTTTATTGCTTTTTAACATATTTATAATATATATATATATATATTTATATATACATATATAAGCAAAAGGGTTGGACCACAAGTTCTACCAACATAAGTTACGGCCCTTTCCTACACAAAATGAATTACAAATACTCAACATGACAATTGCAAATAAACAGCATATTATATATTAAACAATTTGATTACATAACCATTATTTAATAGATAGAAATAAAGGATTTAGAAAGAAAGAACAAGGAAATTGAAAATAATGGTTGTATGATATAATAATAAGGTAATCTAAATATACCCTGTAATTAGAAGAATCGTCATCAGGCTGATTTTTTATACACATATAATGTTTAGTTAATTAATATCAAATCATTTTGAGTCTTTGATAAATTGTTGCACAGATGTGAATATAAATGAGTTTTCATCGTCAGTTTAAGTGTCTTTACCGAACTGTTAAGTATGATGACTGAGAGGATGAAATCGACGTGTTGCTCTAAAAAGTTGGATACGTTCATTTGAGAAAATAATACATTTCAGAAAATATGTTCGACTTCTTCTTTTTCGTTACCACAACCCGGGCATCTAGAATATGTTGTAGTCGATTTATAAATTTATCAAAACCTAAATTACTACACCCATTTTTTATGCGTGCATGTATTAAAGATAACTTTATATTTCCAGTAAGATAATGCTGAGGCACTGGTTGTACGTTAAAGAAATAAGTGACTAAAGAACGTTTGAAGGACATTAATGATTCTGAACGACGTATGTGTTAAGGAAGGGTGTTCCAATAAGAAAAACACGAGTGAATAAATGAATTTGCATATAATTGTGTTCTCATATTTGGAACTATGTAATCGAATGCATTTCTAAGGTTGTATTGTATATTAACTCCTATTGTTTCAGGAAATAAATTATTAATATAGTCTGGTAATAAGCCAGTCTTAATTTTATAAGCCGTAATTAATTTTTGATATTTTCTTCTCCCTGACAAAGACAGCCATCCGATTTCGGTATACAATTTTTGAATAGACACAGAACGAGTTAATTCTGTAACAATACGCGCTGCTTCATTTTGTACTTTCTCCAATTTTGTCATTTTTGTAATGAATGTAACCATCCCAAACACCTGATGCATATTCTAGAGTGAGTCTGAGAAATGAAACGTATATTTGGTTGAGTGATTTTCTATTTAACAGGAATTTAATTTTACGCATCATTCCCAAAAATCATTCAAAATCTTACAAGCCGAATTTACAATGTTATTTATATGATGGTGCCATTTTGCATGATAACTAAAAGTTATGCCTAATTGTTTGTGGTGATCAACAAATTTTACTGGGACATAATCAAAAGTTAAAAATGGATAAGAAACAGTTTTATTTAGTGTAAACATAATTACTTCTGTTTTGTTCGGGTTAAAATTTACCAACCACTGCTTGGACTACTGCGATATGACAGTAAGATCGTGATTAAGAATACCTTAAATCTTAAATCTGGTAAGTTAGAAGCTGTAGATGCAAGCGATATATCGTCGGCAAAAATACGAGTTATGCTTAAAAGATGTTTTGCAATATCGTTAATGTACACAAGAAAAAATAAAGGACCTAAGACCGAACCCTTGGGAACACCAGCAGATGTTTCCTTAATATTTGACACACTTGAACCAATAAAAACGTTTTGTTTCCGTTTCACTAAATAACTTTCGATCCATTTCAATATATTTCCTCTTATTCCATTTTGCCTTAACTTGAATAATCGACCTTTGATCCAAACTCAGTCAAATGCCTTTGATACATCACAAAAGATCATACAAGTATATTGTCTTGAAACCAATCCTTGAGCAATTTGGTTATAGATGTCTATGAGTTGGTAAATTGTCGAACGTCCATTAAAAAATCTGGATAGCAATTTGTAAATTAGTTCATTTTCAATCAGAAAATTATAAATATGTTTGTAGACAACTCTTTCCATAAGTTTACCAACACAGTTTAATAAAGATATTGGCCGATAATTAGATAGCACGTTTGTTTGACCCTTCTTAAACAGAGGCATTACAGTAGCTGACTTCCATGACTTTGGAAATGTACATTAAAGTAAGGATTTATTAAATAACATAGACGGGGGTTTAGGTATAGTGTGTTTTGTAAACTGTAACATTATGTGACTTATTTTGTCTTCTCTGACAGCTTTATTTGGGTCTTAAGTACCGATAATATCAGTTATGTCTGATTCAGTAATAATCATGTTTGCAATGGTATTATTAGTTTTAAGGATACACTCTGGAAGTAGAGAATATTGTTTATAGTTTCATCTATTGTTGAGATGGAGACGAAATAGTCGTTTAAGTAGTTAGCTTTATCTGCATCATTAAAATAGACGCAATCCTCACCATAAACAGATGTATATTTTAGTGGAGGAATTATTTCCGAGATTTTGTTAGTCTTAATAAATTGTTTAAGTAGTTTCCAATATAATTTAGAATTTGACACACTCGCATCTAAAACAGTTTTTTTCCCCATATTATTAAAATATTGTTCTTTAGCATGTGTTTTCAAATTATTAACTTTATTCCTTAATTGTTTGTATTTTGCCCATACTTCTGTCTGTTGAGTCATTACGGCCTTTGTCTTTTTTTGTCACGTTGTCTTGGATGTCGTCTTATTTCTTAATCATACCATGGTTTGTCATTTGCTCGAATTTGTATTTCTTTAGAAGGAATACAAGATTGCATAAAAATTAAAATAGATTCAGTAAAACGCTCACAGGCCAAGTCTACAGAACATGTGTTTAAAAAATTTAAAGTACCAGAATTCAAACTGGTATATGTGTCTGAGATTATAATTGGGTCAATAAGAGTTGATGACGTACGTGTTGTTCTGGTTGGTTCAGTTATAACATTAGTTAAGTTATTGATAAGCATGACATTTTTTAAGTGATAATTATTTATATTTAATTGATCTTCATTTTTGTCGCCGACGATGACAATATTTTTGGATAGATCAAGTGCTTTTTCTATACTGATACTGAAATAGTTCCAAAATGAAACAGGCGTATTTGGAGGACGATACACATTACAAAGTAAAATATTTTCCCGCCCGTAGTTCACCTCTACCCATATATTATCAACAAAGGGACATTCTAAAGTCAACATTCGTTTCGACATAGGATAAGTAGATATATAATTTAGAAGTCCACTAGAATGTGCAGTGTTATATTTACGAAATTGTTCAGAGTATCCTTCTAAATCAATCCCAGTAATATCGGCCGTTTAATGACATTCTGTAAAACAAATAATATCGAAGTCCAAAAACTGTTGCTTTATATACTCTAGTTTGTTTCGGATACCAAGTATGTTTAAATGAAAAAATGAAACAGTGTTGTCTATTTTCTGGGAAGGGTCCAGGATTTAACTCTACGTCTCCAGACATGAGCACTAACAAAGTAATTACAATGGTAAATCTTATGTTTAAAATTCTTTCAACTGTATATTATTGCAATGATTAAAAACATTTGCGATTGTAACATTTATTCGTTTAAAAACATCAGCAAATAAAACATCAATTGATAACTTTTAAACACATTTGCCATAAAAACGTGATGATTTCTATTGTAAAAATTTCCGATAGCCACCCTCCATGCATTTACATCACTACCTATTGGGTAAAATCACTACATGTATGTAAATGAGTGACGATCGGAAAGATGTGCATTCTAGAAGCATCGGCCCAGTAAACAACCCTTCCAAACAAGAGTAAAGAGAAAAAGATGAGAAAAGAAAGAGATTGTAGTATATGTATGAGAAATGTAAAAAGCAAATAATCAGATTAATAAGAATGATAAATGGTGACATTGTATTCATCAATGTTGCTTGAACAGCCAAACGTTTACAAACAGATAATAAAGTAAAATGAAAATCATATTGTGTTGAATCTTTATGCTTAAATCTATAATTGAATTGTATAATTAAATAATGAACGTAACCTCAATGGCATAATACACACCCACATAATAGCAATACAGACTATCATGACTTATCATGTACTATATACACACCCGTGATAGCAAACCAGACGTACCCATCATGGCATAATTTAAACACCCAACATAGTAATACAGATGTACCCACCGTGATACTATATACATACCCATGATATCAAAACAGACGTACCCATCATGTCATTATATACACGCCATCATGGTACAATACACACATCCATAATAGCAATACAAACGTACCTATCATGTACTATATACACACCCATGATAGCAATACAGACGTACCCAACATGGTATTAGATACACACCACCATGGCACATACACACATCCATAATCGCAATACGAACGTGCCTGTCATGCACTATATACACAATTATGACAGCAATACAGACTTACTCACCATGGTATTATATACGAACCAATGAGAGCAATACAGACGTACCCATTATATCATTATATACATATCTATCATATCAATATAGACCTGCCATCGGTGCGGAATATTCGTATAATATAGACGTGCAATCGTTGTGCAATATTCATACAATATATACGTACACCTCATCACACTATACACATCATCATGGCGCAATATACACACAATTAATTATGTATCAATGGCACAACAGACACACTCATCACAGCAATACAGACGTACCCATCGTGGCATAATATACAAACCCATAATACAATTACAGACGTACCATCATTGCAAAATCATTGCATAATTTAAACACCCAACATAGTAGTACAGATGTTCACACCATGACACAATAAACACACCCATAATAGCAATAAAGACGTACCCTTCATGTCATTATATACACATCTATCATATCAATATAGACGTGCGATCGTTGTGCAATATTCGAACAATATAATCGTGCAATCGTTGTGAAATATGCATACAATATATACGTACACCTCATTACACTATACACATCATCATGGCGCAATATATACACAATGCATTATGTAACTACGGCATCATAGACACACTAATCAGAGCAATACAGACATACCCATCGTGGCATAATATACAAACCAATAATAGAAATACAGACGTACCATCACTGTGCAATGCATACGCCCATAATAGCAATATATACTTAACCATCAATATACACTTAATACGGACGTTCCGGCCAATACCACACTATACACATCCATACTAGCAATACGGACATACATAATATTATATACACACCTATCATAGTACAGTAGACATACTTTCTTTATACAATACCCATTCCCTTCACGGCACAGTATAATTATTCATCATATGACAATGTACATACCAGTATGTTTCAATACACAAATTCATCATTGTACAACTTTCATAACCATTATGGTACAAATACATACTGACCTCACTTGTTTTGGACAAAGGCGTGACGATGATAAATAGAACATACTTATCGCAGTTTATCATATACGCGCATCACATCAAATCAAAACAATATCATCATGATACAATATAAGAGCCAGTCTGCGAATAAATACATTTAGACAGAGATAATAAAAAAATCAATGTTATACAGAATATTATTTGATATTAATGTTTAATTTCATCTATTCTGTTTTGTTTGAATTAGCTCAGCACACCACATGGTTATAGCATTTCACTATGGGTATATCTATTGTGTATAGTACGCATTATGGCAACATCACTGTCATTAAAATAGTTCAACATGTATAAGAAGGTGTTATGTCTCTTTGTTAAGATTACAACTGAAAAACGTGCACGGTTAACTAACTGAAACTATACTAGCCAGCAAATAAAACGTGACATTTAAGAATAATTGTCCGAAGATTTTGTTATTGGAGCGAGACCCGTTCTTATCCTAGATGAAGATTCTTCCATCTGTTGTCCATGCCTGCAAGATAAACTTGTCTCTCACAAGCTGCCTGGCTTTGTGAAAAAGTTGGTTTCGGTGATGAGTCAGATTTTCATTAATAAAAACACGATGAAATCGCTTATTGTCCTTGAGTTTGTATCTGCCACGGAAAAAATTGTCACGAGCTCGGTAAGAAGAACACTTTACAATGATGGCTTTTGGTCTGCCGTTGACTGGCTTGCCGGCACGATGTGACCTGTCAATTTCTGAAATCGAATTTCATAATCACAAGCTTTGGCTATTTCAATAACAAGGTTATCTGTGCACTCCTCGGTGATTCGGGAAGGTCAACGATGTGTAAGCAGTTGCGCCTACTATACTGTATACTGTTTGGTTTCATCCGATGAGCCAGTAGTTTGAACCATAAGCATTCTCTTTGTACAGTATCAAACACCTTTCTCGCATCATCGAAACACACATAGATGGATAATTTATTTAATTGTATTTTATTAATCACTGTGTATAACGTATACAAATGCTCCAGGCATGATCGGTTACTACGAAATCCGTTTTGTTCGTTGGCAAATAGGTTGTTTTCTTCACTCCATTTAGAAAGACGTTCATTTAGGATATCGGCATTTATTTTGCATTGAATTGAAATTTAGGTTATATCTTAATAGCTCTCTATGGACCGCGAGGGTTTGTTGAATCAATCTTTGCTAATGGTTTGATAAGGCCACAATTCCAATCCTTCGGGTCCGTGCCCGTGTTGAAACAGAAGTTAAAATTTTATGTAATTAGTTGATGCATACAGGGTTTTATAACACTTATGTCGGTATGTTGTCAGAACCAGGAGATTTTCTTAAATTGACCCCCAAAACATTTATTTCTACTTCAGCTTTGGATATTTCCAAGTATGAATCATAATCAACCCAACAAAGTTCTTAATTTTGATTACAGTAATTAATAAATGAATACCTTGAAGAAATATGTTATCGATGTCTTTATCTAACAAAATGTATACATAATTTAACTAAAATAAATACTGTTAGTCACAGATAAGGGTATAAAGATATTGGATTTTAGGATCCATTTAAAAAGATGTATTTCTAATTACTGCAGATGTAGTGCAGTTTTTCTTTGCACAGTATCAAACCAATTATGTTTATATGTGGATTGAGACGTAAAATGCAACATCAAGCACGAATCAAGCATGATGTTTTAATTATTAATCGACTGGTGGAGTGTGGCTCTGTTGATAAACAAAGGTTCGACGTTTACAGCGGCGTATTTGACATCATGCTCGGTTTGTAAATTGTTTCAGACATGCGACCTACCATGCAGCAAAAGTTTACGATTTTCACCCGCGCATATCTAATACCATCACCACTGCTGTAATTTGTTTCGTACTTGAGACCTTAGACATCAAACAAAATAGCTTTTAATCAACATTTACAATATTAATCAACCCAATGTACGCTACATCGATATTGCTGCTGTTGTAACTATAATTGCACAGTTTCTGCAAGTGCTGGTAATTATGACTTCGTGGTTGTTAACCTCTTATGGGGAATTTTGCCAAAATAAACGTAAAAACAGTATTTCTGAATCTCTCTTGTAAGTAATGTAGATCGAATCTAACATTTGGTGTATCAAATCTAACGTTAAGAATAGTCCATCACACGTATTATTAGTTGGTAATAGAATCAATGCATTTTTTTTTTTAATTTGAAGAGTTTATATCAAATAAATTATTTAGATTTCACCAACAAGTTGTGTTATAGCATTAACTATTCGTGCTGATACTACATATTTAACGATATTGTCATTAAATGATAAAGATGACTCTACAGCATTCATCGTACTTATATAATTGTTTGAAATGTTCCTTGTCTTCATGTTAGACATTTCCGTAAATACCAACACGGACTTTTATCAAAACTGTACCATCTGCACAATAAAACGTTACTTCCAAGGACAGTAATTATTTATAACGTATGTTGCCGCCTTGGTGTTACAATCACGCTTTACGGGTAAATATCATCTTCTGAACGAACAGAATATTCAAAATATGTGTACATGACACGCACGTCGTAGATAACACAAAGGAACAATAATGGGTCGTACGGACAATAAAATGTATTATCACTATTTTTATTCCTGCTTACAGGATAATTATTCATCGAACTTTTATCTAAAATGACATACTTTGAATTTAAAATTGAAAAAAGCATCAATTAACTATTTTGCAAGAAAAACTTCGATAGTGAAAAGTGGAAATAACTGGCATATTGTATTGTTATTTTGGTGATCAAACATGATGGTTGCAGCACAACTCGATTTATCTCGAACATGTAGTCGTTGAAATAATTGGTTTTGTGTTTTAAACTTTTTTTATTTGTTTTTTTTTTGTTTTTTTTTTTTTTGTAAATATTCAATTTACCTCCGTTTTCATTCGACTTGAAATTTGAAAATGGACCTAATTTGTATTAGGAAATCAACGTAGTTATGGTATAATGACAGGCGCAAATCCAGAAAAGAATGTTTCGATATACCACCATAATAAAAGCATAAGCAGTAAACCTACTGCATCTGTAACAGAAAGGATGGTTTTGATTTTCATTCACACATTAAACCGTAGTAAGCAAAGCCAAAGACGTTAATCTTGTGAGATTCCGTTGTGTTAAATGAGTTGATATTTTGAATTACTGACTAACTTGGCGAATCTTTATTGATATTAAGCGTAGCTGTGACAGAAAGCATGTTAATGAATACATTCAAACTATTCAAATAACTTGGCATGAAGTTTAGTCCTAATATGAACATCGATTTAAAACGGTATTGGTGTCTCTGTATCAAAACTAGTTTGTTGTATTCTTATAACAATTTTAAATGATCTGTGTTACAATTGGTCTATTTATATTGTTCGCTGTATGTTAAACTAATTCAAAATTTCCTCAGCGAAACCAGTGTGTAAAATGTTAAAAAGTTCTAAAAGGACCAAAAGAGAATTGCTGAGCGCCAGTCGAGATAGCTTCTATATTATCCTTTTGGAGGTCTTTTGGTCTGACCATGGATGGACCAACTACAGTAGTATACACGTCGAGGACATCACATGAAAGGTATCAAATTGTTATCAACATAACTTACACATATCAAAATAATACACGCTTTATCATGTTAAAACACCTTATTGAACGTTCCCCTCGGAACAAAGTGTATGTGCGTTCAGTCTGCAGCTTGTATCAATGATATTTAAGTTACGATGTTTGCAGCCATCCTCCATTGAAGGAATATTGTGGGCTGATTGGTCCGGTTTCTATATACTGTTTCTAGATTGGGCATCGCTGTATTTGTCTGCGGTATGCTGTTTATTGGTGGTATAGATTGAAATAATGTTTAAAGTAAAACCTGTCGTGGTAAGAATAAATATTATCAAAATCAGAGTTGAACTCCTTACGATAAAATAAGAAGCATTTTGTAACAATATGACTGTGACAGTCACTGTTGACAATATTTGTTTTCATCGCGGAAGAGTTATCAATAAATTTAATTAGAAAGGTTAATTACAATATGACTTATCGATTATCAATATCTGGTTGCGTTATGAAACAACACGCGGAATGGTTTTATATTGAAAAACAAATATTATGAATGATAAAACAGTATCTTTGAAACGATGCTGACAAAAAATCGATGTCAAAGAAAACTGTCACTATGCGGACAATCAGTTTGATTTGCTTGCTTAATAGTAGTCATATAATCATTTGACATTCAATGTTTTAATTGATTTTGAAATTAAGATAAACAGAGTGAAGCCGATGTTACTGTATAACATACAATCAGACCTCTGTTGCCTCATCTCCAGGATATGAACAATTTCACAATAAGTTTAAAGACAATGAAAGAGTTTGAAATGAAAATGTAAAACTGATAAATAAACACTAAAACTGACCAAAAAAATGGAATTAGAAACTTACATTAGAAACTGGCGATGATATTATTATTGCAAACTGATACATTTAACTGCGAATAGACACTGGCTTTTTTTAAACTAACACGAGAAACTAACACGAGAAACTGACACGATAACTGACACTAGAAACTAACACGGGAAACTGCCACTAGAAACTGACACGAGAAACTGACACGATGAACCGACACTAGAACCTAACTCGATGAACCGACACTAGAAACTAACACGAGGAACTGGCACAATAAGCGTACACTACAAACTTATGCATATAGGAAATGATCAATCTGGTTGGTCTTTCATCTTATCATTGGTAAAATACTAAAACTGTTCGATTATATCAGTAAACGAGTTAAACATAAACAAATACACACATGTTCAAAATATTAGTTTGTCCAAATATAAATATATATCAAGATATAAACATACTGGATAGATGACTTAAACATACATTTATAATGTTTCTTATCACATACATATTATTATAACATGCATCCAATATATTTATTTAACACATGTTTAATTATATATATTCAAATGTACATATTAGGTATCCATAACAATTATATACTTATAACAAACAAATAATATACAGTATATTTTCAGTATACATTTGATACATACACATACTCAACAATTATATGAACACCCTGAATAGTATACAAGTTGTAGCCTCATTTATTTGCTGTCCGTTACTTTGAACTTGAAACTATATACTATACATCGCAACGGTTGTACAGTTTATACTGATACAAAACTATGTATAGAACCACCTGTTTAAATATTCATAAGAACATCTACCACGAGTGATTTATCTCAAACTTAAGTATCATTAAGCGCAATGAGATGGTCATGTCTTAAAGGGAAGGCTGCTGGTATTTACGCTCAACACATACTACAATACGACCGTGACATATATCTGGTATGCTATACTATCATGTTGTGCACACACGTGTAAGTAAAGTGTCTTCTTATATAAAAAATGCAAGGCATATTTTGTACATTCATTATAATTTTGATACTTATTTTCAAAGACATTTCAATAAAACCAAATTGTTTTATTGCCAAATTATAGACGAAAACATTAACTATTATTTGAAGCTAAACATATGTATATGTTTTGATATCGTTTTTATACCTAGATCAGCATGTTGATAAGAAACAAATGATATCAATTTGTTTCGTTTTACCTAACGGCACCAAGGATGTATGTAGCATTTACAGTCCAAAGCAGTGTTTTTTAGAAACTCCAGAAAACACTTAAATTGCACTCTGAAGGCGTCTGCCGGACAGAAATGTATAAAACCAGCCCACCAATATGGTAACATGTGGTGAGCTTTACATATATATATACACCATACGGAGGCATGTTTAACAACCTTTTGTGTAACTGTTACCAATCTGCTTTCAAGTCTTCGAGGGACAATAACCAGTCTGTCGCGCACTAGATCAGTCTGCAATCAGCTGTGCGTGTTGCGGAAAGAATGGAATAACACTGAAACTGCTGTCGGTACACTTTACGTGGAAATAAATCCTTTCAGCCTTACAAATAATCTATATCTAAAATAAAGTCTATATTAAGTTATAATGCAATATGAATAGTTTCAATGGTTAAATATATAATCGAAGATTTTTAAAAAAACGCTTTAGCGGTGTGGTGTTCGATTTTAAATAATTGTGCATATGTATAATTTCATATTTACTTCAAACAATGAAAAGCATCGCTAGTCCTTAATAAATCTAGCAGAACAACTAAATTCACTAGAACTCACACTCTACGATAGTCAATAACGATTGTGTCCTCTATTTTTTCCTAAGCCCTTGCGCACTCTTGGTGACATAGATGCACAAAGACGTCAAAAGGTCTTTCTTGGGGTACATTCATTGGGTTGAAGTCTGCGAAGCCGTTTTCCAAACTCATCCCATTAATCGTCAATTGACCTGACATCTGGTGATCTCGAAGGCCAATCCTAAGTGTTGATATCCTGCTGCCGAAGGTAATCATGTGTTATCCTCGCAGTATGCGGGCGAACGTTATCCTGCTGAAATATTAGGGGTTACGTCGACGCCTTATAAGAGGCACACGTTATGTCTGCAAAATGTCGTCAATGCAGCGACTGGCAGTCAAATTACCGCAAACGATGATAAGTCTGGATCGAAAGAAGGAATTGATTGAACCCCAGACCATTAAGCCACCACCGCCAAATCTGTCACTTTGAATAACAGCGTTATCAGAAAACCTCTCTTCACGACGTCGATATATTCGTCTTTATTATGGCACAGGTTGAATTTCAATTCGTCGCTGAAAACAATTTGACGCCATGTGAGTTTACGTCCAAATGCGATGAAGTAACTTGTGACGTCTTGTGAAGATTGATCCACGGTATGGCTGATGACAGCGTTTTCTGATCTCCCGGAGGCGCTTTGAAACTGGCCTTCATTGAATTGTCTTTCAAACTATATATTAAACAAGTGATACGACTCAATGCCCTTGACATGTGCAGAGACAGTCCAAAGCTCTAGCGGCACGCGCACCAGACTGGATACACTCAAGAGATATGAAAACGCAACTAAAGATGCAATATATTTAGTACGAGTGTATATATCCATACTCTACAGCTGTCCTGTTGATCTTATTGGCTGTTTACTTGAGATTAGATGTTAACGAATAATTAGGTACCTTCTCTTTTATATTGGTGTCACTGTTATCAACTCCAAATATGTCCCATCTAAACCCTGTGTTGCATTTTCATATCACTTGAGAGCATTTCCGCTGCTTCACATAGTACACATTTTATTGTTGGGAATAACTGGTTCTCAACAGGCGACAAACATGTTTGATAACGGTAAATCTGTTACATGTAGAGAGTTATTGAAAGAAAGTACATAGGGCGTTTTTAAAATACTCGTATATATATATATATATATATATATATATATATATATATATATTACAAATCTGACGTTATCACATACAGTTTAAATCAAGAATATATTTACTGCTCAAACTACAAAATCGCATATAAATTTTATATCTGAATATATAAAAAGGATCATAAACAAACCTGGTGTCCGTTTCACTAATCTTCATAAATCTTAAGATTTTCGTACGAACAAATTGTGACACCTCTGAATATTTTATTTTAAAAGAATACAATTGACAAGGCTTACAAAAGTTTATAAAACTCTATTTCTGAAATTCCTGACTTTTCTCGTAGTTTCAAAGTTTACACTAAGAAGTTGGTAACCTTACGTACGTTAATGCAACGGGCCCCTGACACTCATGTTTACGTATCAAATTAATATTTACACATTGTATGAAGGTACAATACACAAGGATTATTGATCTTTAATAAAAAAAAAAATTAATACATTGATTTTATATATTTTAGTGGTTTAGCGTTGGTGTAGGCAGTATCAATAAAGGAGAAACTTGCTATTTCCATTTCAATTTCTATTGTTTTTATATCTAAAATAAGGATAAAATTGAACTACATTTTAAACGGTTCGTCATAGATGACAGCAATTGTGAAAAGGATGCTTTTTAACCATGTATCCGAGTTACACCCCTTTCTAAAACAGAATTATAGTTTAGTTTTGATTAATCTTAGTCATCTATCACATATACTCGCACATATACACAAACATTATTACGCGCTACTTTGTACTGTGTAACCATTAAAATGTGCACCGGATATGACTTTTACCCATAACATGGGGGCACGAATATTGAAACTTGGTTTTTAGTAGTTAAGCCAGACAAATATTGCTTCTCAGTTGAACAAGAAGGATTGTTTTAATGACATAATATTTTTAAAAAAGTAGTAAACGTCGACAGGAAGTACAAGAGCATGTCTAGAAACACAATTAAAGTCAGTATTGACGCAAAAGTCGATAGTAATCTTCTCCACAACCAGATGGAAGAAATGTACACCGAGTTGTTGCGGGGAGTTATAATATACCGGTTGGTATTTTGAGATATTAGTTCTTGGAATTTAATGTCTTCTGAATCTGTTGATAAGGAGCAATTTTTGACAATGATTTTTATACGTCTTTTAGTTTTTAAATACCTTATAATCCTACATAGCAACACCATATATTTTAGCTATGTAGTCGCATGTGCACATCCTATTTTAGCTGCATATATGAATGAACATTAAAATCCAGAAATGCCAATACGAATAACTGCCTGAATGACAAATACAGTAAAGGACACAATGTTAACGAGTAGAGATGAAGATGTCGCAGTGGCGGAGGTGGATGACAATTATGACGTTGTCAATGACGACAAACACAATTATGAAGATGAGAAGGAAGAAGATAGCAATAGGTATGATTACTCTTACTTACCTGCCTATGAAACCATTGCTAATTATCACGTGCCAATGATGTTGATAATGAAGACCAAACTAACTGATGGTGATATTAATAATGAGAATGGTACTGATGAAAATATGCTTTGACAACGTGCAGATGTTTTAATAAAAATTACTTATGATAATGATAATGATGACTATGAAATTGACAATCATAAACTTGGTGGTAATGACGATTGTTAAATGTCACTCATAATAGAATGCATATCATGATAACAATATTAACAGTACAAATATCGCCTCTATGAAAAAAAGACAGTACTAGTGATAGTTACGGATGTCCTGAAAAAGGTTCATACCAGACGATATTTAATTACAATTATTTAACATGTAAATGTTGATGATATATCTGTGTTGTTAATTGCATTACATTAATTACACAACCCCATAAAGGATCGTTGATAAAAACAAGTCATCATCCAATATACATAAAAAATAACACTTATTTATTTTCATTATACAAGCTTAACTGACATCTGTCTAATTTTCAAACAAACATATCTAAGGCACTTGGATATGACAGCGGTTGATATAAAATCAGTCTTGCTCTGGTATATAAACGTCTAATGGTTAATGTTAAACTGATGGTTTACTGCCTCATTTAGTTGCTCGTGTCACGCCATACTAAAACTATCAAAGTGATATCCAGTCAATTTCAAATTTGTTATAATCATTTAATACCCACATCGGCATAACATTTGCAATTAAAGTTCGTAAGAGCGTTATAAAATTGAAATACCATTTTATTATTTATGGTTTTGATATGGTGGCGGGCGAACATAAACATTCTACATCTTTGCTGATCAAAGAGTGAAACTGAATCTGAATTTAAGAATTACATCAACCACGCGTGTAATCGTGACCTGATAAGAAAGACTGGTTCCAATCTGTGTTGCCATTGACGATGTTATTGTAAGCAATCTGACCTGTTGTGATTGTTTTCCGAACACTAGTCTGAAGTACACCCTGGCTACAATACCCAAGTCACAAAATACTCTAATGCTTTTTGGGTATACTTTCTATTTATGTACGAAGGTCCTGTGGAAAAAGCAAAACTATAAGTCGTGGGTTCAGTAAACTTTGTGACATTATATCACATATTTTGGAACAGTATTTATATCATTAAGGTATAAACTGTCTATATTTATGTTCACAGGAAGAATATATGCAAGACTTCACTGTACCTTTACAATTATAACAAAGTTGCAGTACCTTAAGACAGTTGATAGTGTAAAAAAATCTATTTAGACATTATACGAAAACATTTCTGTGGCAAATAAAGGTTGATGAACCTCCAAAGTGGTAGTTTGGCTGCTTACCATTATATTAATACTGTTTTGTTTTATTGCCAATTATTTGTCAATGTTATATTGCATAATGAAATAAGACAATGCATATCCAACAGAAGAAGTAGCACACACATGCCACAACCCAACCATACAACAGTATAAACTGTATACATAAAGCACTATAAAGAATATTCATAATATATACAGTACCTACGTACAGAAGAAGTGACAACAAAGGTCACAGCCTTGGAATGATCTGCAGCAAACCGACCGGGACAATATAAATACAAATAGACACGTTAGACCCTTTGTGTATGATGGGTGTAAAGCACAGACATACCCAAGTAAGATATATATAAAATACAAGTCATGCTATATGCAGATATTGGTTTAACATATATATTGGAGTGAACGTCTTTGGACTTTTGTCCACACATTCGATCTTCCATGCAACAATCTGATATATCCTAGAAAACAATCCGCAGTTACATGGGTACATAAAATCACAGAGCAAACCTAACAATACTACGGAATCTTTATTGTCAACGTAGAATAAACAATTAAAAACTTACTCCGTGATGGAATGAGTTTCCATCTCACACTCAGATCTTATATACTTTACTTGTAGTAAATCATTTTGACGTTTTCATCTCACATTTTCATTCATAGTGAGGAAATATTGAAGTTAGTATTCGTGCAATGATCTAAAACGATTAGTCTGGTTGCCTGCAGCTGACAAATAGTTACATCTAACCACACTCCTACACGGCAGTTTTAAACGTGTGTTTTCAGTTCAAGTTATTGTATTAAGTTTTGGAAATTTCGTTTCCTTTATGTTAGATAAACGTTTCTGTATTACAATAATGAATGATCATGCATATACATTGTTTCTACATTCATATAGACTAGCCTTATAAACCGTTTACTTACGAACCCTCATTCTAAAAAAAAACAATCACTTGCAGTATGCTTTTATTTGGTTTGATTATATGAAGTCCAGAAAAAACTGATAATATGTATTTATTACACATTCTAATCGAATGTCCCAGCAGGCTCATAGGTGTTAGTCTACAACTGAATTTTGTTCTTTGTTTTATGGCAAATTAAACAGCATGCTTGTCATCCATAGAAGAATCTAAATGAAGAAGTCAAACTTACATTTTATTGTTTGTCAACTTCTGCACTACCAAAATATGACGAGTTATGAAGGGGCCATGAAGCATCCAAGATATGTTTTCTGTTCAGTGTATACACTCTATAAAAAAAACAATGATAATTCAAAACTGCCATAATGCGACTACCCCATGGACGCATTTCCTGTTGCCAATGCCTGTGTGTGTGTGCCTATATAGATTAACATTTATGCTTTATAGATATCCAAGATGGTGTAAACCGGAACCTTATTCATTTGGCTATATCAATAATTTGAAACTCGCAATCTTATCGGTCATGTTCGTTTTAAGTATCTTAATGAACGCAATTTATACAGAAAAAGATTTAATGAACTTTAAACGTTTTGCTTACTAAGTCATTAAGGAAACTCAACAAGCGAATCGCAAAAGTTCACAATTCAGTAGTAACTATACACAGTCTTGGTTATAATTGACTAGTTGAATTGAATACCCGACCAGTAATTGAATTAAGTCGATAATTGATTCGACTAGATTATCATTGAAGTACATGGAATTAAGTACAATGAGACAATTTTACTGAAACAGAGACATATAAAAAGCACACGTGTCTGTGACAAATCACGTGATCAACCGCCATCAACAGTTTCATCCAGTATTTTACTTTAACATTTATTATTGTGAGACGATGGTTAGATTTCGTCATGCTAAGTTTTCGAGGATCTTAGTTAATACATAACAACGCGTATAATGGTATATAGCCGGAACAAAATTACTTTTTTCTGAACATCATTTATATGTTGTATCTACTACAATGTTTGTCCGACTTGACTTAACTAGCGTTACCAATAAAGTAACAACAGCATAAACTTAAACTTTATTGAGTATCAAAGCTGATGTTCGTATTATCTTATGGACATAAGAGACGTATTACTGCAGCTATAAATGACAATAAAAAGCCTTCCTTTCGTATCTACAATAAGAATAGGGAGTTATATATATTGCACGAAATTTCACATCTTTGTTAAATATAAATAATGGAATATGTAACTGTGTGCGTAACAACACGTCACAGTGCTCATACCAGGATGATGTTTTATTGTGTACGGAAGTCTGTCGCATTTATTTAAGTTAATTAATTTTGTTATTTATTGAAATTGACTTCTCTGTTTTCACAACCATCTGTCCTGCTGTACTGCTGTTTGTATTGGTTATGACTAGTACAAGATTAGTTGACATTTCCCAAGACGTTGTTTCACTTTCCTTTTTATATTTTATATTCTTTTATATTTTTTAATATATAATTTTGTGCAATTGTTGTAAATAACTGAACATATTAGTACACTTACCCATTATATAAAGTAGACATGCTATTACTATGATACATAGTTTTAAAAAAAAAAGAACCAAAGTATTGGAATACATGTACGCTGAAGTAAAGAGTGTGACCCAATCATTTGACATACCCAACATTTGTATGACATAATGGTTAAATCATATGAATATGCGATAGTATGGTATGCAAAATATTATTTTTAGAACTTATTCAATAAAAATATGCATTCAAGTATACACATTATCTCGATAGACTTGACTAGAGTTTCCAATAAATAGAGCACAGCTATAAACTAAGACGTAAATTAAACTTTGTGGAATTCGTTTAACTAACTTATTTATTCTTTACAATCCTGAAGCATATAGAAAAGTTAAACTGATATTTATTTTAAATATATATTATTGCCAATATATTTACACATATGCGTATTACATGCATGCAATGAATAATGAATAAATAAGGCAACAATTATTGGCCGCAAAAATTAGCCACATTTAGTTGTAGTCATCGCCTTGCTTATACTGATGGGAACAATTGTAGTATCACTTTATCGATTATTTGAATATATAAATATAGGGATATATTCATTTAGCTCATATGAAGGTATAAGATAGATTTTAACATATCGATTATATGTTAGTATAAAGGCATAAATGTCAACAAATTGCTTATGTAAAGGTATAAATATCAACAAATTGATTATATAAAGGCATAAATATCACCACATTGATTATGTAAAGGCATAATTATCAACAAATTGATTATGAAAAGGTATAAATATCAACAAATTGGTTATGTAAAGGCATAAATATCAACAAATTGATTATGTAAAGGTTTAAATATCAACATGTTGATTATATGAAGGTGCTAAGAAATAAATACCAATATATCGTTTATTTGACGGTACACAAGTATAACTATCAACATATGTATTATATGAAGGTATAAATGTAATAATATTAACATAACAATTATAATAAGATATTAATAC
The DNA here is from genome assembly GCA_029582155.1 of Panopea generosa. NCBI lineage: Eukaryota > Metazoa > Mollusca > Bivalvia > Adapedonta > Hiatellidae > Panopea > Panopea generosa. The sequence continues at coordinate 87,044,993 of CM055896.1, forward strand.
CAATATATCGATTATATGAAAGTATAAAGGTATTACTATCAGCATGTCGATTATACAAAGTTAGCAGTTCTAAAGGTATTTAAATTAACATATTGGTTATATGATAGTGATAGTAAATATGTATGAATGTCAACACATCGATTAAATGAATATATAGGCTTACAGGTATAAATATTTCACTATGTACAATCTCTTTGCTAAAGAATACAATGGGATGCAAATTATACTTTATAGGACGGCGTATTGGTTTGTAATATTTATTTGTCAGGAATTGAAATAAATACCTCATATTTGCTCCAAATCCGTTTTTAACATATCTTCTATTGTATTACTGATTATATTGATTACGAAAAGTACGAGAAAAGTGATTGTCATTTCCATTAACGACATTGGATTTTCCTTATTTAGTTATATTAAATAAATTCGGTTTTTTACATGAATATCAAACGTGTATGTTGTTCCAAATATTGAAATAATTTAACGATTCATCGTATCTAGAAATTTATTTTTACAATCAGATACATTTAAAGACGTAGATAAGATTTTTTTATAAGTATCAAAGACTATATACATAACAATGCACCATTCAGGCTCTCAACATATGTGGCATACGGTTTTCACAACCTTGATATATACTGATGGATACATACAGTTATATTTTAGTACTTAAGTATTAACATAACGACAATGTGGAGGCCTACCGTTGACAACGAACACCTTCCTTTTGTACATGCAGCGTATTAATATTGCGTTACTATCACATATCTCTGTCAAATATTAACGCAATGGATTACAGTTTGTACGTTACAGCTTGGCGCGGTCGTGGCTATGCAACAGTAGACATGTGGTTCTATTTTTGAAATAACGGACAACGTTTTGCTTACTAAGTCATTAAGGAAACTCAACAAGCGAATCGCAAAAGTTCACAATTCAGTAGTAACTATACACAGTCTTGGTTATAATTGACTAGTTGAATTGAATACCCGACCAGTAATTGAATTAAGTCGATAATTGATTCGACTAGATTATCATTGAAGTACATGGAATTAAGTACAATGAGACAATTTTACTGAAACAGAGACATATAAAAAGCACACGTGTCTGTGACAAATCACGTGATCAACCGCCATCAACAGTTTCATCCAGTATTTTACTTTAACATTTATTATTGTGAGACGATGGTTAGATTTCGTCATGCTAAGTTTTCGAGGATCTTAGTTAATACATAACAACGCGTATAATGGTATATAGCCGGAACAAAATTACTTTTTTCTGAACATCATTTATATGTTGTATCTACTACAATGTTTGTCCGACTTGACTTAACTAGCGTTACCAATAAAGTAACAACAGCATACACTTAAACTTTATTGAGTATCAAAGCTGATGTTCGTATTATCTTATGGACATAAGAGACGTATTACTGCAGCTATAAATGACAATAAAAAGCCTTCCTTTCGTATCTACAATAAGAATAGGGAGTTATATATATTGCACGAAATTTCACATCTTTGTTAAATATAAATAATGGAATATGTAACTGTGTGCGTAACAACACGTCACAGTGCTCATACCAGGATGATGTTTTATTGTGTACGGAAGTCTGTCGCATTTATTTAAGTTAATTAATTTTGTCATTTATTGAAATTGACTTCTCTGTTTTCACAACCATCTGTCCTGCTGTACTGCTGTTTGTATTGGTTATGACTAGTACAAGATTAGTTGACATTTCCCAAGACGTTGTTTCACTTTCCTTTTTATATTTTATATTCTTTTATATTTTTTAATATATAATTTTGTGCAATTGTTGTAAATAACTGAACATATTAGTACACTTACCCATTATATAAAGTAGACATGCTATTACTATGATACATAGTTTTGAAAAAAAAAGAACCAAAGTATTGGAATACATGTACGCTGAAGTAAAGAGTGTGACCCAATCATTTGTCATACCCAACATTTGTATGACATAATGGTTAAATCATATGAATATGCGATAGTATGGTATGCAAAATATTATTTTTAGAACTTATTCAATAAAAATATGCATTCAAGTATACACATTATCTCTATAGACTTGACTAGAGTTTCCAATAAATAGAGCACAGCTATAAACTAAGACGTAAATTAAACTTTGTGGAATTCGTTTTACTAACTTATTTATTCTTCACAATCCTGAAGCATATAGAAAAGTTAAACTGATATTTATTTTAAATATATATTATTGCCAATATATTTACACATATGCGTATTACATGCATGCAATGAATAATGAATAAATAAGGCAACAATTATTGGCCGCAAAAATTAGCCACATTTAGTTGTAGTCATCGCCTTGATTATACTGATGGGAACAATTGTAGTATCACTTTATCGATTATTTGAATATATAAATATAGGGATATATTCATATAGCTCATATGAAGGTATAAGATAGATTTTAACATATCGATTATATGTTAGTATAAAGGCATAAATATCAACAAATTGCTTATGTAAAGGTATAAATATCAACAAATTGATTATGTAAAGGCATAAATATCAACAAATTGATTATATAAAGGCATAAATATCACCACATTGATTATGTAAAGGCATAAATATCAACAAATTGCTTATGAAAAGGTATAAATATCAACAAATTGGTTATGTAAAGGCATAAATATCAACAAATTGATTATGTAAAGGTTTAAATATCAACATGTTGATTATATGAAGGTGCGAAGAATAAATACCAATATATCGTTTATTTGACGGTACACAAGTATAACTATCAACATATGTATTATATGAAGGTATAAATGTAATAATATTAACATAACAATTATAATAAGATATTAATACCAATATATCGATTATATGAAAGTATAAAGGTATTACTATCAGCATATCGATTATACAAAGTTAGCAGTTCTAAAGGTATTTAAATTAACATATTGGTTATATGATAGTGATAGTAAATATGTATGAATGTCAACACATCGATTAAATGAATATATAGGCTTACAGGTATAAATATTTCACTATGTACAATCTCTTTGCTAAAGAATACAATGGGATGCAAATTATACTTTATAGGACGGCGTATTGGTTTGTAATATTTATTTGTCAGGAATTGAAATAAATACCTCATATTTGCTCCAAATCCGTTTTTAACATATCTTCTATTGTATTACTGATTATATTGATTACGAAAAGTACGAGAAAAGTGATTGTCATTTCCATTAACGACATTGGATTTTCCTTATTTAGTTATATTAAATAAATTCGGTTTTTTACATGAATATCAAACGTGTATGTTGTTCCAAATATTGAAATAATTTAACGATTCATCGTATCTAGAAATTTATTTTTACAATCAGATACATTTAAAGACGTATATAAGATTTTTTTATAAGTATCAAAGACTATATACATAACAATGCACCATTCAGGCTCTCAACATATGTGGCATACGGTTTTCACAACCTTGATATATACTGATGGATACATACAGTTATATTTTAGTACTTAAGTATTAACATAACGACAATGTGGAGGCCTACCGTTGACAACGAACACCTTCCTTTTGTACATGCAGCGTATTAATATTGCGTTGCTATCACATATCTCTGTTAAATATTAACGCAATGGATTACAGTTTGTACGTTACAGCTTGGCGCGGTCGTGGCTATGCAACAGTAAACATGTGGTTCTATTTTTGAAATAACGGACAATGCTGTAAGTTATATTTAAGATTTTGTTACGTCATAAAATAAATATATTTGTCTCATGACCTCTCTTTCGTACACCCATTCAATAGAAATTTCAGTAGAAATACACATGTGACGTGTTTAGTTGAACACAAGAAAATATCATAAAGGAGCTAAGATGTCCTATTTCTCATCCAATAAAATCGCTCAGGTTTTTCAAAATAGAACATTCCATTTTACATATAATGCCATAACAATCAGTAGATTTAATCGCTCCAGGAAGGAGAAAGTAGATCAACACCTAAGCCGGTTAGAAGTTACGTGGAATTTTCTACTGGCGTTGAAAATTCCATATAACTTCTAACCAATACATAAATTTAAACTGGAGGATAGTAAACTGTTGCATTGTCTAACTTCAATAGATAGATGATTCAAAATGATTTCTTTAAATATCAATGACTCATTATTATGGTAGATGACGTTGTTCATGATGTAACGTAAACGTCTAAGATGTGGCGTGGAGTTTGTTCTAATCAAACTTGTTGCAAGACCGAGTTTCGCCAAAATTCTAATTTATTTCTGCATAATTTAAGTGTTTAAGTATTTACGTAAAACTTAAATTTAGTGTTGGAAAAACTCCATCTAGGTTGTTTATTATAATAAAAGATTAGATCTACACAGAATTCCGTCAAATATATTAAAATTAACTCATGCATACATTTATGCGTTACATCAATCTTATATAAACTAGAAACACATGCAAAATCTCATCATAACCCATTTTTTTAGAATATTTGGCTCAACTTCATATCCAATCAATCACAACATCACTGAAATTAAGCAAGTTTGGTGTATATTTCATTGTTATAATCAATATAGAATGGCTGTTTAATATGTTATTTAGTTTATACTAACTTGCTTTAGCTCAGTATGTTCAGAGATTATAGGTGCCGCTCTCAAGGCAGATTCCACAATTGAACCAGTTCTAAGAGGTTTTTGTTTTAGATATCACCGGGTAAAGCTGGGTATCGAAACAACAACCTCTAGTGAGAGCAGCCAACACCATAAGTACAAGTTATTATGTAATATTTATTATACTTTGTCCCTGCATTTCATAATTTATTATTGAAGAGATGAAAAAGTTATAGAAAGACAATATTACTATAAGTGTATTACCATACAACTAAATCTAAATTGTTTAGATGAAGTATTGTTATTTAGACATACATTATACATATATCCAGTTATATTGAACATTTAAACACAATAACTAGTCCCTATTTGTATTCACTAAGGACATGATACAATACATAATTTCCTATCTTTATGTACAACGCTACTTCTTAATGAATATCCGAACGAAATTCCAGTTTTCATAGTATCAACTGGTATATAACTTATTTGACAATATTTAAAATTCATTTGACATCTAGATTACATTAAGTTTATTCACCAGTTATGGAAACTAACGTCAAAATGAAGCTTACAAGAAAGCAATATTTTAGTATTGGGACAGGTGTATATTATATTGTTTGCAGATTTGTGTTACAGATACATATCTCTTTTTATATTCGTTTTAATATGTTTGTATTGATCAACTTTAAAATAGATTTTATACACTACACGATGCAATACTTCTGAAATACTGAAACTTAAATAGTTAATATTAATTTCGATATGTTAATATAATAAAACTAATCATGCAATAGTATAAATAGTTCTACCACACGCGGCAAAAATATCAAATAATATTTTTTTCCGGAAAATGAACTGCATACCCATTACACAAAAAAAGCTTTTTATATATGCGAATTTGTGTTTAGATATTATGCTTTTTTTTAGCATATCATTTGGTTATAGATATCAACTTTAAACAAACAACAGAGGAATAAATAACTGATCAAAACCTTTTGATTATCTATCTCTAATTTGTATGCTAATAACAGACACATTTGAAAAAAGAAAGTTATGTTATTAAGTGTCCCGAATCCATATTTATGAAAGGTGTTAAACGACGTATCAGATGCATTATACAATATGATATATTTGACATGCATCAACATTATCATGTTTAATAAACACACACATACAGTTCATATATAAAATAGTATTTCATACCAGTACACATAAATGTTTATAAAATATCATTATTAATATATGCTCATGAACATATAGAAAGAGTTACAGTTGTTCAAGTCGTCAACAGTTATTACGAAAATGGATAAGTTAATGTTTACTTTTGCAATTACACGTACAACAAGCACTTACCTTTGTAAATTTGAATGTTTATAACAGAACACATGAATAATAGATGCTGCAGCTGTTTCGACATCATTGTGGTAGGCACTCCGACATGTCAAATGTCCAGTTTGGACGATAAGCCAATCAGTTATAATCTAGCACTGTCCGTGTTATTTCCCACGTATACCAACCATTACGTATGTATTTTCAGAAAATACAAATGATCAACTTTTCTATTCAAACCTGTAAAAAGTGTATCACGCGTCAACAATAAATGTACCAAACATAATGTCATACCATATCCATCAAGCAGAACGGAACAAAATAATGCAGTTTTTTTAAGAAGTCATTGTTGCAGCAAACACTTATTTTCTGTGTTAGAACGACAAAGTAGTGCCATTCCGCATAGTTTAATCAAGTTGCACCTCTCTTACTCCCTTGGCACAAGATGAGGAGAAGTTATCTATATTTAAATTCTTCCAATGCTATTACTTTCCTTTAACGGAAGACTAGACAACGCATCTTGCTATGTAATAAAGACATAGCAAATATCTTTAATAGTATAATATCTTATAAAATCCCAATATTAAAAATGGTATATACATGAGAAAGATAAATTAAAAAAAACAAACGAAATTTCAACAATAGAAACAAGCCCTTAAGAGCAAATAGCAAATTAGATTGTTTTATATTTCATGTAAGTCATGAACAAGCTGAAGACTGATATGGAAACAACCGGCGGAGTAATAAATGGTAACTAACATGGCGATGTCAGAAACTATAATAACGATATCCAATACCACAGCCCGAGAAGTGTTGTACACGAAGCTGGTACTGAACTTTACTTCAGTATCGAACTTACCAGCGATAAACGCGTTGTTATATACCCTCTCTTATTGTTGTTACAGAGGTTACTAAATTATGGTCCAATGACACAAAGATAAAAAGTAACTAGCTGAAAAGACGCACTGGTCATTCGTGTTCAACTTATGTATTTAGTTAAATGTACAACAAAGCGGTGTGTATCCAATTTTCCAATTTTCGCGTTTAGTAAAAGTAGAGTAACGTTCAGTAATACCTTTGCTCTTAAAAGATACAATCAACAAACGTCCCGCCCAGTGTTGGCAGATGCTCTTGAATTGAAAATAGCCGATAATTCGTTGTCTTACAATTTTACAAATACCAATAATGTGTTGCTCGTTTTTATATCCGCTGGGCACGGATTGTAGACGTATGATGATTTTTCTGGTATTGAATTTTCCATTTTGGTTTATGAACACGTCGGTCAAAATGTTTATGTTCATTTCAGAATATAAATCAAATTTTGTTCGTGATCGTGAGTTATAGCTTTATCAAAGGAAGATGATGGCTGAATGAATTGGTTGAATGTTCGCCTGCTATTCCCTACTTATTTGTTTCTGTATTTGAAAATAAGAGCTAATAGGATTTGTTGAAATTGAAATTGTACAAGTATGTTGTAATTTATATAGAATTTAATAAGTCTTTGGTATAATCTATCTAATTGATTACGACTGTCTGATATTAGTGAGGTGTTTACAATACGGAGACTTATATATTGCACACTTTATCTTAATGACATTATTACTGTTTTGCTCCATTGGAAGCTATGTTTACTGTTGGACATTTATTTGCTTAACTTTCTGTTTATAGATCTAATCTCTGATAAAATGGAAACAACACATACTACAACCAAGAAAATAAATAACCCACTCGGTTTTATTGTTTCGTTTTCTTCATTAGGACAGTGAAAATGCAGTGACTCACGTTTTATCGTCAAAGTACCGAGCGACAATTTACGACCACCACAAATTCAATATATATGTACTACCAACGTGTGATGTTTCTGTCAGCCATCGCAGAATATTTCTATTGTAACTAGAAGAAACAGAGAAAAAATCCATGTCAGCATTTTTTAACTCAGCTTGAGGATGATATGGTACAATTAAAAGTTGAGGTCATACTCAAAGATTTTATGTTAGCGAAACTGGATTCACTTTACGCCAACATCTGTACATAATGATGGCAGCAACTAGTCGTATAATAAGACTGTCTTGGGGATTCGTAAAACAATTTACAAATTTTTAAAGAGTAAACGAAATGCACTCTTCGTCGCTTAAAATGTTTTAAAACTTGATAATAATCACGTATAGATTTAGAATATGAAAACGTGTTGGTTTGATGTTAGAGAGGAACAAAATTAAAGCCCCAAAAAATTGTAGGAGTGATCAGCAGCAGCTCTCTGCCTGTCAGTTAGGTCTCAGTATATTTGCAAGATAGCCTGCTATTGCTATTTTGAAAACTAATTAGCATCTCCATTAGGCAATAATAAATTAATTGTAACCGTTAGTGTTTCATCCCCGGCTGCTTAAATCTTGTTATACAGAGATCCGCGTGTATGTGTTTACAATTTAAAGGGCATGTCTTACCAGGACCCTCCCTGAACATCTTGGCAGTTGGAGGTCTTTTATTCAAACTGCATATAACACGTATTGGAAAATATTTATCTGCCAATTGAAGTATTAACAATGATTTTTGAAGTATGCAAAATTATAACAATACTAATGCAGTTGTGAATGAAATTCAAAATAAAGTTCTCTACTTCGAATCATTAACAGTGACAGATTTATATAAAACCTACCACAGAGCCATCTTGTGGCTTTTATATCAAGGTTAGCACTTGTTTTGTCGCAAGCATAATAAACGAAAACACTTAAAATTTATATAACACAATCGACGGTATTAAGATCAAAAGGATGTTTTATAGAGGAAACGCTACACAAGTGCCTTGCTGAAAAAACAAAATCAATTTACTAAAATATTGTTTGAAGTGTTCAGAAGTTCTAACTCTTTGGCATGTATTCAAAAACATCACTGAATCTAGTGTTTGTTGATAACAGTACTGTTGACCAAGCTGACAGATGAATCATATGTTGTTAACGACTACTGTAAGATAACGGCATACCGGTTCAATCTATCCTTTATCGATGTTTGTAGAATCATTCAACATTGTTACAGGTGAACGATGCATCTCTATGTCAACGTTTCTAAATATGGTTCGTAATAAATTGTGCGTGGTGAAAACAAAGATCATTTTCATTCATGTCAGTTGTATCGTCGCTTCAGTAAGCACCACATTGCAGCGATTTCACGACTGGTTGGATACTAACTGATGATCGAGGACGCGTAGTTAACGGGAAAGTTGCGTTAAATAATGGCGTTAAATGTGAAATGTTGTTAAATTATGATGTCATGATATTGATGTTGCATTACTATATACGTTTAAAAGTGTACGTTTATACAGATATGTGTGTATTCATAAGTAGATTCTTTCTTTCCGGACCAAAGTAGTGAAAAAATACTAGAAACTTCCCCACCATCATCAGCAACAATGACTATGTTGATAACAGCAATAACAAAAACAATAACTATAATAATAATAATAATAATAATAATAAAAATTATAACACCATCAGTAATGACAATAGTAATAACAACAACAACAACACAAACAATAACTATAACAATGATGATATTAATTATAATAATTATAATAATACTGAAAATAATAACAAAAATGATAATAGTAATAATAATTATAACGATAATAATACCAATAATGATAATAGTAATAATAATAATAACGATAATAATAGTAATAATGATGATAATAATAACAATAATGATAATAACGATAATAATAACAATAATGAAAATAGTAATAATACTAATAATCACGATAAAATTACAATAATGATAATAATAACAATAATGATAACAGTAATAATAAAATAATAACGATAATAATAGCAATAATGGTAATAATAATAATGATAATAATTATGATAATAATAATTATAATAATAATACTGATACTAAAATATAATAATTATAATAATAATCTCAATTATAATAACAATATTACTCATAATAATTATAATAATAATAATAATTATAATAATAATAATAATAATTTTAATAACAATCGAAACACTATTTCCAGACGCTATAGAGTCCTTCAAGCTGGATCTTACCTTTGTGTCTTTCTACTTACAAGTCCTGCAAATAACTTACACAGTGTATATTACAAGAATAATTTAAAGATATAAAATATTCCATTTCTCAATGTATCGTTATCTGCTTATAAATATTTTTCCACAAAACATTATCTCAAGGTCACCTCAATCTCAGCAATCGTAGGTTGAGCCACAGGGTGGTTTCATTAAACTTCTCAAGCTGAGAATTTCCTCAACTCAAAAATCTTAATTTCTCTAAATGATTACTCTTAGGATTACAGAATAGTCAATACAAATGAAGTTTCAGCATTTCAAAAGTATGAATTGAGGAAAATATCAAGTTAAAATGTTGAGTGATCGTTAACTGACTTTTAAGCAAATCTGTCCGCTAGTGTTTTGCTGAAGGACCATTATTCTTTTCATACAATTTTCTTAAATTGGACACTGTAATTTTGCTTTGACTTAATCAAGTAATGTGAATAATGTATGATAATTAAGTATATTATAAAAAGCCTATATTCAGATTGTATTACAGCTAACAAAATAATACAAAACTTGATATATTATTAAAAAACATCTGCCCACTTCTTAATATAGAGTTACAATTGGTGCGGTGACCTTTAAGTTTTCAATGCAATTCATTTTCCATTTACTGTAATCAAAATCCCCGATTGAAAAAAAAGAGCTACATAATTCTCTGATGCTGAAGTTGCTTTACCCGTACATATTGATAATCAGGCTCACTTAATGACTCCTTTATATCTATTGTCTCCACATAGACGTCCAAAATGACTTCTTTCGCAAATTTTTAAGAGTAACAAAAACTCCTTTGGAATTCGTTTAAATTTTGCTGGGCTTTTCATGAAAACTTTACACAGGAGGCAACATTTAATACCACGGCAATTCCCTGGTAATTAACGGAAACATGAAGGATTAGGAATTTATTAATCTGACAGTGATGTCATTTATAGTACCGCAAGTGCTTCTGGGAAGAGTTAAAGAATAGATACCGGTTATCAGGTACTTTTAACCCGATTAAGGTATGGCAGTATAAGCTATAATTAGGTTTTAGAAGTTTATTATTGTTAGTGGAGGTTCCTTACATGGAGAAATCGAGTTGAAAGTCAAAATACATGTGAGACAAACATAGCGATACAGGCAGTCTACAAGCTCTCTAGGGGGGAACTATACGTACAGAATCATTGTATAAAGCATATACCTGATGAACTCGATGGCGAAAGAGCATTCAGATATGTAAGTTACTGTGTTTGGATGAAGGGATACAAAATTCACATACAGTACCCGTATTGTAAAGAAATACTTAAGTCCATAAATTATATTCCTGTAGTAAATATTAATTATAGATATGTACCAGAACATGTATATAAGTTTTTATCGTTTATACAACAACAATAACAGCAGCACAACAACAACAACAACAACAACAACAACAGCATCAACAATATCGTAATATTTTATTCAATAAAAATACATGCATTCTTTTGCTAACAACATCTCATTTAATTATAGATCTAAAATAAAAGCGAAGGACAAGATTTTTTTTCGATATTCCTGAAAATGCAAATAGTATAACTATTACAGTAGCATCGGTATCAAAACATTACATTGACCATGTATGATAATGTTATTATCTCTAATGTAAGATTACAACTGTTTTCGTTTTTATTACGGTTTAATTTTAACTGTTTTAATTATAAAGCCCCTATCCATTCATTGACAAACCATATACTAATAAAACAAATGTAATTGTTTAACTGAACTGTTTCTTATATGCACTTAAGCTGTGTGTCTTTGGTATATCCAACGATATTGTTTAGCAAGTCAAATATTGATTGAATTAATTTACAAGAAATTATGACAGGCCAACCGTTACAATATTGTATAATACTTTTTCTTGTTCAAACTTAGCAGTTATGTTGTTAAATTGTACATATATGGTGTTACTGTTTATATCCATTTCTGTTCGTTTTACATTTTTATTGTTAAACTGACATCAAAATCATGAACAACTTACAACAAACATATGAAATTAACAAACACAAAGTAAATCAAACAATGAAAATAAAAAACATATTCTACATATTTTCTCTTTTAACGAATTTCGTCTTTCACTGAAAAATTTGTGCCACCTGAGACCTGAACACGAGTGCACGAGACACGGATGACTTAAAAGACTGCTTGTGTATGTGTATTGCCTAGTTCACTGCAAAACGTTTTCTTTCCGTGATACTGATTGTCAACTATTTACTGACGGAAATGACGTCAGCGGTTGAGAAGCGTATATGTATGACGCCGTTAGAGTAAATGTCTCAATACATCTGGAATGACCCTCCATTAAAAGACGAATTATATGAAATAGCTGTCACCTAAATATCGGGCAAAACATATTATTTTAAACAAATTGTATGCCAGAAAAACAATAAATAACGATACGCAATGTAAACATCTACCCCATCAATATAACATAAAACAACGGTTTTATGACGCCATTTCGCAATTTAAATTACATTTCGCACTGAACACTCCATTTCCCATATTACGTTACATTTCGATTCATTAATTAAAATCCGACTCATTAGATGCTTTGTTAATGTTATGTATAGTACTGATCAGTGGGTGTGATTCTTTCCTTTTTTTAAGATTTGTGTCAATTGATATGAAAAAGTCCAAGCAATTATTCACCCTACATTATTATTGTAAAAAATCTACTTAATGGAATAATGTAAACAGTATTTTTTTAAACAGTTTTTATAATATGATGACGACGGACGCTTGTACAGAAGTAACCAGTTTGAGTAACATATTCCAATTTGTGGGTGAAACAATTACGTGTTGGAGTTGGATACAGCGGTAACAGGTGCATCAGGAGATTTAAGCTATGTAAAATAAGAAAAAACGATAGTTACAGGTTCAATAGTGTTTGTAAAAACTGGAGAGGTACATGTTTATGTGGTGTCGTGAAGGTTTGCACAGAAAAAATATGGAATTTTTAAAAAAGTTTTCAAATTTGCAACAGAAATTTACCGATATTCAGTAACAAAACTATTTTGATGTTTACTATGTCTGATCCTGAGAGCCAATACGGATATGAATATATATCTTCGTGTTTTTAATTCTATGTGTTTCTATTTGAGTAAAGATATTGTTGGTTTGGCTCGATCAAGTTGAAATTTCCGAGAAACCTGAAAAAAAAACAACTGGTAACTGTCTCTGTTGAATCTGGGATAGTTTATAATACTAGTCAATATTGATTTACATAAATCTAAAGTTTTAAAGTCAAAATCGAATATATACGCGTTACTTATAGTCGAACTTAACTGGTCGGGCTCTGTTCTTATTGAAGTGGGTGGGGGATTTGATCCCAAAATTTTTTAACGTCTCTATGATGTCTCTAAATTTATACACTGAGCAGTAAGCCTTAGACGAGCCATTGAGATCCATTTGGACCTTTTGTTTTTAACACCAGATATCTTTATTCATCTCGTTATGGGTTTACGAAATTTCCGGACATTAATAAATATCTTGTGAACTGCAAATGTAATATTATAAGCAAATATGTATAAGCTGTTTAACACTCTTGGTAATTGCAGTTCAGCTGCTTAACAGTTGCATCACTCATAGTCACAAATCTACAGACAGGCCGATTTACGCTTTCACGCTTGGTTTGTCATCGTAATCCCAACTTACATTTTGTATTCCCACAGTGAGCAGGGCCGACGTGATCAGTTGACGGGATTATCATAGCTGTGCCTCTATGTCTATGTTAGTAAGTTATAGCCCATGTAGGCAGAACGTGAAGGCGACCTATTAACCACGCGAAGCACACTTTGTACATTTATGGCAACAAATAACATCCGATAAAATCAACAATTACAAGTCCCTTAATAAGATTAGAACAAACAATACTTTTACGACCAGAAATGTCAAAGTTTGAAATATTTGCGAAACAGTTTAAGCAAGAACGTTGGCATTATTTCCTGAATTAGATAAACCGTTTTTAGGATTTGCTAGAAAACATTATCTACAGCGGCTATACAAACCGTATATTAGCATTCTCTGTCATAATTTTTCGTTTACCAATTTAGTACAATTAACATTGTCTTTTATCTTTGTTTGTTTATTAATTGATTATAAGTAGCATTGTCTTTTCATTATTGTTCTTTTATCAATTTATTATAATTAGCCTATTGTCTTTGCATCATGGTTCGTTTATCAATCTATTATAATTAGCATTGTCTTTTCTCATTGTTCGGTTATTAATTCATTTATAAGGGTTGGGATAATTTGACTGCATTCCGAAACAACGTACCAATTCATTGATACGGGTTGGGACAATTTGGCTGTATTCCGAAACAATGTACCAATTCATTGATACGGGTTGGGATAATTTGACTGCATTCCGAAACAACGTACCAATTCATGTACAACTTTATTGATAATGGTTGGCATAATTTGACTGTATTCCAAAACATTGTACCAATTCATTGAAAATGGTTGGGATAATTTTACTGTATTCCAAAACAATGTACCAATTTATTGGTAAGGGTTGGCATAATTTGACTGTATTCCGAAACAATGTTCCAATTCATTGATAAGGGTTGGATAATGTTATTGTATTCCGGAACAATGTTCCAATTCATTGATAAGTGTTGGATAATGTGATTGTATTCCGAAACAGTGTTCCAATTCATTGATTAGTGTTGGATAATGTGATATTATTCCGAAAAAGTGTACCAATTCATTGATAAGTGTTGGATAATGTGATTGTATTCCAGAACAATGTACCAATTCATTGATAAGTGTTGGATAATGTGATTGTATTCCAGAATAATGTTCCAATTCATTGATAAGTGTTGGATAATGTGATTGTATTCCGAAACAATGTTCCAATTCATTGATAAGTGTTGGGTAATGTGATTGTATTCCAGAACAATGTTCCAATTCATTGATAAGTGTTGGATAATGTGATTGTATTCCGAAACAATGTTCCAATTCATTGATAAGTGTTGGGTAATGTGATTGTATTCCAGAACAATGTTCCAATTCATTGATAAGTGTTGGGTAATGTGATTGTATTCCAGAACAATGTTCCAATTCATTGATAAGTGTTGGGTAATGTGATTGTATTGGAACCCGCAGATTGGTCTAGATATGCATCGTTTGAAAATGTTATATTTAACGTGCATCACAAAAAAGAATTGATAATTCCAATCTCTATTTTATATATGTACTTAAAGCATTTCGATTTTCGATAGAACCCCTGTAGCAGAACTACATTTTTATTTTCCTAGCTGTTATTTATTTCTAAGCGTTAACTATGCAGCATATAGTTTTAGTTTTTATTCACATGCTTTACTTGAAGGGCGTCTCATACTATCGTTAAGATTGGAATTAACAGGATTAAATTCATTTTATAAAATCCTATCATGAATTCATCGATGTAGCCTATGCAATGAGAGCATATCCCCAATGCAGTCTGTATTGCGTTATATCACTGCTATTGTTTACAATCAAGCGTTAAAGTAAACAGTACGTCACTTGCAATTGGTTTTTGGCGCACAAACACCGCGTTTAAGAGGGATTGTTTCTGTTTTGAATACAAATATTACAGAACGATGATACATATCAAGTCTAGGTTCGAGGCGATACTACGTATACTGTGAAATTAAACACGACCTGGTAATAATTGTGAAGTTTGCGTCTAAACGTAATATGGAAAAATGTAAAAAAAAGTACTTTCACGGTAAACTCTTCGACATTAAAGCTAATTTAAAGGTGTTTTCCGTTTAAATGACATGATTGTTGCAAGCACACTTTAGTTATTTAATATTTGTCGTCTAAATATGGTATTTGGACACTACTTCATGGAATCGGAAAAAGTTACTTACCTATTCTCAGAACATTTGAGAGGATATAATTGAACAAAATATAAAAGTCAAAGAAACGCCTATATATCATTTTTAAATCCTAATCCTATATTTAAAGAATATACATGAACGTTTCTAGGACTCAAACTTTATCCAACCTTAGGATATGCACTGTAGAACAAGGTAGGGGTAACTATCACACTGTAATCTTCGTTATTTAGGTTCCCAAATAGAATATTTGATTTAATTAGTAATGATATGCTCAATCAAAACAATGTTTTTAATTGATTAAGCTATATATTTAAAATAAATGGAAACATGTTTAATTTTAAGTAATAGTCAACATTCCGTCTCAATATTAGAATTAGTTTTAACTTAAATAAATTTTGCATATTAAGAAATTTGCAAATATATTCTATTGTTCTGGAAAATGTCAGTAGTTCTAATTCAATGTAACACACTCAGTTGTAGTTATTCGCAAATTAATAGTTGCTACAATTGTTCTGGTACTCACAACATATATTATCATAAAGTAACGTGAATTACAACATGAATAAACTTAGAAATTAACATCAAACCGAACACAACACAACTATATGTGAAACTAATTTGAATGTTATACAGCAATAGCCACCAACTCAAACAGATTTTAGATCATACTAACGTATATATTGTTATGCATCTTGCGTTCACATCATTATTTTAATGGCTGTGATTTCATCATCTCTTATTTTGTAACAACAAACACGTCTCCCAAGCTTTTCAGGTTTATTCGGTTTTAGGAGCATGTTGGTGAAATTACCTTATTTTCTTGTCGGCAAAACCTCATTGCTGGAGTTTTCAACTTTTTAATCAGATTACCGGATAGCAATCTCGCTATAAACAACCTAGTACTCTTTTGGCAATTTTTTTTTCGTGTGTCTTTGATTTAAACCGGTTTTTTATGATTCCTGGCATTAAGTTATCATTAATTAGTTAAGGCACTTTGATGGCGATATTCTTAATTTTGTCACTATGTGCAAAACATTTCCTTGCTCGAGATATAGCCTGTATTTCTGCAATTATGTATTTTGCAGGTACTCCTGATTGAAGAATATCTTTATTTGTCTACTTTGCTAAGCTTTCGGAACGTTTTGACACTCGTTTGGATCCTCATTGGATGATCTTTTGTCCTTTCTCTTTCACATGAAAGACTAACAGAATAGTCCAACAATATATATCTGCTATTATTTCCTGAATATTTCTGATCACGTATCTTACATCTTAAACGATGCTTGGACTGTCATAGTTCTCCGTTATTGACAGATGGTATCCATATTCTAACGCCATTTCGATAATTTTCTTTCAATGTTATATCTTTAATGCTTTTAGACAAAAAAATGACAATAAAAGTTTTCTTTGCATATTTTGCTCTGGTAGGTTGTTGTTATAACGTAATTTACACAATCAATGACGATACCCTTGGTAAAATGTCAGTAATAAAAAAGATGTTTATTTTTTTGGTTATTACTTGTGATAATTCAAAATACAATGGCTTTTAGTTAATTCGATGACGATAGGATCTGTTATGAAGTATCTAACCATCAGGAAAAAAAATACTATGTTGAAAACGACATCAATGCTGTTGCAGTTTCGGCTAATAAATGAGATTAAAAGTGTATACAAACAAGTAAGAGACACACATACAAAGAAATATGAAGGCAGAAAATCACGTTGCCTATCGCAATAACCAACGAAAAAAGTCCTTGATTTATACTTAATCAGAAAATTGCATTCTACAAAGGTTGTATGTATTTGTAACGTATTCTGCGAATAGGTGTACTATAAGTCTTAATGTCATATCGGAATATAATTTCATTTTATTAGTTGAAGCAAACGTATCAATTATATTTTAGCTAATTCATTCAGCACCGCGATCCTATTTATATATTTGATTAACAAGCACCTATACGTCTTCCATTAAATCCAAATTAACGACCTCGGACCTTTAACAATTTGTACGGCCAATCTCTGTGTAGCAAATTGACAAATAATCAAAACAGGCTCAAACTAAGAAGAAATTGTCCAAAAGTAATTTATAAATTCCCTTCGAATGAAGAATTATTGGCATATTGTGCCAATATTGCATTATGGGTGATATCTAAACAGCACGAGGTGTCAGAAGAGTGACGATTAATCAGAATAAATGGAGACGTGCACGATTACGGGACTTATATTTCTGCATTATGAACGCGCCATTTGTCTAAACATATATATTTGTTAATACAAGGCAAGGTTGATAAGTCAATATTATATCGATATAAAGTTGCAAACGAAAAGACAAATATTCATACAGGGTTGATACTTTTTTTAAAAATAGAGCGTACTCAGATAAATAACACAATTAGACATTGCTGACGCATCATTAGCGGATGCAATATTTTCAGTCAGGGTGTTGGGTTAAAGTCGGATGTTGTTGAGGCCCCCTATTTCAAGTAAGTTCAAGTAAGTATATATATATATTTCACCATTTACACCAAAATTGGTGGCCTTTTTATTTTATAGAAAACAACAGGGAAAATATCCCTCTGACTCCGCCGTCTACAGCTGTATGTAAATTCTATATAAAATTAGTACCTACAAACAATAACACCAGCAAAGGAAAAAGCGACAATTCCTTCAATGAATTGAGGAGTTTGACCGACAGTTATCGTTTTTATCAATTACCAGAAACGTTCCCAACTACGTGGTAACCTCAGTTATTGTTCAACCTAATTGAGCGGGTTGATAAACAAAAGTCACATATACTCATGTATATGTAGCAAGAGTTTCGATAAACAATGTTTCATAGTTATAAACATATTAAAGTGCTGGCGGCACCAAATGCCATTGTGTGAGTAAAACCTCTATAAACGACATTTCTAACAAGCTGTTTAGACAAGTGGCTGCTCAATAGAGGTGACCGCTTACACAGGTTTGACTGTAAATGCCTCTTAACAGCATTCATTTCGTTTTGTTCACACATCAAAACAAATATATACGCTCTAGAACAGTTTACTTGGACTTGTTTGAAGCACTATATTTATATTGTTTCGTTTGTGGTGTTGTAGTTTACATGACCCATAACATTAATTTCTATTTACTGCGAGACAGGAGAAAAGACAGTCCAATCAGCGTCAATAAAAGCTTTACTTCGGGACAGTTAATTATTGGATGACTGCTATTAGTATCGACAAAACAAAATGAATGATCGAGAACAAGTGCTTTGCCGCATGGATATAAAGGCGGGCATTTGCAGTGACTTATTGAAGTTGTTATCGGTATACTGGTTCCGAAATAAGATTCCTTAATTAATATCAACTGCGATGGAGTTTTGTTTCCTAGACAAAAGACTGAAATTTAAAACTTTCACCATGTACCGTCTGGCTATCCTTGATGTTAAGCGGCCCATCTATGCAGTTGGGACAGAAATAAATAAGAAATGAAATGGCTGCTGACAGAGAAACATGCAAGAAACACAAAAACGCCCACACTGTGCTTATTTCACTCTGAACATGCACAAAATACAATTATTTATTTTGTACATATGCAACACATTTGTACATTTCCTTAACAGACGACAATATAAACTTCTCCTGTATATATTTCTTGTTTTACAAACTGACAATGTTCTCTTTGTAAAACGAGAAAACGAGTGAAACGGCCAACATAAAAATAAACATTGAAATATGTTTTACTATAACTTGCAGCATTAACAATAGTCCTATATGGTGTAATCGACAAAATTGACCACTAACCAGATTCATTCGCGGTATTTTTATAATGTTGTATCAATAGTTTATAACGGTTATCATTGGAAGGAAATGAGAGTAAAAATCTCGAGGGAGGCACTTGAGGTGAAAACGGGTATATAATTTATGTGCCGTGTAAACTCTAAATTTGGTGGTCAAAACAGTACATTAAAAATGGGGACGAAACACACATTCAAACAAATTATATAAGGGTCAAAACTTTGTCTAAATAATGGCGTAGTATTTAGGATTTCATTAAGAATAAAATACATGTGTCTCATGAACAAGATATATTTTATGTATTTGAAGACATTTACACAACTATAATTCTAATCTCATTACCATATATGTATTTGAAGCATTTTCATTGGACAACGTCAATTCTTTAAAAGACTTTCATTTTAAATGGCGCCGGACAACTTTTTACGTTTCTCGCGCAAATAAAGAAGCATCGATATTTTGATGGTAGGTTTAATATTATACGAACGAAAATGACGTGCACGACGTTTCCACGCTTATATCAATAATAAAATACAATAAATAAATGTGACCTATTTCCTTCGGTTTATTGATTTCCTTGGTTCATCGATTTTAACTGGGCGCCACAATCAGACCAAACAATGAAGTAGATATTTATGTCATAAAATGTTTATATTTGAAATGTAACGATACAATATATTGTACCACAATCCTATTTTACCGAACGTGCATGCTAGTCATTGACAAAATTCCCACAGACCAATTAGTTTGACAGGAAAAAAAGAAATAAAAACCTGTTGAATTTCAAAAGCAGACGATCTTGAGACTATGAAAATACACAAACTATCACGTAAAAGTCTGTCGAAACGTTCCAAATTCAGATCCTCCTTTAATGAGCGTGGATTTATATGACATTCGTATATACTGACACATTTTTAAAAACAATTCGTGTAGACAAAACGTAAACGATGACTTCAGCTTCTACACTGTGTAGGTATTTCCTTGAATTATTGATTTTTTGTTCGTCAAAATCGGGAGATAAAAGACGGGTGTTTAATTTTTTCACCTCAAAATATTTCGTCATTTTACAATAAAATTTTATCAACTATTCTTGCAGAGTTCACTGATAATGGAAACAATTACCGTTATGCTATTATTGACTATTAGATCCAGTGAATTTAATGTCAACCAGGACAGAAGTGATGTATTCTTATGCGTTTACATTGCAGCGTATAGTTTTAATTTTTTCCATTCACTTAACGAGTCTCATATATCATCACCAGACTTGGAATTATAAGTATTAAATTCATTTTTTTCTGGATTTTATGCATGTGTTAAGACTTTATTCAGACTTTATTTGATTTGTGCGTGATTCGACATTCTTTTATCAAGGATTGAAGAAAGGGTCAAAAGTCTATATAATGTTTCCAGAAAGGATGGTCAACGCCCTATGTCGCATTATGCAAAAGATATAGTGGACACAACTCTACATCATATGTCCAAAAATAGGGGTCACAATGTACTAAGATATAGGGACTCTCCACTCCCCCCCACCCCCACAACCCGGGTTAAACAAGTATAATATTGATCATTTCTGAAACGTTATTTTAGATATTATTTATACATGTGGAAAAAACGTATGCGTATTAATTTATATAATTGTAAATGACCTTTGAAATTGTAAATGGAATCGGATCACGAGATACGGAGGAGGGTCTAAATAGCATTGCCACCAGTCTTATGAACCGAAGTAATGGATTTGAGTTCTCTGTCTGCCAATGCGTGAACAGTCTGATCACTTATGTTTACTACTGAAGGGCATCTAACCCGGCAAGTATAATAGCGCTTAGTTCAGGCTAAACAATGACACTATATATAATTAACTAAACTAGTTTTCTGTTTAGAAGACGGCAGTGCGTGGACAAACGTGTGTATATACTACTTGTAGTTGCCTAATTATAACAACACATTAACAGTAATCTTTTCAAATAGGTATGGTGATAAAACTACCATAATGAAGTATATATAATTGAGTTTTCAAAATATTAGAATCAGCAACATCTCCAATACATCATGTCTACATATATATATACTTACTGAGTACTTATTATTATGCTAGTCAATAAACATACAAGAATATTGCATTTAAAAGGGACTTTCTAACTTGGTCCAAGTATTAAATGAGACACGTGATTTATATTTTACTGATTTTATCCATCATATTGGCTTCCTATTGTCGAATTACAGAGTACAATAAAACTATACATTTTTTTTTCTAACATATGTTATTAACAATCAAAATGTCACATGAAGGAAACATTATATAATACATGAAATGGAATTTATATATATTTCGAAGAATTTTAAGATCAAACATGATACAATTTGGAATTTATAAAAGCTACATTGTTGTTTTTTTAAAAAAAATATAGCCAATTCTAGAACTATAACATTTTTAATGAGTTTATACTTGAAAATAAATACTTTTTATATAAGTTAATGTTTGCGCAGGACAAGAGTCGTAAACATAGTTACGCAAGTTTCTGAGTACACTGACTTTATTTGTTTGCATCAATAGGATATATTTATAAACACTTGGTCTCTTAAAGAAAAATGAGTGTACATATGTTTACGAATTTGTCTATACATGTAGATAGGAGTCGTTACATTAGTATGCTTAACAAGATGCCCATTGTCGGCTCAAATTACTTATTTGAGACAGTGCTACATAAAGCTATTTCTGATAATTCAGGGGCCGTAATTCTGACATTTATCATCCGATTCAGGCCAGTTCAACAACCTGTACGGTAATATAACTACTGCGTATGTTTAAGGACGATGTAACGATAAAAAGACTGCCATAAGGCACACAGGATCAAATAGTACAATAAGTGAGTCAACTGCCATGACTCCGACATAATTTAGTAAACTTTTGACAATTTAGTTTGGACAATAATTATCAGATTTGAACTTGTCTTAGATATAATTATAACAAAAAACTTTGTGAAAGCTTGGTGAAGATACAGTGAAAACAAAACAAGAGGCCCAGAATGTCTGTATCGCTCTATAGGTTTAATCTAGTCGAATTTGACTTATTAAAAGATCCTTTGACATTTTATAATCATACACATCCATGATAACTTCCATTAGGTTTGAATTAAATCTGTTGGTTCTGCGGTGTTAACAATTTAAGCAGAAATTAGCTTTTTTGACGTTGAATAGATATACCTAGAGTCTTATCCCAAATTACACAACACACACTTTCATCAGTATATCTAAAGGAAACTTTATTAAAGTTATTGAGGGGAGACCATTTTTCTATTTTTTGGAACAAACAACTTAACAATAAACGCAATCAAATATCTCAAAACCAATCTCAAGCTTTGTTTTATGTCAGGAACCGATACCATGACCTTCGCCAAATATACATCGACACCAAGTTATCTCTTCATTTCTGTCTTTTTATAGGAATTTATTCGCAAAATTCCATCAAATATTAATGGAAAATTATTGAGTGATAGTTTATTTAATAATTTCTTTAAAAATCTAAGGAAAAAAACTCCATTTTTTTCAAAACTGATCGTATGATCAATTCATGTTAACTTGATTCTATGACTAAAAACATTTTGACCCGATTTTGACAATCCGAAGGAAATTAAAAATGCTAGCTACCATGTTCATGAGGCAAACATCAGTACTTTCAAATAATCGATTGCCATTGCTCTGTCTACAATGGTCCAACATGGACGGTTAAAAACAGCATGTTTTTCATCAATCAATGGCCACGAGTCTGACCATTCTTGTCCGGTGTGGCAAATTCAAAAACTCGTCTAAGATTTGATAATCAATAAAATTGTTATCAAATTTGATCGCAATCTATTGAAAATATTGAAAGTTTTGATTACAAGGCATAATCACTGTGGTTCAATATAATCAATTCAATAACTAGCTCTAGCTTTCATGGCCAATAGGAAGGACACTCAAAATCCCCACGGCGCTCAGAAATGACATCGTAGTCAAAATCCCTTCGACAGAAATAACAGGGTGGTCAAAATTCCCTTGACGAAAATGACGGGAGTCAAAATCCCCTCAATGGAGAGTCAAGATTTCTTCAATGGGTAGTCGTAATCATCTTTACTATAATTTTCAGACCAGTAACTTTGGTAAAAGATTAATTGTTACTTTATGGATTGATTTCACTTAGATCACAACAAAGGTGTTAAGTAGGGGCATGTGTACATTTTCACAAAGAAAATGTGCCACTTGGGAAAATCAAAAGAAAAGACAAATAAAACAATACTTTTTAATCATTTTTAATGCACCAAATGAATACATTATTTATCAAGTAATTTAAAATGAAATGGTGAAAGTACCAGGAAAAACATAAAAACTTCAGCCAGCACATTTTTTCTATAACTCGATTTGATTATCTTTTTAGCACACTTGATTGTCTTAAAGTTTGGCACATTTTTTTCCATTTCCAAAACTTTCACAACAAACAAATTATAATGAAAAAGGAAAGCCAGCACCATGATTTTTTTCTATATCTATAACGTAATTTAGTTATCTTCTACTTTAGCACTTTTCTTTCATTTCACAAACTTTAATTGCACTTTCACTTATCATTCACTTTGCATTGGAAACACTGCACTTATCTAATTCTCATTACATGTCCAATGTCACTAAGAAAGTTGGATCCACTCCGATATTGCATACATAGAGATTTCAATCTCTGCTGATGCGCCTTTGTGGCCTTCTTAACTCGTTTCTGCGACGGTTTACCACAGTCCAAAGAAAATGATTAGTTTGTACTACAAGGTGCTGAAACGCGTTATTCCAGGACTTACACTGGTTATTGGTTCTGTCTCGGTCGGTAATATATCAGGATTTTGACCATACATTGAGGGAATTTTGACTACCACTCTATTTTAACCATGGGGATATTGGCCACCTTGCTTATTCTGCAATGGGGATCGCGACTATTAAGCAATTTTTGAGCGTGGGGATTTTAAAGTACACTGAGTCAATAACACTCAAACCAAGTCTTGATTAGATCTGATGAAAACCAAATCTGATAGTGTTTACGAGACAATAACCAACATGTATCATCAATTAAGGGCCATAACTGCCCATTATCGTTCGATATAACCGGTTCAAAAATAGTTTCAAGCTTTCATGGAAATGTGCATTCTAACAAAATGTGATCCTAATCAGATGAAAACTGAACGTGCTGCTGTATTTAAGAGACAGAAATCAGTATTTAACATCAACTAAGGGCCATTCCAGTACGATATTGCCGATTCAAAACACTATTCAAGCTTACATTGACCAAGTTTGGTCACAATCAGATGGAAACTGAACGTGCTAAAAAGTAGCATTTTTGAATCAATCATGGGCCAGAACTCTATCCATTCTGGTCCAGTATGACTGGTTTAAAAACAGTACGAGCGTTCATTAATATAATCATACTGAAGTTTGGTCAGGATTAGATAAAACTGAAAATACTACTGTTTACAAGTAGCGTTAACGAGTGACGGGTAAATTACCAGGACTTAAGCCCTACAGCACTAAAAACGGGTGTTGCGGGTCAAATTGTGCAATGTTTATGTTTCAAGGGTCAAAACTGCCACAATAATGAACCGATTTGGCAAGTTCAAGAACTTATCAGTGGTACAATGGTTAGGTAACTATCAGATAGATATGTCAATGCCTGAATGGACAACTCAGATGGGCTTGTCAATGCCTAGACCAATTTCAATACTGAAGCGATATGTCAATGCCTGGATTGGCAATGGGTAGACATATCAACGCCCGGATAGAGATACCAATGCCAGAATGGGTATGTCAATGCCTGGATTGGCAATGGGTAGACATATCAACGCCCGGATAGAGATACCAATGCCAGAATGGGTATGTCAATGCCTGGATTGGCAATGGGTAGACATATCAACGCCCGGGTAGAGATACCAATGCCAGAATGGGTATGTCAATGCCTGGATTGGCAATGGGTAGACATATCAACGCCCGGGTAGAGATA
Organism: Panopea generosa; assembly: GCA_029582155.1. Classification (NCBI taxonomy): domain Eukaryota; kingdom Metazoa; phylum Mollusca; class Bivalvia; order Adapedonta; family Hiatellidae; genus Panopea; species Panopea generosa. Next base: position 87,070,637 of record CM055896.1, read on the forward strand.
CCAATGCCAGAATGGGTATGTCAATGTCTAGATGGACATGTCAGTGCCCAGACGGACATGTCAATTCTCTGATGCACATGCTAATGCCTGGATGAACAATACCTAGATGAAATGAATGAATGAATAGGGTTTTACGGTGTACCAACACATTATAGGTTATTCGACGCCAACAGGAAGGAAGATTCCAGGTTTACTCTACATGTACAAAAACAACAAATTAACATACAGATTTAAACAAAAATACACCAACAAATGAATATGCAGAATGAACCTAGAACCTTGATACCTGCAGAACTGCAGAGTTTCAGCAAATTCTATCATATTACTCAAATTGTCGCATTTTCATAAGCCACAGTGGTCCTATTCTTGCCATCACTCATATGGCTCCCTTAAACCACACAGGGGTTGATTATTTAACCACAATAGTGAACATGACAAAAAATGATAAAATGAACATGACACCCATTCGGAGGATTCCTACCCCTCTGCAGAGATCGGCAGTGATTCTATTCTTAGTCGGTACCACACGGGCTATACCTAGATGGACATGGCAATTCTTAAACAAGAGCACCGCAAGCGGGTGTAAACGCTCGTCTTTTTTTTCAAATCTATTACATAGGTCAAAGTCAGTGAAGTTAACTTTTTAAACATGATGGTGATTAGTTTAAAAAATCAATACTATTACTGAAAAAATAAAACAGATTTAAAAAATCACCAAACTAAATAGAGATGTTGAAGAACAGCGTTAACTCGACTATTCTAGTCATGTCACAGAAGAGTACATTATAATGTACCGTCAGAAAAACAGATATATCTGTATGAATGAAAGCATCTTTCATATTACCAAATAGTAGATCCATGTATGTGCAAGTAGGACTATTTGGGCAGAATATACAATATGTCTATGTCTGGATAAGGCTAGCTAACCAGTAATTTAGCTGAAATGTATTTAATTTAATACAGTTCTTTTTTTATCTGGGTGTGGATGTGGTGGTGTATATGCCAAAGTTTAATAAACAGGGCTGTTTAATTTTAATACAATAAAAAAAAGTTGGAGGAGGAGGGTGTCTTTGGGTTGGTAACAAAGTTGAAAAGGGACAGTGTATCTTATTAAATACAGAACAAAATTTTAAGAAAACAATTTGAGGGGATGCAGGTCTTGGGGTCGGTAACAAAGGGGCAGAATAGTATTAAAGTTAAAACAAAAAAAATAAAAAATAGGCAGGGATGGGGGTTGGGTAAGTGTGAGGGTCTTGGGGTCGGTAACAAAGTTGAAATTGGGCAGAGTATTTGATTTAATACAAAACTAATTTAAAAGAAAACAAGAAATGTCACTGGTAAGTGTCGCATGCCCAGTCCCCCGCCCCCAATGGTCTGTGAAAATAACATTATATGTTATAATAGTTAGCGATGTATCCGTGAATATCAAGAGTAATGGACTGACGTTTCAGACTAGACATGCAATTTCATTGTCCTTTTTTTTTTACATTAAAGCGTGACCTTTGTGTAACATTGACCTTGACATCTGATGTAACGGTATGGCTGTTTCTACAGGTAAATGCAGGTGACACATCATCATGACATGCTGCTTACTTGTGTCAAACTATTTTAAAATCCCTCCATGTAAGATAAAGTTACAGATCAGACATGAAATATCAAACAGATTGAAAGTGTGACCTTAAGGTAATGTTATAGGTCTTAACGTGACAAGTCGTCATGTCATGTTGATCAATTGATAAATTAAACCAAGTGTTTTTGAAATTCATCCATGTATGATCAAGTTACAGGATGGACTTGAAATTTCAAACAGACTCAGGGTATTGTCATACAAACTCAAAGTGTGACCCTGACCTTTGAGGTACGGGTCTAGGTCTTATGTGCGACACGTCGTTATGTCATCTTTATCAATTGAGCCAAGCTAAAAACAAAGTTACAGAAGAGACATGCAATATCAAACAAATTGAAAATATGACCTTGACCTTTGAGGAAAGGTTCTGGGTCTTACATGCGATACTTTATTATGTCATGTTGATCAAATGAGCCAAGCATTTTTTTTAATTTAGCCATAGGTGACAAAGTTACAAATCAGACACGAAATTTCAAACAAACTGAAAGTGTTGTCAAACAAAATTAAATTGTGACCTTGACTTTTATAGTAGGAGCCTGGGTATTAAGTGCGACACGTCGCAATGTTATGTTGATTATTTGTAGCAAGTATTAACAAAATCCATCAATGCATGACAAAGTTACAGGCCGGACACGAAATCTCACACAGACTCAAAGTGTTGTCAAACAAATTCAAAGTGTGACCTTGACCTTTGATGAAAGCATGTGAGTCTTACACGTGACACGTCGTCATGTCATGCTGATGAATTGAGCCAAGTATTTTTTAAATTTATCCATAGGTGACAAAGTTACAGACCGGACACGAAATCTCAATTAGACTGAAAGTGTCATCAAACAAAATTAAATTGTGACCTTGTCCTTTGAAGTGGGAGTCAGGGTTAACGCACGACACATCGTCATGTTATGTTGATCATTTGTAGCAAGTATTAACAAAATCCATCTATGCATGACAAAGTTACAGATCGGGCACAAAATCTCACACCGACTCGGTGTTGTCAAACAAACTCAGTGTGACCGTGACCTTTCAGGTATGAGTGTGGGTCATACTGTCGGCACATCGTCGTGTTATGTTGACCATTTGTAGCAAGTATTTATAAAATCAATGTATGCATGACAAAGTTACAGACCGGACACGAAATCTCAGTTTCAAAGTGTTGTCAAACAAACTCAATGTGACCTTGACCACTGAGGTACGGATGTGAGTCTTACTTGCGTCACAGCGTCATGTTTATGTTGATCATTTGTAACAAGTATTTATAAAATTAATGTATGCATAACAAAGCTAAAGGTCGGACACAAATCTCACACAGATTCACTGTTGTCAAACAAACTCAAAGTGTGACCTTGACCTTTGAGGTACGTCGTCATGTTATGTTGATCATTTATAGCAAGTATGAACAAAATCCATCGATGCATGACAAAGTTACAGGCCGGACACGAAATACCGGACGGACGCTGCGAAAAAAAGTTTTTTTATGAGTTGGGGGTGGGGGGATAAAAAAATCGGAAGCAGGGTGAGGGGTCTTGGTTAGGTTCGGGCAGGAAAGTCCATTAAATAGGTCAAGGTCAGTGATGTAAAGTTTTTTTAGTTGATGGTGATCAGCTTGCAGAACTAATAGTAATACAGAAAAATAAAATTGATTTAAAAAAGAAAATTCAAACCCGAGCTTAACAAAAAACTTAAACCTAAGGTTTGAAAGCCCAAATAAGAAAATTTATGTAAGTTAGCTATATACATTGTTTCTACAATATAATATAAATAATTTATGTTTATGAAATTTAATTACCAAAACATGAGTAACTTGTTCAGAAACAGAGAAATAGCTGGGCTAAACAAAAATCTTTAACCAAAGGTTTTAGAGCCCTAAGTATGTAAATTTAAGTAAGTTAATGCCAATGCCTGGATAGACATGTCAATACCTGGATGGCCATGTCAATACCTGGACGAACATGCCAATACCTGGATGAACATGCCAATACCTGGATAATCATGTCAATACCTAGATGGCCATGTCAATAACTAGGTGAACATGCCAATACCTGGATGAACATGCCAATGCCTTGATAGACATGTCAATACCTAGATGGCCATGTCAATACCTGGGTGAACATGCCAATACCTGGATGAACATGCCAATACCTGGATAGTCATGTCAATACCTAGATGGCCATGTCAGTACCTGGATGGGCATGTCAATACCGGGATGAACATGCAATGCCCGGATAGATATGTCAATACCTGGATGGCCAAGTCAGTTCTTGGATAGACTTGTCAAAACCTGGATGAACTTGCCAAAGCCTGGACAGATATGTCAATACCTGGATGGCTATGCCAGTGTCTGGATAGACACGTCAATACCTGGATGAACATGCCAATGCCTTGATAGATATGTCAATACCTGGATGGCCATGCCAGTGTCTGGATAGACATGTCAATACCTGGATGAACATGCCAATGCCTGGATAGATATGTCAATTCCTGGATGGCAATGCCAGTGTCTGGATAGACATGTCAATACCTGGATGAACATGCCAATGCCTGGATAGATATGTCAATACCTGGATGACCATGCCAGTGTCTGGATAGACACGTCAATACCTGGATGAACATGCCAATGCCTGGATAGATATGTCAATACCTGGATGGCCATGTCAGTTCCTGGATAGACATGTCAATACCTGGATGAACATGCCAATGCCTGGATAGATATGTCAATACCTGGATGGCAATGCCGGGTCTGGATAGACATGTCAATACCTGGATGAACATGCCAATGCCTGGATAGTCATGTCAATACCTTGATGGCCATGCCAGTGTCTGGATAGACATGTCAATACCTGGATGGCCATGTCAATACCTGGATAGACAAGTCAATACCTAGATGAACATGCCAATGCCTTGATAGACATGTCAATAACTTGATGGCCATGTCAATACCTGGATGAACATGCCAATGCCTGGATAAACATGTCAATACCTGGATGGCAATGTATATGGCTAATGCCTGGATGGGCATGTCAATGCCTGGATAGACATGTCAACACCTGGATGGTCATGTCTATGGCTAATGCCTGCATGGGCATGTCAATGCCTGGATAGACATGTCAATGCTTGGATGGACATGTCAATGCTGGATAGACAGTGTTATGGCCAAAGCCTGGATGGATATAATAATGCCTGGATAGATATGTCAATACCTGGATGGCTATGTCTATGGCTAATGCCTGGATGGACATGTCAATACCTGGATAGACATGTCAACACTCGGATAATCATGTTAATGCTGGATAGACAGTGCTATGGCTAATGCCTGGATGGATATAATAATGCCTGGAGGGACATGCCAATACCTGGATGGCCATGTCAATACCTGGATGGACATGACAATGCCTGGATAGACATGTCAAAGCCTGGATTGAAATGGCAATGCTGGATAGACAGTGCTATGGCTAATGTCTGGATAGACATGTCAATACCTGGATGGCCAGGTCTATGGCTAGTGCCTGGATGGGCATGTCAATACTTGGATAATCATGTCAATGCTGGATAGACATTGCTACGGCTAATGCCTGGATGGATATAATAATGCCTGGAGGGATATGCCAATACCTGGATGGCCATGTCAATACCTGGATGGACATGACAATGCCTTGATAGACATGTCAAAGCCTGGATTGAAATGTCAATGCTGGATAGACAGTGCTATGGCTAATGTCTGGATAGACATGTCAACACCTGGATGGCCAGGTCTATGGCTAGTGCCTGGATGGGCATGTCAATACCTATATAGACATGTCAATACTTGGATAATCATGTCAATGCTGGATAGACATTGCTACGGCTAATGCCTGGATGGATATAATAATGCCTGGAGGGACATGCCAATACCTGGATGGACATGTCAATACCTGGATGGACATGCCTATGGCTAATGCCTGGGTGGATATAATAATGCCTGGATGGACATGCCTATGGCTAATGCCTGGGTGGATATAATAATGCCTGGAGGGACATGTCAAAACCTGGAGGGACATGCCAATACCTGGATGGACATGCCTATGGCTAATGCCTGGGTGGATATAATAATGCCTGGAGGGACATGTCAATACCTGGATGGACATGCCTACGGCTAATGCCTGGATGGATATAATAATGCCTGGAGGGACATGCCAATACCTGGATGGACATGCCTATGGCTAATGCCTGGGTGGATATAATAATGCCTGGAGGGACATGTCAATACCTGGAGGGACATGCCAATACCTGGATGGACATGCTTATGGCTAATGCCTGGGTGGATATAATAATGCCTGGAGGGATATGTCAATACCTGGATGGACATGCCTACGGCTAATGCCTGGATGGATATAATAATGCCTGGAGGGACATGCCAATACCTGGATGGACATGCCTATGGCTAATGCCTGGGTGGATATAATAATGCCTGGAGGGACATGTCAATACCTGGAGGGACATGCCAATACCTGGATGGACATGCTTATGGCTAATGCCTGGGTGGATATAATAATGCCAGGAGGGACATGTCAATACCTTGATGGACATGCCTACGGCTAATGCCTGGGTGGATATAATAATGCCTGGAGGGACATGCCAATACCTGGATGGACATGCCTATGGCTAATGCCTGGATGGATATAATAATGCCTGGAGGGACATGCCAATACCTGGATGGGCATGCCTATGGCTAATGCCTGGGTGGATATAATAATGCCTGGAGGGACATGCCAATACCTGGATGGACATGCCTATGGCTAATGCCTGGGTGGATATAATAATGCCTGGAGGGACATGCCAATACCTGGATGGACATGCCTATGGCTAATGCCTATTAATTGCCTATGTTAATTGTTCAATGCTTGGATTGACGTGCCAATTTAGAAGGGTATATACTTTATCCAAATTTATCAAAGATTTTTCTTCATCAATACAAGGATACTAAAGAATTGTTTTGTTTCTTTTATTCACATCCAAAACAAAGGTATTAGTCTAACATAAGTGAACATTACAAAGCACAATGCTGTGGCCATCTGGGAAATGGAATAGTGTCTTTGATATTTGAAATTCCACACAGACATTGAATGTAGCGTTCAAATCCCATTCCGAATCCACCGTGTGGTACAGATCCAAATCGACGTAAGTCAAGATACCTGAAACATTAAAAAAATGAATTTAAACATATGTCTTATCCAATATACATTCAAACATAGAACTGTTTTGATGCTATAAGTAATGGATTTACTTTTGTAAAATGGTAAATCACCAGTCCATTAGTTTTACCATAATTATAAGTTTTTATAACCATGTAGATAATATAAAGAAGATGGAAGGGGAGACAGCATGCCCGACTGTTTCGATGATGTTCTAAAACTACAGCTTTTTCAGGAAATAAGAACCAAATAGAAGACAATTAAAACTCAAGAGTGGTCAATTTAAACTATAATTATTGCTTATTATTGTTAAAAATAAATAAGCAAAATAATTCACCAACTTTATTCATTTTCATTATCAACAGTTATGTATTTTTGAAAACATCAAAGTGAACGGATGGCTTGTTTTGCCTTATTATTATTTTAATTAACATGACATATAGACCTACATGTACGCACTAATTTCTCAGAGGGCAACAATATAATGGAACCAGTTCATGAAAATGGATATATAGTTTTTCCTATAGTTTCCTAGACGATGTTGAAACACACGTGAAATTTCATTCATGTCCAATGATAGGATAATGAAATAAGTACCAAATCAAAAACTTTGACCTCTATAAATTTCTAGGTCAAAAAGGGCCATAACTCTGCCAAAATGCAACCCAGAGTTATGGTTCTTATGTCTGTGAGTTTCATTGATGATGTTGAAAACATATGTGAAGTTCCATTCATATCAAATGAGTGGTTGCATAGATATCTTACCTGATAAAAAACTTTAAACTGAAAAATTAAGTTAAACAAGAGTTGTCAGAAGACCAGCAAAGCTCGCCTCTGGGTGTCTAAGTCCAAAAAGGGCCATAACTGTGCCAAAATGCAATCTAGAGTTATGGTTTTTGTCTCAGTGTGTTCCATTGATGATGGTTAACACACATGCAAAGTTTCATTCACATCCAATGAGTGGTTGCATAGATATGTTAAACTTAAATGCAAAAGTTTAACCTGGGTGTCCACATACGGTGCCGACAACGACCCCGACGCCAGGGTCATGACAATAGCCCTCCTTGGACTTCATCCCGGCGAGCTAAAAAGGGGCATAACTCTGCCAAAATGCAACCCACAGTTATTGTACTTATATATGTGAATTTCATTGGTGATGCTGAACAATAATAAAAAAGCTGTCCACCCACGCCTTATAATATCAGGTTAATCAAATGAGTGGTTTCATAGATATCTTACCTGATAAAAACTATAACCTAAAAAAGCAATGCTGACACGGGATCAAGTACAACAGCCCCCCTATTCTACGAATAGCCCCTATCATATGAATTATCAAACTAAAAATCAAAGCAAAAAATGAAAAAGGAAATCAAACCCCAAGCTTAACAAATAACTTTAGCCTAAGGTTTTAGAGCCTGAAATATGGAAACTAAGGTAATTATATAATCTTTTTATGAAGTTTAGTCACTAAAAAATTAGTAGTTTGTTGAAAAGTAAACCGTCGTAAAACTTTAACAGGACAATGGAAGTATTAACTAAATCCATTAAGCAGGTCATGGCCAGTGTATATTAAGTAAGTCAATGTCAGTGATACTGCTAAAAGGATATCTTTTTAAAAGTACCAAAATAGTATATTGAAAAGGGATTTCCTAACTTAGACTACACGCCTAAGTTAGACTAACGTAGATTTCCCACTTTGAATCGCACGATATTTTTTTACTTATTAAAAGAGCCACATGATTTTATTTTTATTTCAATTTGATTCGTTATACAGGTTAACATTTATTAAAAATTATTTCATCTTAGAAAGAGTCCTAATGGAGATGTGAGTGCCATCAAGCAGTATTTAAGTGCTGTCTATTTTTAGAATGTGGATATCGTTTCAAAATTACCACTCCAATTTAACTACTAACGAGTTTGCCACGTTTTGATAGAATTGCAATACCAAACCCTTCCTAGAAGCTTCCTCGTTTGGCATTCAGCATTTAGAGAATAGTTCTACATCTCGTTGGACTGGAGGAAACCATCACTATATGACTGAAAATATGTTGAAAGCAACGCTAAATCCTGTACAACTACAACTTATCTCAAATTTAGGCGACTATGATTTCACCGCACATAGAAGAGATGCTAACATATATTTTTAAGAAACTGCCTACCATTCATAATGTTTTGTCATTCCTGCCCTGTTCATTATATCAGCAAGTTTGTCATATCTTTCCTCCCTTAGACTACCACCAAACAATTCTCCCACTTCTGGTACAAGTAAGTCCACAGCGGCAACCTGGAAAACAGAACAGTAGGAACAAACAGAGATGTAAGACAGGAACAGATAGATACACATATTAACTATAGCATACAACCTGGAAAACAGAACAGTAGGAACAAACAGAGTTGTAAGACAGGAACATATAGATACACATATTAACTATAGCATACAACCTGGCAAACATATCAGTAGGAACAAACAGAGATGTAAGACAGGAACAGATAGATACACATATTAATTATATCATACAACCTGGCAAATAGATCAGTAGGAATAAACAGAGATGTGCAACTGGAACATATAGATACACATATTAACTCTATCGTACAACCTGGCAAACAGATCAGTAGGAACAAACAGAATTGTAAGACAGGTACATATAGATACACATATTAACTATATCATACAACCTGGAAAACAAACCAGTAGGAACAAACAGAGATGTAAGACAGGAACATATAGATACACATATTAATTATATCATACAACCTGGCAAATAGATCAGTAGGAATAAACAGAGATGTGCAACTGGAACATATAGATACACATATTAACTCTATCATACAACCTGGCAAACAGATCAGTAGGAACAAATAGAGGAGTGCGACGGGAACATATAGATACACATATTAACTATATCATACAACCTGGCAAACAGATTAGTAGGAACAAATAGAGGAGTGCGACGGGAACATATAGATACACATATTAACTATATCATACAACCTGGCAAATAGATCAGTAGGAACAAACAGAGATGTGCAACTGGTACATATATATACACATTTTAACTATATCATAAAACCTGACAAACAGATCAGTAGGAACAAAGAGAGATATATGACAGGAACATATAGATACACATATTAACTATATCATATAACCTGTCAAACAGATCAGTAGGAATAAAGAGACATATAAGGCGGGAACATATAGATACACATTTTAACTATATCATACAACCTGGAGGTCAGTAAGAACAAAGAGAGATATATGAAGGGAACAGTATAGATCAGTAGAAACAAACAAAGGAGTGCAACAGGAACATATAGATACACATATTAACTATATCATACAACCTGGCGAACAGATTAGTAGGAACAAACAGAGGAGTGCAACGGGAACATATAGATACACATATTAACTATATCATACAACCTGGCGAACAGATTAGTAGGAACAAACAGAGGAGTGCAACGGGAACATATAGATACACATATTAACTATATCATACAACCTAGCAAACAGAATAGTAGGAACAAACAGAGATGTGTGACAGAAACATATAGATACACATTTCAACTATATCATACAACCTGGCAAACAGATTAGTAGGAACAAATAGAGGAGTGCGACGCGAACATATAGATACACATATTAACTATATCATACAACCTGGCAAATAGATCAGTAGGAACAAACAGAGATGTGCAACTGGTACATATAGATACACATTTTAACTATATCATAAAACCTAACAAACAGATCAGTAGGAACAAAGAGAGATATATGACGGGAACATATAGATACACATATTAACTATATCATATAACCTGTCAAACAGATCAGTAGGAATAAAGAGACATATAAGGCGGGAACATATAGATACACATTTTAACTATATCATACAACCTGGAGGTCAGTAAGAACAAAGAGAGATATATGGCGGGATCAGTATAGATCAGTAGAAACAAACAAAGGAGTGCAACAGGAACATATAGATACACATATTAACTATATCATACAACCTGGCAAACAGATTAGTAGGAACAAACAGAGGAGTGCAACGGGAACATATAGATACACATATTAACTATATCATACAACCTGGCAAACAGATTAGTAGGAACAAACAAAGGAGTGCAACAGGAACATATAGATACACATATTAACTATATCATACAACCTGGCAAACAGATTAGTAGAAACAAACAGAGGAGTGCGACGGGAACATATAGATACACATATTAACTATATCATACAACCTAGCAAACAGAATAGTAGGAACAAACAGAGGAGTGCAACGGGAACATATAGATACACATATTAACTATATCATACAACCTGGCAAACAGAATAGTAGGAACAAACAAAGGAGTGCAACAGGAACATATAGATACACATATTAACTATATCATACAACCTGGCAAACAGATTAGTAGAAACAAACAGAGGAGTGCAACGGGAACATATAGATACACATATTAACTATATCATACAACCTGGCAAACAGATTAGTAGAAACAAACAGAGGAGTGCAACGGGAACATATAGATACACATATTAACTATATCATACAACCTAGCAAACAGAATAGTAGGAACAAACAGAGGAGTGCAACGGGAACATATAGATACACATATTAACTATATCATACAACCTAGCAAACAGATTAGTAGAAACAAACAGAGGAGTGTGACGGGAACATATAGATACACATATTAACTATATCATACAACCTGGCAAACAGATCAGTAGGAACAAACAGAGATGTGCGACAGGAACATAAACATTTATATACACACAAGAACTTTATCATACTTTTTAAATAAAAGACAATTTGACAACACGTTTTTTACATAAAGTCGGATTTGAAGGTTAAAACCAAAAACTCCCCAAGAAAGAACTGTGTTTATTTAATTACCGTACATGTACATCTAGATGAAAATTTCAAAAAGATAGTTCATATCAATACCAACAGCTGTGTTATGAAGTTAATAACAGATTCAGCATTATTAGAAATTTAAATATCCAACAAAACAAAAAAAGAGCTGGGTCCAGTTAGCTCATTTGGTAGCAAATCTGACTATACAGGGATCATGAGTTTAAATCCCTACTTGGCCACAGTCCACAGCCTCTGTGATATTGATATATGATATTGTGTCTCATTGCGATTCATCTGTCACTGCTGTGTGGAAAAGTGGAAAAGTTATCAGTGTGGAGATGGGTGTGCTTGAGTACTGGTTACTCTTCCAGGAGCCCAGTAAGTATGAATAGGTTGTCTGAAAGCCCTTAATGGCATAAAATGACACTTAACATTAAAATAATCCAACCAAAAATATGAAAAATATTAAAGTTAAATGACAATGGGATGATATAAGGTTTGATTTTCAGTAGAGCTGTGCATTGGTATTTTTCTCATCTGCGATGTGTATTGCGATACTTCATTTTCAGAATGATACATATCAAGATAGGTAATGCTTGTGAAAAGAAAAGGTGATGCATACAGCAATATTTAAGTCGCGATGCGATGCGCATACGGATACAGAACTCATGACACTGCAGGAGTGCGATAGTGATGAAATAGTAGGATAGTACCTGATGGGAAGGAGATGCTGTCCGTAGCCGGTTTATATCCGAAAATTCGTCTTGCTTTTTAAAACATGTTCTTTTTTGTTTGTTAGTTTTTATGAGCTAGATTTTTATGTTTCATCTAGAATGAAATTGCGATGCACGATATCTGATAATCATACCGATGTATCGTAGGTCTAAAGAATGCATTGTATCGCGATCTGTTGAAAGTTTCATATAACACCCGATACACACATCGGCAGAAAGGTGAATTGCTGAATCGTTACACCTCTAATTTTTAGCTTGATTGAAAAGAAAGCTCAGAGCTTGTATAAATCACTATTGATTCTGTTTCATGTGTGGAACGAATAGTTCTTTTTTATGAGAATCCATTGTGCAGAGTCTGGAATCGAACCTTCTATCTCTGGCGTAAACAGTCAACACTCTATCCATGGGGCTTAAAGCCATTTTCTACACATAATGGGTTATAGTATCCTGTTCTATTGGTATAGGAAGACATTATAATGATTCTGATTAGAATCAACTTATTTTCTCCACATCACCAGTTATTAGCAACCTCAAGTGACCTTTAGGAAAGGAAATCTAAAGCTTGTCTTTCATTCCAATCCTTTTGAAAAACTATTTTGTAAATAATTTATTATGTTATATTGTAAGATATTCAAAATAAAATAAGTTTAAATGAAGTGAGTCAATAGTTGCATGATACATACTGTTTGCTCATCAGTATTTCCTCTGGCATAGAATGGTTTGAGAGTTGCTGGGAAGTCTGTAACAAACACTGGTGTGTTGTCAAAGTGCTTCACTAAATACTTCTCATGTTCCTTTTGAAGATCACAGCCCCACTGAAAAATGCAAAATTGAATAGTTACATTTCTAAGTTGGTGTTATGTTTACTTACTCCATGTTCAGTATTAAAGCTGTCTGTCATTTTTACATATTGACATACCCATGAATATTAAACAGCCATAGTACCGATTTTAAAAGATTTCATGTATATTGGTGGTACATCTAAAGCATTACTATATCAACATGTCAGAGATAGAAATTTTGTCATTTTTATCAAATTGTCCTGCCTTGGACCCTATCTCCCAAGGGTTTTCTTGAGATAAATTAGACATTTGATATCACCTTAGTCATCCAAAAATAAAATAGATTCTTCATAATGATAGAATGTATGATAATGTCCCAATATACATAATACTCAAAATGTCATGTTTGTAGAAAAAAAATATATTCCAAGATTCTACTTATAAGTAGGATAATCATTTCATAATACATTTTATTTCATAATTTACAGCGCAGGGGTGTAATAAACCCATGACATATTTTTAATATTAACCTTATGTAATATCCACTCAGTTTTTGTATGCTAAATGCATGTGGAGCGCGTAGTCCAGTGGTAGAGCACCGAACCCATGATCAGAGGGTCGTGGGTTCGATCCTCCGCTACGGCTATGTGTGGTGTCCTGGTAATGGAACATTTTTCCTGAATCTTAAATTCATGCTCATCTATTATCAAATTTAGTTACCTGTAACTCACAATGAACAAATTTTAAAATTTTATTCTCATAACGATAAAACTGTTTTGCAGCCAGGGGTGACACTACATTGCTACATCTTGAAACAATTTAATATTATTATTGTTTTACTAAGTTTGTCAGACTCTGTACATATATATGTATATGCACGCACTATGTCTATTATCGAGGATTTAGTTATGTATACAATATGACATGTATAACTGTATAAAATTAAATCATCAAATTAAATCAAATCAAGAGGTTTCTTGATTGGATTGTTTTTCTATTTAAATCAATGGTGAATAAATAACTTACTGAAACTTTAAATTGAAACTCATCATTTAGTTTCTCCAAAAGCTGTACAGCATCAGTGTATGTTATCCTGAAATAAACCAATTATATATTAATTAAATCTTCACCTGAATAACAGCTGTCAGTAAATTAAATGCTCTATGAAAGTTTTATTACATCTGATGTACATGTATCACACAGATGCGATAACTTGACAAGACGACAATTCTTCAGTAAACAATGTCCACTTTATGCAGCTTTGAACATTCCACAGCTAAAATTCAAGCTAGGTTTTACATAGCTTCCTCAATTTTGCTACTATAAACAGCTTTTATGACGCTAAAAAGTACAGCTAGCTGTATTGACAAACACCTGCGTAAATGCAACTTTTGCACATCATTAACAAAGAGCTTCATAAATTTTACATAAAATAGCTTTACGTTTCATGAAGAACCTACCAAAAAAGCTACATTGCAACTAATTAGCTATGTTAAACGTACATTTTACATAGTTTTTGTTGACAAGGAAAGCGATGATATTATAGGTCATTCTTGACATAATATGGAAAACCTACCGCTAGGTCTTCATCATCAAACTTATGTACACAACTTAGATAAAAGTATTTTTTGTTGTTAAGTCGTATTATTTTTTATGGGGCTATAAAAAACCCATTTTCAACACATTTCAATAAATAAATAAATTATCCATGTATTGGTGGAGGAAGATCTCAGAATGAATCTGAGAAGAAATTGTTCTTCCGCAATTAACTGTCAAACTGTCTCACATAATTTTTTTTAGAGCAAGTGGGACTTGAACCAACAACCTCAGCGGTAAGAGTGATCTTGAGATAACGCCTTATACCACTCAGCCACGGAGGAGCCTAAAGTCATAGTACTCCAAATGTATTTTTATCACACCTTCTTTTATAGCTGGGAACATAAATACCATATTCTATCAAATGTTTCTTGGTATTGGCAGAGAAAAGATATGTTTTTGACTCCAAGCTCTCTTCAAGTATTTGCTTTTAAAATTGATTTTATTTTTAAAAAAATTTTTTTTTTTAATTCGTCTTCACATTTTCAAAACATTAAGGATTACACGGAATCAAACTTTATCAGTGGAAGAACTCAGACTGAATAGAGTAGAACCAAAGTCCTTCCTAAAATAACTGGCAAACTGTCTTAGCTCAAATATTTGACCTCAAAGGTGAAAAGTATGTGATTTCTAATTTCAGATAAATTTGAACAAATATTTGAAACACGATTCTAAATACATAATATGCTATTTGTAATTGTTTGCAATAGTCTAAATATTGAGGATGAGTTTCATTTTATTCTAATGTGTGATCATTATTCAGAATTAAGGAGTCAATTTATACCAAAATATTTTTGTAAAAATTAAAGTGTTTATAAATTCATCCAGATACTGAACTGATCTTCAATAATTTAGCAAAATATATATTATAAAAAGCATCTCAAGAAAAAAATTTAAATCAAATACGTCAACTTCATCATTTAATTGTCATGTTCACTCTCTTTTACATAACATGTATTTGAAATTTCAGTTTTGGTTTTCTATACATGCACATGTAGTGATATATTTACTTGTGCTGATGAACTGTGTAATATGCTTAATCCAAAAATAAACTCTTCTGTAATCTGTATTTTTTATTAAATAATCTGAATACATTTGTATCAATAAACAAGAACTCTAATCGATGATATGTGCTGCTCGATTTCTGCTTTCGAGCAAATCGTTTTCCATTATGAAAGTCATTAACTTTTATTTATTCTAGAAAACGTGTAAAAAAAGTATATTTTTCCATCTCTTTTAGTATTTTGTTATTTTTTTTTTTTAATTTTTTGAAAGTATAAAATATCTGACATTTAATAAAAATGAAAGGAAGCAATTTTTGAAAGACAACTATCAAAGTCCATGAATTTTATTTTTACCTTCCTTTTATTATTTGGAACAAAGTATCATTTTTTTAAAAACAAAGTTCTTATGAAAATTCAAATATTTACAAAATAAATAATATTTAACCAGTTTGAGAGTGGTGGTGGTGGTGGTGGGGGTGGTGGTGTTGGTGTTGGTGGTGGTGGTGGTGGTGGTGGTGGGGGGTCATGTGAGGGTTACATGTAGATGATATGCACGGAAATGTGATGAAGACATTGACTAACTGGAATACAAAAGCAACCATAAAGAAGAGTTTTAAGTTATACAACCAAACCACTAAATATCATAAAAATCTCTTATAAAAATTTATTAAATAAAAATCTTTTTTCTTGAATACTTTAAATTAGAACATACAATAGTGAGACAAATGTATCCCAAGCCGTCTTTTCAGGTGTCAGTAAACCTTATCTGGACTAGAAATGTGTTAATCAACATAAATTTTCCTGCTATTGATCTACCAGTATTTTTCTTCCAAAAATTACATTAAAAAGGAGCCCCAACTCCTGTAAAACTTTGACCAATATTGACAATTATCAACATGTATTTTATAATTACATGGATAAAAGTAAACACTAAATATTAAATAATACATGTACATCCTTCAGAAGTTTTTGATTGGAAACCAATTTTTTACCTCGGACAACAAACGATCAACCGAACGGACAGACAGGGGTTACATTTAATGTCTCTTCTACATGTTTCGATTGGAAAATGGTATGAAAATGTCATTATAATATCTTGTGATACACATCTGTATCCAATCTAAATATATCTATAGATAAAGAGAAGTATATACATAGCACAAACACAATACCTTCAGTAAAAAACCTACCTTTCAAAATGACTTTTTGAGAGATTATTGATGATTTTGGTGTGCTTTTCAGGGGCCATTTTAGAAAAGAAATCAAAATCTTCCTCATTGTGATTTACAACTTGACTAGTCACTGTCTTTACAAGTCCCTCCATCACCTGTAGCACAGAAAACTTGGAATCAAAGAGAGTCATTAGGTATTATACATGTATATACTAAAATGCTTTTGCTATTTATTGAAAACCAATTTTTAACAAAAACCGAGTTGAAAAAGTGTCATCACTCCTATAAAATGTTGTACACCAAGGAATTGAGTTGGTAGGCTTAATTGGAATTAAAATGTTCTATGAAATATAATTTTAATTATCTTTTTGAAAATTTACATTTACTTGCTTTATAGGGAGAGGGGAGTGTGGTAGAAGCCTATGATAGGTATGAAATAAATTAATTTTTTTTCATGTCTTACCAAAATTTTAGTAGATAGAATCTTTATTTCCTCCATATTTGGAGAGTACATGCCCCCTGAGTTGTCTGAATGAATATATCAATATATTTTATAAGTCTGTATCTAAATATATCAATGAATATCAAGAGTTGTGGAATAAAGTTAAGACTAGACACGCAATTTCATAATTTTTACCTTAAAGTGTGACCTTGAACTTGACACCTGATGTACAGGCAGGTGCAGTGTCGGCACTTAACCATGGATGACAAAGTTACAGACACAACACGCAATCTCAAACAGATTCACAGTGTTGTCACTTCAAACTTCAAGTATGACTTTGACTTTTGAATTAGGTGTATTGCTCTTATTGCAACACATTGTAATGTCATGATGATCAACTGAGCTAAGTGTTTCTCAAATCCATCCAAGTATGACAGGTAAGTTACAGGCCAGACAAGAAATCTCTCACAGACGGACAGACCCCACCCCTAAAAAAAAACAATGTTTAATCAACTAATGCACAAGTGATATGACTTTACTTTGACTACTACTGTTCTATTAGTTCTAACTTAGTCCTATGTGTACAGCAATTTCTTAATTCCCCATTCTCAAATCACAATTGACATTTGGTTTCTGAAATGGAAAACTACAGTTATACTGTTCATTTCAGAAGATTTAATAATTATCATTATTAGTATATTGATACCATAAATCTCGTCCAAGTGCAGCTTGTACTCTAGTAGTATAGCATCAGGCTCAGGACCAGAGGGTCTTAAGTTCAATCCCCAATCACAGCCAAGTGTTGTCTCAAATATGTGTTATCCACACATACTTAGTATTATTATTCTGAAGAAAACATCTGGAGCTTAATTTATAAAATTAAAAAAAGAAAGTGTTTTTCAACTGTCAGATGTAAAATAAATAAATATGCAACCTCCAGGATAGTTTCCATATTTTCTGTAAATGCAATCTCTCCCTCCACCATATAGAATTCTGACAGGTGATGGCGCCCAAATGAATTTTCTGCTCTAAATGTTGGACCAAAGCTGTAAGCTTTACTGAAAGCACTGTAAGTGAAGAAAAATACAATTAAATATTATATGTCATGACTTGAAAAATGGTACTAGAAGCTTTCTCACTTGGCACTCGCTTCATAGGAGTGACTCAGTGTTCTCCTTGGTCTGGTCAGCCATGTCAGTATAATGTGACTGGGAGGGGTACCATACCAAGTTTCTGTGGCATTATACTCTAGTGTAGCAGACCTTATATATAGTTGAAATATTGCTGAAAGTGACACTAAACACCACATAAACAAATGAAACATACAAATTGATATTTTACTGGATTTTTCTCTACCATGCTGATAAAAATTAATTAACTTAAAACACATGACACAATTCTTCTTACAGAGGACCACAAATGTGCAAAATAGGGTGTCCTTTGAGATGACACACTAGACCAAAACTAAATAAGTACATGCTAGAGTATTTCAATTTCATATTTGCATAATGTAGATAATTTCACAGTTTATCAAAACTATCTTGTGTCCTTTTTTTTTAAACATCCATGTAACTGTTTAACCCTTTACTCCATAGATATCAATCACAGAAGACCTTTGAAAACAGTGCAGGAAGAGTTCAGATTGCTCGTAATGAGCAATCTGAACACTTCCTGCACTGTTTTCCACTCTGTCAGTTAATATAAACATAATTCACCAAACAATTCAAAAGCCTTCTATATTAGAGGTGTCAAAAGGCGTTTGTATGAAGTAAAGGTTTAAATAAATAGACTGACCCTGCGATAGCTTCAAGATGAAGTTGTCCTGACACTGTCAGATAAGCTGGCTGACCAAAATACATCTTAGGATTGCTGCCTGTGTCCGACGCCTCACTGGAACTATCACTAGAACTATCACAGGTCATCACAGTGTCTTTATTTGTCTGGGTAATATGTATAAAAATAAAAAGAGAAAATTTACAAAATAATGTTACAGTTACATATTAACTAAAATAAAGTAGTGCTTAACTGTATTTTTTTTTTATAAATAACTTATTTCAATCTGTTGTATTTCATAAACATTTAATCATTTCAACTGACAGTCTGTTTATTTCACTCTTATTTTGTTGAATATCTTTTCTCTTTATAAACTTTTACTCCTTATTCAAGGGACATTTCATTTGGTGTTTTGATTGAAATTCACTGGCCATGGCAGTATAAACTGTAACCTTGATCTACACAATTTTTAAATGGTATCATGAAGTTAACAGCCATGTTTAGAGATGTCAATAGTGCAATGGATAGTGTGCTGGCTGCTCATGCCACGGGTCATGAGTTCAATCACATGCTTCACCAGATGGCCTCTCAAAAACAACTCAGTATACTAGACTGTTTTGGATTTGACAAAGATTCATGTAAGCTGTGAGCTTACTTGGCAATTGAGCTGAAACACATTGATACAAACTAACATGTTATATTGCTACAGCTAATACTTGTACAACTCTGAGTTAGAATGAATGAGCATTCTACAGTACAACTACTTTAAAATGAGCAATCTGAACTCTTCCTGCACTGTTTTCAAAGGCCTTCTCTGGTTGGTGCGGGAAAACGCGTAACTATGGAGTAAAGGGTTAAGAGAAAGTGCTGCTAATGGACGACAAATGACATACGACAGACGATGGACAGCGCATCATTGCATAAGCTTCTGGTCTTTGGCCAGTAGAGCTAAAAATGACTGACAAGTGATTGGTATTCTTGCCATCCACCCAATATAAGACATATGCATTGTGCAGTACACTTTTTTATTCAAACTCTGCTTTAATGTATACCTGTAAATGGAACACCTCACCAGCTCCTTCACAATCATTGGACGTTATAATCGGAGTATGGACAAATATGTAATTGTTCTCCTGCAATACAGATACTATCCATTCAAATTATCTTTTAAAACTTTCAAATCCATTTTAAAACAAGGTGCAAAGCATATATAACAACCACTCTTAATAATGCTGATGGCACTATTGGGTTTTTGATGTTGGAGTATATAGAATCACTCATGGAAAACTTGGACAACGACTGGACGACCAATGTAACATCTTATCTTAAACTGAGGCAGGGATTCAAACCAGGGTTGCATTGGTGAGAAGAGAGTACACTTAGGGGTTAAATTTCATTTGTTGCAAGGTCATGAGATACAAACTGACATGTACCACATGCAAAGTAAATGAACACTGTAAAAGGTTCAATAAACTTTGCATGTTGCATACAAGTGGAACCTGGCGCACTCACAGAAAAACCTGGACTCCGATGCACTGTTGCATTGGTTATATGTCTGTCAATAGCTATACATGAATACTAAGGTTTAGTGTTATATCTCATGCCGACTATAAATGATATTTTGTATATTGTATACTAGTATCTCAAAATCTTCAAAATTTAAGTTCATTCCTTATATGTATCTTATTAATGCACTCTGCCTATACCAACATGTCTCGTTTATCAATTATCCAGGACCTTATAATGACAAATACATTATTGTACCCGTATGTTGAAGTCAGTAAATGGAACAGCAAATGTCACACCTACACTGTATTCTCGCATCTATTACAGTCACATGTAAAACCGCTACTGTAGAAAATGGAACCTGGTTCATCAGCAATATCACAGTACGCGGAACACCATTTTGATAGTAAGATGTATTCAATGCTGAACTTTACCATTCCATCAATGACACAATTTTATATATTAGGTTTAAAGACCTTAGTATTATTGATTGCCTCACTAGAAATATCACATAAGTGTTAATCTTTTATGGAGGAACAGGACTGGCTAACAGTTAGGAAAACTACATTTTATTATAATCTGCAGACTGATAGGCCCTATATGGCTATGGCACACTGTACTGCTTTTGTACTTAAATTAAACACAATACATTGATTTACATCATTATAATATGTTAATATGTCTTAAAAATGCAACAGTACATATTTCAAACTGTACTAAGCAATTTATTGTTTTGTAATGTGCAATGTTTAACAATTTATTGTTTTGTAATGTGCAATGTTTAACAATTTATTGTTTTGTAATGTGTAATGTTTAACATTATTTACAACAATTTTTAAGTCATATTGCTTTATTTTTAGGTAGCTAATATAAGCCTTCATTCTACAAACACATTACATGAAATCCAACCAGCCATAGGATACATTCCCAATGACCAGTAAGTCCAAGAATTATTCTCCAAATGCTAAATGCCAATCATATGAAATACTACCATTAAACAAAGAACCTGTTGAATGCATGACAGTTGCTCTACTACTGAAAACACTGCAGATAAATATTATATCAGCTTACTTGAAAATATTTATGAATGGCCATGGAAGCTGCATTTCTGACCCTCAGTAACGCATTATTGACATCTGTCCGTGCACGTAAATGTGGGTAACCTCTGATATAATCCAAAGAGTGTGCTCCCTTTATCTTAAAAGGATAGTCCTGTTTCCAAAACAATAAAAGTAAACAATAAATCTTTGAATCATGAGTATTCCATTAAAACATACTACCCCAGGGTAGCAGAATTTGTAAGTTCTTCCCCCGCCCCAGGGTAGCAAAAATTATAAGTTCTTCCTCCTCCCTATGGTAGCAGAAATTACAAGTTCTTCCCCCACCCCAGGGTAGCAGAAATTATAAGCTCTTCCCCCTCCCCAGGGTACCAGAAATCATAAGTTCTTCCCCCTCCCTAGGGTAGCAGAAATTATAAGTTCTTCCCCCTCCCCAGGGTAGCAGAAACTATAAGTTCTTGCCCCTCCCCAGGCTTCCATTCTCCCTACTTCCCTTCTGGTATATTGAAATAGAATGGTGCTTAGCCTGAAACTTATAAAACAAGTAATATTACTGTTGAAGGTCAAATAAAACTACAGCAGAGTGGTAACGCAGTGGAGAGTGTTGACCGCAGGTTCGATCCCCAGCTTGATCTAATAGCCTCTCAAAAACCACACTTAGTACTTGCTCACCCAGAAAGCAGAATCTATGCAGCTCATATCAACTCTGAGCTTACTTCACAGTCAAGCTAAGTAAATTTTGCTAAGCTAAAATAAATTAGTACAAACTAACTCAAAGTGAAAATATCACAACAAAATGTTTATCAGGTAACAGCATTACTTCTGAAGGTAAAACCTGTAGTGCAATATATTATAATATACACTTACACCATTGCAATATGTATTGCATTATTATTTGAAATGTATTCATGAAGTATAAAAACACCATTATTTATCATTCAACTGTAAGCTTTGCATATTAAGTAAATGTTTCATATTTTAAATGATCCCTTATTGATATTTTCCACTGCACAAGGTAATATTTAGTATGGATATATGTTTTTTAACTTCTTTTTCATTTGAAATTGAACATTGCATGTTATTAAATTAATAATTATAAAAGAACTTGCAAGTTCACTTTTGAAATAATTATAAATGTATGAACACGTTATAGATTATACTGTTGCTTTTTTGTTAATTTCTTTTTCAATCTACTTGTGGGATTATTTATACTGAAAGCTGATCTGACAACTGCTTGGACAGAAGAAAATATGCTTCATAAACATCAATTTTATACTGAAGTGTTTTAAACAGTACCTCAGCATTACAAGTGCCCAATGCTTCAATATGTGTTGCCCTCAACTCCAATGCTTGACCTTTCCCTGGACTTTTGACCAACTCTCCCTCAACTTTAACACTACTGCCATAGCTCAAACTGAAAAGTGCACAAATGACACAAATAATATTTAAATTGGCGTTAATCATGTATCTATTGATTGATTGATTGAATATTAATCGTATTTTTATGCCATCGAGGGCTAACAGACGATCAGTTAACCTAACCACTGTTTCCTGGGCTTAACTCAAGCTCGAGCACACCCCATCTCTGCAAGTAACTGATAACTTAATCACTTGAATCAGTGGTGAGAGACAAATGATAATGAGACACAATGTAGTATATCAATCATCACGGAGACTGTTGTCGGGCGGTGGATTCGAACTCACAACCCCTGGATTGATAGTCAGACGTGCAACCAACTGAGCTAATCGGGCCAGGCTAGTCATGTATCTATCAATTATCAAAACTGATAAAAAAATTACTTTATGTGTAAATAAACAACCACTACCACATGACAAAACCTGCATTTGTTGGAGGGAGTATCCACTTTGGGGGGCTATACTGCTCCAACCTAGTGGTTTCAACTTCCATTTATAAATATTTCCATCACTTGTAATGTCAAATCCAGGTATATAATTGAACAAGTTGAAAACCCTGAAAAATAAGTCTTTAAATATAGTTTTATTTTAAAACTCAGAGATGTATGGTATTAACTTCAAGCAAGGACGTATTTATAAAAATCTTTGATTGGAAATGCACGCATCAGAAAATCAATGCCATTTTTGGAACATTTATCTGTCAATGCTATTTATAAATAGAGAATTTGCCATACTCAATTTAAATAATGGTTTGGTATCAAATATTTAAACATATATATTTTTTTAAAAATCTAAACATACTTATCACAAAGTTTTGGATCAGCAACAACCTGCAAACTCTGACGGCCAGATCCATCATTCAAATGAAAGAAAGCAGTTGTCTTCTGCTTCCTGAACGATTTCAGCCAACCCTGAGAATAAAAATTGGTTGTCATTTACAAAATTATCATTCAAGTATAGTGAATTATAGTTATGAACCAAGTATATATGCTGGCATAAAAGTCTTACACTTTGCAATCCTGTTAAAAAATGTTGTTGTTTTTCTTAGCATATTTCTTTTTTTTTGTAAAATATTTATTCTTCAAGTTTCAGAACTCAGTTATTATTGATCATTTATGTTTATTTACACTCTTCATCAATCTTTCCAACATACACATGCATACCATTCTGTATATTTTAAAGCTAGAAAACAGTAACAAACCATTTTTAAGGATAGCCATTGGTTGAAAACAAAACTACTTTTATTTCATATAGATGTTGCTATTTGCATTTCTGGTATAAACAATATTTTGAATGTGGCTTGAATCTTACTAAAATGTCCCTCAGTGACTCTTTGAACATGGAGCAACATGCCAGGATACTTCACTTTGGAAGGGAGTTTGAAAAACTCAGAATATAACCCCATCATGTTATATACTATATATTTAAAGGGTCACGTCTTGATTTGATGAGGCCACCCTTAAAAAATTTCTTGTTTGCCAATTCCCAACTCATATCATTTAGGGGTGTGTAGGTAGGTAGGTAAATTCTTTTTCTCTCTCTTTTGTTTTGTATTCAGTCAGAGAATCTTTTTAAAATTTGACCCCACCCCCACCCCCAAAAAAAAAAAAATCAGGCCTGATGTTGATATATATCTGGTTTTATTGACTTTCATGTAAATTAAGATATAAGAGTGTATTGTGTGATAAATAAGGGATAATTTATTCTACAGCTCTTTTAATCTGACGTTTAAATCAATCCAGATTGAAACCATTTGGACAACACTGAGTTTGAATTGAGGTGTTCCCCCATCTGTTTGCCTCTTCAATGAGATATCCCTCAGTAATTGTGTGTCACAAGTTTTGGGACATTTTAAAACATCTGGTTTTATGGGAGTTCGTTGTGTTAAATCTGTTTAGCACATAATATTATAAAAAATATGTTTCAAAATGAAAACTCATGTATAAATGCATAAAAAGGAGTTAATCAGAATAAAACACTATAAATGTCTTAAAAATAAAATAATTATCATTAATAAATATAATCCGAATAGATCAGGATGTCAAATCCACCAAAATGTGACAAAATCGGTATTTAAATTGGAGAGGAAAACTTGAAATGAAATCCCCATTCTAAAAAAAGACAGCACTTAAATACTGTTTAATGACCTTCGCATCATCATTCAGAATTATCATTCGGACTCTTTCAAGGATGAATTAATCTTTGCTACGTATAAACATATAACAAAACAATTTGAAATCAAAATGAAATTATGCGACTCATTTAATACATGTCATCACAAAAAAGGTTGACATTTTAAGCGGGAATTCTATTTTAGTCTAACCTGGGCGTGTAGCCCAAGTTAGGAAAGCCCTTTTCAATATAGTATTTTGGCATGTTAAAAAAGATATCTTTTTGGCAATACGGGGTCAGTGATTATATATAGGTATGGTACATATTGAAAAAAAAATGTCTTAAGCAAATTTTAATATTGTGAAAAACACTGATATATTCTTTTCAATTTATATCATCTATTGAAATTATTACCAGTACACTTCAAGTATATAATAAACTTCTGGTGTTCTATTTTATATATCATAGTTAGTCTTGCTTCTTTGTGCCTATCTTCGTATGATTTCCATTCAAGTTCATTGATCATGTCTGTTACGCTTGATCTGTTATGGTATCTTTTTTTTCACAAACCTAGCCGCTCTCCTCTGTACCATTTCTAGGCGGAGTTTGTCGCCCTTTTCATAGGGGTCCCAGACACAGCTTGCATACTCTGCTGTTGGTCAAACTATAGTCTTGTATGCAGTTTCTTTTGTTCTAGTTGACCCAATTTGGAGATTTCTTCTGAGGAAGCTGATAGTGTTGTTGGCCTTTGATGTTATGTTGTTGATGTGCTGTCCCGAGTCAAGATTTTTGTTGATGGTGCATCCTAAATATTTTACTGAGTCAATGCCCTGGAGAGTGTGACTGTGTAATTTGTAGTTGTATATGATAGGTTGTCTTTTGTAGGTGATTGACATTACATTGCATTTGTCTGGGTGGAATTCCATCTTCCAGATGTTCAAGTCTTCCTGTAGGTTGTGGCAGTCGGCATTAGAGGTGATTGCTAGATAGGCTATGGTGTCATTTGCAAAAAGATGAACCGTAGCTCCGAAGTCTTCCAGCATGTCGTTTATATAGTAGAGAAAAAGACTTGGTCCGCAGACAGATCCTTGGGGAACTCCTGACTGTACTCTGACTGAATCTGATGTTATCTATTACTATCGTCTGGGTGCAATTGGCAAGAATGCTTCAATTCATTTATTGGTCTTTACCTGAATTCCCTAGTGGTGGAGCTTGTTTAGGAGGAGGCTATGTGACACCTTGTCAAATGCTTTCGAGAAGTCCATTTTGATGATGTCTGTCTGTTTTCCTTGTTCTAGATTTGGTGATATTTCATCTGTAAACTCTAGCAGTTGAGTTTCGCATGATCATTCTGTTCTGAATCCGTGTTGTAAGGGGTAGAGGATGTTCTTATTTTCACCATGTGTCATAATGTGGCTAGAGATGTGGCCATGATTTTGCAGCATATACATGTCAATGAGATTGGCCTATAGTTAACGGTCCTGTTAAAAGGGAGAGTCACAATACAAGTGCATGTAAAAAATCTCACTGAACATCTACATTAACCAGTGATTCCATTGCCCGACAAAAACTCCCTTCTTCTTCTTCTTCCAAGTAATTCATCCCTCAGGAACTGAGTATTCTGGAATTGAGTGTATGTACATGTGGCGTTGAGGACCAAGTGCTCTTAGTTAAAATCACATTATATACAGGTTAAAAACTGGGTTCTAGAATAATTACTTCATGGGGTCCCGCAACCCCATCTTGAAGGATGGTAGGTTAGGAGTTGCGATCAGTCCAGCAGGAAGGCATTTCCAGAGTCTGGTGGTACTCAGGAAGAAGGAATGTAGATGACAATTAACATTTGGCTGTGGGATCGTGAATCTTGAAGTATGCCCTCTTGTGTAGGTTGTTGTCATGGGAACTAAGTAAATGTCTGCAGGGACAGCGATAAGATGGTACACTACCCTGTACATCATTATAAGCCTGGCATGCTGACGTCGGGATTGCAATGTGTCCCAGTCTAATGTCTTCAAGCATTGATGTGACGCTGCTTGTTCTCCTGTAATCGCCAGTGACATATCTGGCTCCTCTCTGTTGGACTTGTTCCAGCTTCTTAATGTTCCTCTGTGTGTATGGGTCCCAAACTACAGATGCATATTCAATAGATGGTCGAACTAAAGTGGAGAAACATTGTTGTTTTACTTGTTTTGGACAACTGTATGTGTTTCGAAGGATGAATGCTAGGTTACTATTGGTTTTACTGCAGATATTGTCAACGTGGTTGTTCCATGAAAGGTTGGAACTGATAGTAACACCCAAATATTTGGCTTCTTTGACCATCGGTAGCTCGATGTTGTGTATCTTGTAAGGAGATTGGAGTGGTTTACGTTTGTTGGTGATTCGTATTACCTCGCATTTCTCAGGATTCAATGACATCTGCCAATTATTTTCCCATGTCTGTAGATTGGTGAGATCATCTTGGAGAGCCTTGCTGTCCCTGGTGGATTGAATGCATCTGTACAGGAGGCAAGCATCTGCAAACAGTCTGGCAGCGGAGGATACGCAAGTAGGCATGTCGTTGATGTACACTAAGAACAATAACGGTCCCCGGACAGTACCCTGGGGTACGCCAGAAGTAACTTGTGCTGACGACGACTTGGATCTTTCCAGTACGATGGATTGTTGCCAGTCTCGTAGAAAATCTGCGATCCAAGAGTGAAGGCTGCTGCATATCCCGTAATGCTTCAGCTTGACCAATAGTCTCTGGTGTGGGACCTGATTGAATGCTTTGCTAAAGTCTAGCAAGACCGCATCAATTTGTTCCCCTGCATTTAGGATGTTGGCAAGGTCTTGTATGGTAAGTAGCAGCTGGGACTCGCATGATCTTGATTTCCTAAACCCATGTTGAGCATCAGAGAGAATGTTATGACGATCTAGATGAGAGATGACTTGGCTTTGTATAATGTGCTCTAGTATTTTGCAGCATATTGAAGTTAGAGAAACTGGTCTATAATTGGATGCTTTGCTTCTATCCCCTTTCTTGAAGATTGGCGAAATGTGAGCTTGTTTCCACGAAGATGGAATACGGCCTTGGTTGAGAGATGTTTGGAATATCAGGGTAAGTATGTCCATTAGTTCTTCCCTCAGTCTTTAGGAACATGCCCGATATATCATCTGGTCCTGTGGCCTTGTGTGGGTTGATGGAATCTAGTAGTTTCCTTACACCATTTGGATGGACTAGGATATCAGGTACTGACGGGTGGGTAGATGTTAGCTTTCTTCAAACTGTCACTATGTGTTGTTCCATTACTTGTAAGAGGAGCTACACCAGAAGCATCCTTCCGTTTTGACTTGATGAAGCTGTAGAACCGTTTGGGGTTGCTTGTCTGGTCGTCTGCCATCATGTTGCCTACATAGGAATTATATGTCTCCCGACAGGTTTGCTGACATTTCTTTTTGGCATCCTTGTATGCTGTCCAGTCTTCCGGCTGATTTGAACGTCTGGCCCTGTTGTAAGTCTTCTTCTTACGACGTGCGTTGTTCTTAACTGTACGGTTAACCCATGGTTGGCTAAATCTTGTTGTTGATAACTATGCTGGTACGTTCTTTTCCAACAAACTGGATGCTGATTTTAAAAAGGTATCCCACATGGTGTCAATGTCAGAGTCGGTATTGTATCTGGCAATAAAGTCAGAGCTGAAGCTATTCAGGTCTACTTTAAGTTGTGTTATGTTTGCTTTTTTCCACAGATATATCTTCCTGCGTACTGGCCCTCTGTATTTGGTTCATATGTCTGACTCAACAAGTACAATATCATGATCACTGATGCCAGGGAGTGGTTTACAGGTCGATACAAGGGAAGGTCTGTTGGTGGCAAAAAGGTCCAAAGTTGACCAATCTCTTGTAGGAAAATCTACAATCTGTTCAAGTCCTCCATTGTCGAACGCGTTCATAATACCCTCATTGATGTCACGCTTATAAGAATTTCCAGTGATCATGTTGCTGGACCAGTCGATATCTGGAGGGTTGAAATCTCCCGCTATCCAGATTACAGATGTCATGTGCTGGGCACAAAGATCTTCAACAGTGTTGCTAAATGTTAATGCGGAGACATTGTTCATTGGTCTGTACACATATGCTATCACTAATGGGTTGTTCCTACACTCAATTTTAATTGCAATGAGTTCGCAATTGTTTGGTTTGCATACTTCATCACATGTAAGTGTGTTCTTAACCGCAATAAGGACACAACCTTACCATCGTTACGGTCATTTCTGTATACCTTGGAAACAAGGCTTCCTATAATAACTGTAAATCATGAATTGATTCTGGAAGTAATGAAAGATAAACTATTTGAGTTATTCGCCAGATAATGGGAAGTAACATTGAACTTTTTTAAGTAAATCGAACCATCTTGGTGACGAAGCATCAAAATACCCCACCCATAAACCGGTAACAAATATGTAAATGTAGTTACTTCAGTTTTTATGAACACTCTGTCTGATTCAACTGTTTGCTTTAAAATATCTTTGATAGAGCTCTTAACGGTCGAAAATTGTCTGTATGTCAAACATTGCTTTCGTAAGATAACACTCAATACAAGATTTTTCATTTTCCAAGTGACCAAGGGCGCCGCCATTTTGTAATAAGCCGTTAAATTTACAATATAAAACACTTAATAAATCTTATTTGCCTTCAAAATGGATTTGTTTAAGAAAAATAGTTAACAAAAATATTGAAAACATAAAATATGACTTATTTGAATTTTATTCTCTATTTCAATTTGTATTTGTCCATACGATGATCCTGGTGTATTCACTCCTTTACAAAAAATGGTCATGTGAGACTCAAGGCCGATAATGTCAACAACCTCACTTGTTTTACTGAAAGGCAGAAAATGATTTGATAAACATGGGTTGTTGCGAGAGTTGTTTCAATAATGAACCAAAGGATTACGATGTAAGAAGCAGTTTAAATTTATATGCGAAATGCTAAGCTTGGTCTGCAAATGTCACATGACTTCTTGAGATCCTTCTTTGAATCACTATTCAGGAAATGAAAAAACACTAAAATAAATTTGCAATATGAATAATAAAATGGTTTTCTTCAGAATTAAAGTTAAATGTCCGTTTGATAAATTATATAGGCAGTGTCTATACATCTGGTTACTGGATGTACAACGTACAATCTTGGATGTCTGGATGTCGGGTATTTACTTAATTGTTCCATAGATTCATCCCCCTCCCAATTGAGATATTTTATGCAGTTTGTGCATCATCAGCAGCATGTAGGTTACAAATGGCATATTGCTGCAGCCAGATATCCTATTTAACAATAAAAATCTAAATACTTTGAATACAAATCAACAAACATATAAGTGATTCCAACAAAATATAACATTTCGTAACCAGTCTAGATCCTTAAAATCCTGTAAAAGCTTTCTCATTGGTTTGTCTACTCTAATTGGCTAAATATATCTGCTATTATGGACATCTTCAGCCAGTACTATACTACCATTCCCTTATGTATTTGATGTTTTTGGCTGACAAAATATCTATTTAACTTCTCATACTGCAACACCCACTTACGAGGATTCCATGCAGACACAAAGTGAACCTGTATGTATATGGGCATGTTAATCACTGATTTACTTAGAAATTCAGCGAGATCTTTTACGTGCGCTGGGTATGATTCTTCCTGTACATGGGCCAACTGCTTTAAATCCCCTCTGAAGGATTGCAATTTTTCACAGTATGTACTGTGGAGGTGCATTTGAAAAACTCGAGACAAAACCCACGGGAATCAATCCGGACCTCTGGGTAGTGTAAAAAGCATGCTAACCACTAGACCACTGCAACTCCTATTCATATTGTGTTTTAATAAGTTTCTAAGTGTTCATTATACAAATTTTTTAACAGCTGAAATATTATGAAAAAATACATCTAGTATTTTACATTTTTCTGTGGTAGTTTATGATAAACAAAAGCATAATATTTTATATGAAATATTAAATCCTATAAGACGAGCACATATGCATAACTAATAATAATATCACAACCTTACAAATTCAGTTGATTCCTTCTTCAGGTACCTTTGGAGCAGACAGGTTTACTGTATGCTGAAAATTGAGACTACCAACATATTTTTTAGTGTAGAAAAATGAAAGTTTTAATTTTTTTTTAAATTTCCTGTCATTATTATTGCAGTATCTTAATGTTCATTATATAAGTGATAGTGTTTGTTTTTATATTTTATTTTAACAACTAAAATTACAACAAAATTTAAAACAAAACAAAGATAAAATGAAAGCTGATACTTCATAACTAGTGCGACATATTGCACGTCTCTACGGAGCTTTTTGACATTTTTATTTTTGTGTCTCCCGATCAGATATCCAAATAATAAAAAAGCTGACCATCCACGCCTTATCATATCATGCTACTTCATAACTAGTATAAGTGAACAGATTATTGATAATTTACACAAGATGTCAAAAAATCATGTAGGAATACTGCGAACTACCTTAAACAAGGATGCATGCCTATATCAGTCAGTGTCATTTATTATCTGCTTTATTATTTACAAGCATTTATTTACAGTTTATTAGCTGTTGAAAAGTATTTAAAAGGCTCAAGCAGGATTAACACATTTTTGTTGCAAGATGAACATTCCTTGCTGATAAAGCAAAAGTTTATTATACCTATGGAGAATAATGCATAATGATACAATAAATTTAAAATCCTGAACAACCATGCTTACTTTAAATCACATTGTCATATTGTCTTTAAGGCCTGAATTAAACTATTGTTTGTTTGTTCTTTATCTACCCATCATTTCCATCTTAGGTAGGTAGGTAATTTATTATTATTTTTTACATTTTGTATTTTTTTGGACATTACATCTAATTATTACCTTTTCCTTTCACATTATTTCTTTAAAGTGGCATAACCAGTACCTGAAGATGTTTGTTTTGTAAAGCAATGAACAACTTATTTATGAATGATAAATATTTTCATGAATTTTCATCACCTTCAGTGGATTTTTGTTATTGGAACCTAATTTTATGGATAGGAGAACCATTTATGGTGCACTGTAGGAAAAAAATGTGTTGCCAGGGAAAAGAACAGAAAAGTATAATTATTGTCATGGGATTCAAACTTGCAGATATAACAGAAATATCAGATATTCTTCAAGATTTTGGCAACGACAAATAATAAAAATTATTATTATTTTTTGGGGGGAATGCAATAAAATTAATATTAAGGCATGTATGGGGCAGTATTATGGGGTAGATAGGAGAGGAAAAATAAACACTATTTTATTTTCAGGCCTAATCCGTAATTCTTTAATTTCATCTGATACAAATTAACACCTACTTATTGTTTAACAAATAGTATGTATCAAGCTGAAGGACACCATTTTTCAGCTAACTTAGGTATCTTTGTCAATATTCAAAATAAATTACAATGTATGGTAAAATGCAAAAGTTGATGTAAAAGACCGAAAATATTGATCCTCAGCATTTATCTTTTAAATTCTTGTATGCTTTTTACAGGAAATTTTGATAATAAACTGTGGCGGCGAAATTGATCCAAATTCCATGAAGTTTTGTCTTGCACTGTGAGGTATCACAATAGTCATGTATAACTAAGTTGGAAAATGGGAAAGAAACTGTGAAAGTATGATGTTCTCAACAGTTTAGGCTAGAGTGGTAATTCCAGTAATCATGAAAAACTATAAACAGTCGTAAGGCAATTGATCAATAACACAAATTTGTTCACTATTTTCTAACCCTGTATTAATTCGGAAGTGGGTAAGAAAGTTATATTTTATTTTGTTAAAAATTTGAAAATTCTTTGTTAGTTACTGATAACATATTATAACACAAACCAAAAACGTACTGTTAGTCAAAAAGTTTTGTTTTGAGTAATAGAATATATTCACTCAAGATAACAAAAACAATTTTTGGGAGCATGTTTGATCCTTTTTACATAGGTAATTAGAAAATAGCAAACAATATATATATATATTATTTTGTGCCTAATGACATGAGTGTTAGCTTTATAAAATTTAAAACATAAACATAAATTTAAATATTTATGTACCATAAAAATAAGTTATACCAATGAATACAACCTTCACAACCAATCACCTGGTGTAAATGCATTTTGTAAATGGGAGGTATTTATT
Organism: Panopea generosa; assembly: GCA_029582155.1. NCBI lineage: Eukaryota > Metazoa > Mollusca > Bivalvia > Adapedonta > Hiatellidae > Panopea > Panopea generosa. Next base: position 87,104,073 of record CM055896.1, read on the forward strand.
GGCGCAAGAGAAATCTTTTTAAATGACAAGGTTCATAAGCCCCCAAAATGGCCCTGTATAATTCCTTTAAATTAAACCTATTTTTTGGCAAAATGTGATAATATTTATGTTAATTATACTTTATTATTTTCGCAAATATAAATATTGTGACTTTGTGAAACAGGATCTTTTCTTTGAAATGTGTGTAGGATGCCATGAAACACTGCCAGTAATTGACATTTATTCAGATAAAATGTTTAAATCAGTCTTGAAATGAACACATTTTATTTGGACAAACTTCAAGTCATTTTTTTAAAAAATAGGTATTAATTAATTAAATTAATATTTATTAATGGGGAGTGTTTATTCTGGGTTATACAGTATATGTCTTCAGGTTCTGTGTGGTTTTGAGACTGTTCGTTGACAGACAAGCCTTCAGTGGAGTGGAGAAGAACCTACTTCAACATCATCCTTATCTATACATTGTAATTAACTACATTTGTCCGACAGTTAAGTAAGACATGCATACATGTATATATTCAGAAAGTATGTACAGTATTTATATTTTACAAATAAACATCAATGATCTAATTTATTACTGGTATTATTTTATATTAATTTCAGTCTAATGAACCAAGAGTCACAGATCCATTAATAAACCCAGCAAACGGACAGACACCTCCACAGTCTTTCGGGTAAATCATTAAATAATTATTGATTATAGAAAAACATTGTTCAGAATATTATAATAATTATTGCAGTTTGAAAAACAAAAGTCTATATGATAGTTATTGCCATCTGCCTGGATGACAGTCTTCACAAGAGTCGCTGATGAAAGGGTTGGATTAATTTTAATGCATAAATTTATGGGTTGCATGGATGGCAATTTTACTACATTAATTTATGGGTTATATGGATTGCAATTTCAGTGCATGGGATGTATGTATAAAACACTTTAATTGAAAGTCAGTTTAATCTGTGGAACCTTGGTCGTACATGCATTTACATATATTTTAGAGATTGAGTAGAACCATTGTCAATCCAGGAATGTTATTTCTCTGTAGTGAGTTTGATCCAATAAATGCTATTATAAGAGTGATAGTCTTTCTTGGTTTATTCTTCTGAAATGTTTTTTAAAATGTTTATATGTTATATACAGTGGCGTCAGAGCTGTTGAAGTTGTCTTAAGATGAAATACTTGCCTGAAATGGATACATTTAAGATACATATATATTTTAAGCAGATGTTTATTTTGTCATTATCTCTGAATGGGATTTAATGCTGAGTTCAACACATTTAATGACATTGTTATTTATATTGGTTTTCCAGTTTTATTGGTGAAGGCAGACCTAAGAATTAATCATGGTAGAACCACTGTCCTTCTTCAACTAGCTGGAAAACTTTCTCACATAAAGATATTGATACGAGTGGGACTCAAACCTATGATCTCAGCGGTGAGAGGTTAAATGGTCTTGAAACAACGCCTTAGACCACTCGGCCAGAGAGAACCCCTCATTATGTCGGGGTTAATTTTACTCGTCTGAGAGCTATATGTACAGTTAATAAATGTTTATATATATAGCTCATAAAAACAACAATTTTTTTTTCTTCCATATTTAGTGAAACACACATACAAACACAGACGTCTATACCACAGCCAAAGGGTGATGAACAGTCAGCACTTAGTAGAATATTGCATAAAACAGCAAGGTAAATATATATATATATATCTGTCAGTACATTTAAATCTGTTGGCACTTTATTTGTGCCCTTCATAATGCAGTAGTTCATATTCCTGCATCTCGTGCAGATGTGTGAAATTTTTTGTTTTAGCATCAAACGTTTTCCTGAGGCAAAGTAATTGGACTATGTTAAAGTACACAATAACAACTTTAATGTGTTAAATGTGAAGTATTCAGTTTAAGTTTATATTACCAGTTGAAGTCTGTACTGCACATTCAATAACGCACTTTGAAGATAGGTCTGTACTGCACATTCAATAACGCACTTTGAAGATAGGTCTATACTGCACATTCAATAACACACATTGAAGATAGCTCTGTACTGCACATTCAATAACGCACTTTGAAGATAGGTCTGTACTGCACATTCAATAAAGCACACATTCAATAACACACATTGAAGATAGGTCTGTACTGCACATTCAATAACACACTTTGAAGATAGCTCTGTACTGCACATTCAATAACGCACTTTGAAGATAGGTCTGTACTGCACATTCAATAAAGCACACATTCAATAACACACATTGAAGATAGGTCTGTACTGCACATTCAATAACACACATTGAAGATAGGTCTGTACTGCACATTCAATAACACACTTTGAAGATAGGTCTGTACTGCACATTCAATAACGCACATTGAAGATAGGTCTGTACTGCACATTCAATAACGCACTTTGAAGATAGGTCTGTACTGCACATTCAATAACGCACATTGAAGATAGGGTCTGTACTGCACATTCAATAACACACTTTGAAAATAGGTCTGTAGTGCACATTCAATAACGCACTTTGAAGATAGGTCTGTACTGCACATTCAATAAAGCACACATTAAGTAATGCACATTGAAGATAGGTTTGTACTGCACATTCAATAACGCACATTGAAGGTAGGTCTGTACTGCACATTCAACAACGCACATTGAAAATAGGTCTGTACTGCACATTCAATAACGCACATTGAAAATAAGTCTGTACTGCACATTCAATAACACACATTGAAGATAAGTCTATATTGCACAATAATTCCAATTTCACTTTCATATATTCATTTAAATTAATTTCATTAGACAAAGCCAGTTTTATTTTTTGATAAAACCTCTTAAGCCAGACTATTTTTTTATGTTTCTGGCATAAACAAAGAATCATTGACATTTTGATCGTTGGTTAAATATTATACGAAAATTGCGAGTGTGCACTATGGTTCCACATTTGTATAAATGATAAAATGCAGCAAAAATAGTTGTTAATTGCTGTTTTCTTTGGTTTATTGTTTTGTTATTAATATCTTTTGTCCAGCGATTTTAACCACCACAGACCAATTTATTTGACAGAAAACAAATAATAAAATGAAATGAAATGATGTAACTAAAGTTAGGAAGCAGGCCACAGTTTCACTAAACATCTATACTCCATGTTTTGAAAGGCTTTAACTTCGTTTAGGTTTATCATTTTGCATGTTATTCTTTTCCACGAGTACAGATTTATTCAGACTTCAAATATGCATGGTCATTTAAATAGTATTGAGCATCAGTCATCATTTAGAGAAATTTAAATTTTTGAGTTGAATATCTCTGCTTGAGATGTTTAGTGGAACAAGCCCCTGAAGATCACGCGACAATGTAAGTTATATACAAACATGCCGTTATTAAACTTTTCATATTCAGATTCTCCTTCATGAATGTAGATTTATATAACCTTCGTAAATACTGACACATTTAAACAATCCTGTAGATAAAACCGTAGCAATGACATCAGTTCTTTAACCTCATGTCTACAATGCAAACTAGACTATGTAGGTACAGCAAAGAAGTAGTTCCATAATCAAACCAAAGTTAACAGTGTTTTTTAGTTTGCCATGTGTATTTAATATTTCAATACATAAATTTTACATTCAATAAAAAAGAATACTTGCTTTTCAATGTCTGTAGTGAAGTATTATCAGAATTAGTCTATGCTTAACTCCATCTTTTGTTGTTTTGTTCCACAGCAATGTGATAGATGTGTCAGCAGTCGAAGGGCGAGGTATAGAACAGCATGAATTTCATGACAAAGCAAGACAATATAGGTATATAATTGTTATTTTTAAACTATCTAAAAATGTACTACACAACAATGGATGTAGAGTGTTGAGTTGTTCATGCCTATTAAATTTTATGGCTTCCAATAATTGTTCTGAAAAGATCTTTAAAGTAACTAAATTGTCAATTTTGTATTAAAAAGCATTATTGAAGAATTCTCTTTATTAATTAAAAAAAAAATCGACAGCAAATGAATAATTATTTCTTAGATTCATAGGTCATCCATCCATCACTGATTAAACTTGATGCCCAATATAATCTTGCTGTATAAAACTAAGCCGTATCTAACCTAGCCCTATATATAATGTTGCCGTATATAAGCTAGCCATATATAACCTTGCCATATATAAGCTAGCCATATATAACCTTGCCGTATATAACCTTGCTGTTTATAACCTTGCCGATATAACCTAGCCATATATAACCTAGCCGTATATAACGTTGCCATATATAACCAAGCCATATATAACCTTGGCATATATAACGTTGCCGTATATAACCTTGCTGTTTATAAACTTGCCAATATAACCTAGCCGTATATAACCTAGCCATATATAACGTTGCCATATATAAGCTAGCCATATATAACCTTGCCATGTATAAGCTAGCCATATATAACCTTGCAGTATATAAGCTAGCCATATATAACTTTGCCGTATATAACCTTGCTGTATATAACGTTGCCCTGTATAAGCTAGCCATATATAACCTTGCTGTTTATAACCTTGCCGTATATAACCATGCTGTATATAACCTAGCCGTATATAACGTTGCAGTATATAAGCTAGCCATATATAACCTTGCCATATTTAAGCTAGCCATATATAACTTTGTCGTATATAACCTAGCCATAAATAACGTTGGCGTGTATAAGCTAGCTGTATATAACCTTGCCATATCTAACCTTGCCGTATATAAGTTAGCTGTATATAACCTTGCCGTTTATAACCTTGCCGTATATTAGCTAGCCGTATATTACCTTGCCGTGTATAACCTTGCTGTATATAAGCTAGCCATATATAACTTTGCCGTATATAACCTAGCCGTAAATAACGTTGCCATGTATAAGCTAGCCATATATAACCTTGCCATATATAAGCTAGCTGTATTTAACCTTGCCGTATATAAGCTAGCCATATATACGTATATAACCTTGCCTTATATAACCTAGCCGTATATAAGCTAGCCTTATATAACCTTGCCGTATATAAGCTAGCCATATATACGTATATAACTTTGCCTTATTTAACCTAGCTGTATATAAGCTAGCCTTATATAACCTTGCCATATATAACCTTGCTGTATATAAGCTAGTCATATATAACCTTGCCGTTTATAACCTTGCCGTATATTAGCTAGCCGTATATTACCTTGCCGTATATAACCTAGCCGTAAATAACGTTGCCGTGTATAAGCTAGCCATATATAACCTTGCCATATATAAGCTAGCAATATTTAACCTTGCCGTATATAAGCTAGCCATATATACGTATATAACCTTGCCTTATATAACCTAGCCGTATATAAGCTAGCCTTATATAACCTTGCCGTATATAAGCTAGCCATATATAACCTTGCCTTTTATAACCTAGCCGTATATATAAGCTAGTCGTATATAACCTTGCCGTATATAACCTTGCTGTATATAACCTAGCTGTATATAAGCTAGTTGTTTATAACCTTGCTGTATATTACTTTGCCGTATGTAATCTAGTCGTAAATAACCTTGCCTTATATAACCTAGCCGTATATAACCTAGCAGTATATAACCTTGCCGTATATAACCGAGCTGTATATAAGCTAGTTGTTTATAACCTTGCTGTATATTACCTTGCCTTATATAACCTAGCCATATATATAAGCTAGTCGTATATAACCTAGCTGTATATATAAGCTAGTCGTATATAACCTAGTTGTATATATAAGCTAGCCGTATTTAACCTTGCAGTATATAAGCTAGTCGTATATAACTTTGCCGTATATAAGCTAGTCGTATGTAAACTTGCCGTATATAACCTTGGTGTATAAAAGCTAGTTGTTTATAACCTTGCCGTGTATAAGTTAGCCATATATAACCTTGCCGTATATAAGCTAATCGTATATAACCTTGTCGTATATAACCTTGTCGTATATAACCTTGCCGTATATAAGCTACATGTAGTCGTATATAACTTTGCCTTATATAACTTTGCGGCATATAAGCTAGTCGTATATAACCTTGCCATATATAACCTTGTCGTATATAAGCTAGTAGTATATAACCTTGCCGTATATATAAGCAAGCCGTATATAATCTAGTTGTATATAAGCTAGCCATATATAACCTTGCCGTATATAAATTTGCTGTATATAAGCTAGTAGTATATAACCTTGCCGTATATATAAGCAAGCCGTATATAATCTAGTCATATATAAGCTAGCCATATATAACCTTGCCGTATATAAGCTAGCTGTATGTAACCTTGCCGTATATAACCAAGCTGTATATAACCTATATAACCTTGCCGTATATAACCTAGCTGTATATAACCTTGCAGTTTATAAGCTAGCTGTATGTAACCTATATAACCTTGCCGTATATAATCTAGCTGTATATAACCTTGCCGTATATAACCAAGCTGTATATAACCTATATAACCTTGCAGTATATAAGCTAGCCGTATATAACCTTGCAGTTTATAAGCTAGCTGTATATAACCTTGCCGTATATAAGCTAGTCAAATATAACCTTGCCGTATATATAAGCTAGCCGTATATAACCTTGCCGTATATATAAGCTAGCCGTATATAACCTTGCCGTATATATAAGTTAGCCGTATATAACCTTGCTGTATATATAACCTTGCCGTATATAAGCTAGCTGTATATAACCTTGCCGTATATAACCTTGCCATATATATAAGCTAGCCGTATATAACCTTGCTGTATATAACCTTGCCGTATATAACCTTGCCGTATATAACCTTATATAACCTTGCCGTATATAACCTATATAACCTTGCCATATATAAGCTAGCTGTATATAACCTTGCTGTATATATTCTATATAACCTTGCCATATATAAGCTAGCTGTATATAACCTATATAACCTTGCCATATATAACCTATATAACCTTGCCGTATATAACTTATATAACCTTGCCGTTTATAACCTTGCCATAGCCTTGCTTTATATAACCTGTTTAATTGTGAAAATTTTAAAATAACATTAAGCCCCATAAAAAAATCAAAAACAGAAAATAAAAAAGACAAAATTTACAATTGGTGACTGACAATTTTAATTCTGAAGGTAAACTGTAAATGTACACATTATTTAAATGTATACAAATATTACAGTGCTTTACACTAATCTCGGTGAAAATTTAAGCTAGCAAATATTCTTATTTAAAGTATGATATTTATTATCTATGAGATAATCCATATTTTCAATGCTTGCAGCAATAGAGTAAATATGGTACTATCTAGTTCTGGACGTGGCAGACAGTACAAGACGCCCCTTCCCAATGGTGTGTCTGCTCCACAAATAGTGCTTGCCTCACAACCTATCTCACTAGCTGACATAGAACTTGTAAGTAATCTAGAGTAACCGCAGATGGTATTGTTGTCTGTTTCAAGGCGCTGTTGTCTTATGCCCATATGTGGGGGTTTGTGCCCAGCTCACAACTATATGTGAGAAAGTTTGCCTTTTAATTACAGAAGGACAGTGATAAGAAGACTAACCAGGTGCCTGTTTATTGTTTGTAAGCTTACGAAGATCTTAGTGTAAAATTTGAAGTTAAGATAAAAAGTCTGGAAATTCAATATACTGCGCAAATGAAGGTGTCTTAATTCAAATTAAAGTTTGTACGAAATTCTTAAGAATTACAAAGGTCTGTGAAATAGGCCTCAGGTTAATTCTGATATCTTCCTCCACCAGTAAAATAGAATATGTTGTATATAAACTTTCCAGTGTTGAAAACAGTGGTAGATCCCATTCACTCCAACTGTGCTGCTCTGAATGCACCTTGGTTGTATTGAAGTTCTGGGATGCTATATATATATTTCAAACTAATTGGACTCAAAGATTAAATATGAATGTATTAACACCTAATTGTATCTTTAAATGAGTGTTCATACAGTATATCTATTTTAATTTTTATGTAACATTAACATATTTTTTATATACATGCAGTTCTTTTTATATTTTAATTGGTTTATGGAACAAAATCGAGACCATTAACCTCTCCAGCCTAGCTAGGCTTAACAACAGACAGTTTACCCAGACCAAAGATTTGAAGTAGAACACTTAGCCTTGATCGAAGATTTAAAGCGGGACAGTTTGCCAAATACTAGTGAAAGGACAGGATATATATTCAAGTTCATGTATATGCACACCTGATTTCTGACTTACTCAATAAAACTGGTTGCCTGTAATGTGTTGAAAATAGCATTTAATCATCTCTTGCCTTGAAATGAATAACAACTATTAATGACATGATTTACAGTGTTGCACTACTACAAGAAACAAAACCGTAAGTTAATCTATTTTGCCATTTCAGATAACTTCCGCCGCATTAAAGGCATCACAAGCCCTAAAAGAGGTGAACGTGGAACACAAAGAGGACCTGGTTGTACCGTTTGGTGTTCCCTGATAAAAACTGTTTCTTATAGGTTATATATATTGTTAAGCTTTGTTTTTAAAAAACATTATGCCATCCTTGGCATACTGATAAAACAAGAACATGGACTATATTGACATTTTATTAAATAACACTCAATAAAATTGAATTTTCATCAAATAAATTATTAAATTGTTTGCATAGTGTTTAACTGTGACCTCAAATAACCAATTCAGTTTAGTAATGTTTAGTGTTCATTTATTATTTGTGCTGTTGGGTTTCACCTTAAAAGCTAAAAGTGGGCTTTCTCTACTGGTGTTTGTATAGCAAACAAACAGTTTATCTAGTGTCATTGTCATCATATTGTGGATTATTTATTTATGTTACATTGAGAAGAGCTTCTGAAGCGTGACGTACGAAGTGTGTGGGTGAAGGATGTGTGAAGAATGATTCCAGTGTGGCCTTTAGTAGCACTGTCAATATGTCTCAATACCAAATTTCACATGTCACTGTTACAGAATCTTGGACATTACCAACATACGGAAGATATGCAACACAGAAATGTGCTTGTTCTGGGCAGAAAGATGTTTATCTGGATTAACATTGCAAACTTGTTTAGTAAAATAGTAATTCAATCTTTACAATTTATTTTTGACTGTTTCAACAATAAACTGTTTATTACAAAATATCAATAATTACATAACCTTTTCAAAGTAATGTCAAATCAAAAGTGTGCATGTTTCACTTTAATTCACATTTGTGCCATTATTGTTTGATTATAAATATATTAGTGATGCAAATATTCTATAAATTAAATGTATAGAAGAAATGAAATGTGATAAATATGCTGAAAAACACTGCAAGTCATGGAAATGAACCAATGAAATGTTGCTGTTGTTACATATCGGTCTCTTGTGACATGTGTAATGAGATTTTCATATACTATTAACATGATACTCATATTTGGCACTTTTATCTGTATTTTAAACAGTACATGGTGTAGATATAAATGTGCAATATTATATAAACAGTAAATTACTGGATTACATGGCCGACTGACTTTTAGTCGACTTGTTCACAAGGTTTTTTATTCAAGAGAACAGAAAGCACAAGTCGTCCAAGCTATAAGAATATTTGTTTTTAATGAGTTTAATGTTTAACAAATTGTTTTCAACCGCAGACAGTAATAGGGTATTTTCCTAGCAAATTGTTGTGTTGTGTTAAAAACTTCAATGTTACTTAAAATTGTAGAAGAATGATTCACCGGAAAATCCTTCAGTTTGATAAAAGCTTTAAAACAGACCATTTGTAATTATGCTTGTAATTGTAGGGAAAAAGTGAGCGCATAGAAAATTATGTATGTAGATGTTTTATAATGTAATCATTTCATTTTACGTTCATGCTACATGTATATTAAATTGAAAAAATGTTGATAAAATAAAGAGCCCAGGATAGGTCTCGTTATCTGTAAAGAAGCTTGACACCTTCAAAATTAGTCGTTCTTCTCACGTGTTTCTTGTGGAAGGGTCGTCTGTTTAGCTCTCAAGTCTGTTTCTTGAAGCAGTACTGTTTTTGTCAGCAGTGTGTGTCGAACAAGAGTTTGGTCCTGCATCCTCTGAAGTGAGTGCCCAACAGTGTTATCCATGTGTTTAAGTGTCAACTTCTCTTAAACATTTTACCAATGTGTTTAAAGATTAAAGTTCCAAAACACACTTTCCCATTTTGTTTTTCGGTTGGTTTGGAGAGTAGTCTAGGAACTTTAAAGTCCTTTGGTGTCTTTTAAAAATGAGTTTCAATAACAATAGGTCCACTGCTGAATGATCTCTGCAGAGTGGGCAGAATCGTCACATTTATTGTTGTGATAATTATATACATGTATATTATTTATTGTCGTGCCGATCGTGTTATTCAAAATTCTCAACCTGAGTGATAGAAAAAAATTGGATCACCAATTTGTGCATGTTGATGGAAAGAGGCGACCATTTAAGTTCTTGTTATAGAATGTACTGAAATTCTGCAGATATCAAGCTTCTGGTAGCTCTCTGGGTTGACTACAGTCATACCTGTCTGAAGCAGTCCGTCAAGGGAAGGAGCAAAAGTGACCTTTTAATAGACAGGTTGTGGTTAATGTTGCTTAATTTGCTCTGAAATCATATCATTGGGAAATAGCAAATGTGGCTGCTTAAGACAAGTGACTGCTTAATAGAGGTGGCTGCTTACACAGGTTTGACTGTATATTGATTGTTGATTGTTTGCCAGCTCTCTGTTACATGTAGCTTGTTGTCTTGGTACCGAGAGTGGGAAAGTTCCTTCTTATTGGTGACACTTGACCTTTTATGTTGGCAAACCTCAAAACCACCAGTTTTTAGCTCTACTGGCCAAAGGCCAGAAGTGCTTATGTGATGACGCATTGTCTGTCATCCGTCATCTGTCGTCTGTCGTCTGTTAGCAGCACTTTCTCTTAAACCACTAGGCCAATTGAACTGAAACTTCACTGTGGTGTTTCTATTGCATAGGAGACTATACAGAAGATTTTTTTTTTCGATCTGAAATTAAAGATGGCCAAAACTTAAAAAATCTTCTTTCCATGAATGGCCCAACAGATTTTCAAAATGTATATGTAGTAATGATGACCAACTATAGTTTTGTTAGATTTGATCAAATGGTGCACCTATGGTTAAATATGACCCCGCCCCAAGGGTTCAATTAGGGGACACATGTTATTATAATTTTTTTTTATTTTTATTTTTTAAAATGGAAATGATTTTGCCTATATCTTCACAGAAGCAATGTTTGGTGAAGGAGGTTCAGATTTGTAAAAATGACTGGGTTCCACTGTCTTAAGGGGTCAGGAGGGGCCCCAAAAGGGTAAAAATTGGGAATTATAAATTCATTTTCTTAAGAGCCGGCATGTCAGATTTGTTAATATTTTGCATAAATTATCCCTATGTGTAGGGGTTTGATTGCAGATAAGAATTTAGGGGCTAAAATTTATAGGGGCCCTGTAAGGGGACTTGGAATTTTACATAGGGATACTATGGGAAAACAGAAAATTCTCTTTTTCTTTCATCTGTTCTGAAACCACTTGGCCAGTTAAACTGAAATTTCACACGGATGTTTCTATTGCGTAGGAGACTATACAGAAGATTTTTTTTTCGATCTGAAATTCAAGATGGCCGCCGTTACTAAAAATAGTCCAAAACTTAAAAAATCTTCTTCTCATGAACTGCCCAACAGATTTTCAAAATGTTTATGTAGTAATGATGACCAACTATAGTTTTGTTAGATTTGTTCAAATAGTATCCCTAGGGTTAAAAATGACCCTGCCCTGAGAGTTCAATTAGGGGACACATGTCAATATAATATTTTTTAATGGAAATGATTTTGCCTATATCTTCACTAAAGCATTGTTAGGTGAAGGAGGTTCAGATTTGTAAAAATGACTGGGTTCCTATGTCTTATGGGGTCAGGAGGGGCCCCAAAAGGGTACAAATTGGGAATTAGTAAAATCTTTTTCTTAAGAATCGGTATGTCAGATTTGTACATATTTGATATAAATTATCCCTATGTGTAGGGGTTTGATTGCAGATACGAATTTAGGGGCCCTGTAAGGGGACTTAGAATTTTACATAGGGATACTGTGGGAAAACAGAAAATTCTCATTTATTCTGAAACCACTAGGCCGATTAAACTGAAACTTCACATGGATGTTTCTATTGCATAGGAGACTATAGGTTTTTTTCTATCTAAAATTCAAGATGCCCACCGTTACTTAAAATAGTCCAACACTTAAAAAGTCTTCTTCTCATGAACAGTCAACAGATTTTCAAAATGGTATTTAGTAATGATGACCAACTATAGTTTTGTTAGATTTGTTCAAATGGTGTCCCTACAGTTAAAAATGACCCTGCCCCAATGTTTCTATTGCATAGGAGAATTTCAAAAAGTGCTCTGGCCACTATGAGTCAGTAGAGCGTCCTCAGGCCCTCTTGGGCCTCTTGTTTGTTAAGGTACGCCACGTAAAGTCGATTTATTTTAAAAATCAGATGAGTGTATAAAATCAGATAATCTTGCCAACATACAAATCCAGACAAATATTACAAAATTTACCTTTTTGTACATTGCATTAAAGATGAAGTTTGCATACCTTCAGCGGTCAATGTGACAATTTGTACTTCATTTTAACATTTCTGAAATTTGTTTTCGTCTGTAACGTATTCAACAATTTACTGTATTCCATGCATGTACTTTTATAAAGCCTCATTTGATTATTCCAAAGACCAATAATTGTTTATTTCATGCTATTCACTGTTTCCCTGATATATAGAAATGTCAAAGCTATCACAACCCCAGATTTATGCACATGTGTGAACGGAAAGCATATGGCTTATTGATGTGTATATAGTTTGTCTTTCTAATTATATCAACCTGAGACTTTCCTCATCTCAACATTTTGATATGCTATATCTTGAGTTAAGTTGATCTCTTTTCATGTTATCAATAACCATTGACAGAGACAGATAACCCTGTAACTAATGTACTGCCAAGGACTACAAGATTTGTTCCAACGTCAGTCCTGTCATTCAATTTGTAATGAGTTTAAGTAATCATTTAATAAATAGAGAAGTTGAGATTTTTGGTTTGAGGAAATTCTCAGGTTGAGATGTTTAGTGAAACCAGCCTTAGGTTAATAAAATAATTAGAATGTAATGATGAGAAATATATTATACATGTACTGTATATATATAAACTTGAGCCAATATGTATACAGCCAGTCTCTAATAAAATGAATATATACTTTGATAAAAAAATATTAAATAATTAAATGAAGTTACGCAACAATAACTATCTACAAAATGTGATACATGTACACTTATTGTATTACACTGTATAACACTGTATTATACTGTATTCCCCCATATAAACTCTACCCACCCAATAAACGCATCCACTTATTGGTCTGACAAAAAATGTTGAAGTTAAGTCTGTAAAAAGAAATTTAATTATAATGTATATTTGCTTGTTAAACAATTATCAAACACAATATTGTTTGTAAAACTCTTTTTCAATAAACATGAGCATGGCCCTGGGGGCGTTCATTCAGGAGAATACAGTATTTTTTGATTCAATAAGAATATAACGCCATCTTTTAAGATGGTGTCTATTTCTTGTTTGATTTGGGCATACATTGCCGCTATAGCTGAGATAAATAAATAAATAAAACGAATGGAATGTGGTGTTATTGTTTTAATGATTTTTTGTGGTTACCAAGAACGTGTGGTTCCAGCTAAGAATAGAATCACTGCCGATCTCTGCAGAAGGGTAGGAATCCTCCGAATGGGTGTCGTGTTCATTTTATCATTTTTTTGTCGTGTTCACTATTGTGGTTAAATTATCAACCCGTGTGGTTCCAGCGAGTCATATGAGTGATGGTAAGAATAGGACCACTGTGGCTCATGCATGTTGTAAGAAGCGACAATTTGAGTGATACAACAGAATTTGCTGAAACTCTGCAGGTATCAAGGTTCTAGGTTTATTCTGCAACTCATTTGTTGGTGTATTTTTTGTTTAAATCTGTATGTTAATTTGTTGTTTTTGTACATGTAGAGTGAACCTGGAACCTTCCTTCTTGTTGGTGTCGAATAACCTATAATGTGTTGGTACGCCGTAAAACCCTATTCATTCATTCATTCATTCATTCATTCATTCATTCATTCATTGTGGTTACCATAATAGATTATCTATACCTCTTTCATTTCAAAGCGAGGATCACTGTGACTCATGTATGTCGTAAGAAACGACAATTTGAGTAATATGATAGAATATACTGAAACTCTGCAGTTCTGCAGGTTTCATGGTTCTAGGTTCATTCTGAAATGCATATTTTTTTATGTTTTTTTTTTATATCTGTATGTTAATTTGTTGTTTTTGTACATGAAGAGTTAACCTGGAATATTTCTTATGTCGGTGTCGAATAAACTATAATGTGTTGGTACACCGTCAAACCCCATTCATTCATTTATTCCTTTCCAAGCAGGTGCTACTATTTTGTCGGAGGTGAGTTGCACCAACATCAAATATAAGGTTTTTGCTTTGAGTTCCGTTTCTTTGAACTATTGGACCTATATTCTCCTCATTAGGTCTATCGTCTATCTATTCAAAACCATGTATCATTGTGGTTGACTTCGACCTCTAAATGTACACGTGAAAAACATAGCTTACACAGAGGTCGGTCTTTGCGCTTAACTGCATTTCTCAATCTGTCTTGGCCCAGAGTCGCTATGCTTGGTCTATAGTTGTGTTTTGGTAGTACTACATACAACCATGCAGCATTCTTCAGTTGACCTTGACCTCTACAAATGAACAACTTAAACGCTTCAACGCGGACAATGGCGACAAATGTTTTTGAGAAGGAATATTTCAAGCTGAGATAACAACTGAATGAACAACTCTTTTTTGTTTTTTGAAAACTGAAAACTAGGAGAAAATCAGACGAAATGCTTTTCTTAAAACGAGTAAAATATAGCTAAAAGAACTCCAGTAAATCTTATGTTCTAATAAGAACATAAACTGCAGTTTCAGCAAAGTATGTCGTACTGCTCAAATTGTCGCTTCCTACATGTATGAGCCACAATGATCCAATTCTTGCCATCACTTGTGTTGCTCTTTGGAACCACACATGAGTTGGTAGTTTAATCACTTTTACATTATTGAACATGACAAAAATAAACATGACATCCATCCGGAGGATTCCTACCCCTCTGCAGAGATCGACTGTGATTCTATTCTTAGCCGGAACCACACGGGCTTGCACAGGTTGAATAGAATTTTGTTCCACCCTAAGTTTATATGCGATATGTTTTGAAAAGTGGAATTAACAGTTACGCTAATGAGCAATACAAAATAAACGTTCGTTGTGAGACTGATCATGAACGTGATCAACGAGTGTCATAAGAGATGCACCTCGAGAGTCGGTAAAAAGGGACTGACGTTTATACGCAGTATAGTAAGGGTTTTGGATAACTGAGCGCAGCGAGCGTAAGCTTGCGTGGCGAAACCGGTCCAGAACACAGGTTTACTGTTCATACTTGTCATACATATTATATTTAATGAAGATGTTTAATATAATATAAACATATACTATTGCTTTGTTTGCAACACATTAGCAAAAGGGTCGCGACACAAGTTCTAACACCGTTAATTAAGGTCTTTAAGACAAAACATGTATATACACACATTGATTATTATAATAAGATGAACTATACTATATTTAACATATTCAATATTTAATTTAACACATGTAGACACCCTGATAAAATATGATAAAAACTGCACAAGGCACAGCAGTCCTTGGCCTACAGATTATCTGGAAAATAAATCTTGTCTAGGGCTTCAGTGGATCACCCCGCAGATCGCAAATCCCCACCAGTAAGAAGCTACCGCCCCTTGTTGCCCTAGTCAGGGCCTACAACTTTGAAAAAAAAACAGCAACGCCCCCTTCCCCCACAGGGGAATATATATATATATATATATATATATATATATATATATATATAATATATTAGATATCATATTCTCTGAATACAGGTAACTGGCCTTACCCTGAAGGTCACAGATATTTAAAAGTGCCATTTCATAGAAAGGTGATAACCGAAAATAAAGAAGTCGTACGTATGTATCAATATTTATTCATCAGAATATATGCGGGCAGCTTTTAAAAATCCTAAATGTCTGGCCTGTTTCATTCGTTGGATGTGCAAAGTAACAGATACGGACTTTTATTAATTTACTTATATAATTACATTATAATTGTACCCAATGGATATTTGGCACCATTTCAATAATTACATAGTGATATCGCCCACATAACGGTCCGAACCATATCAATAATTACATAGAGATATTGCCCACATAACGGTCCGAACCCTATCAATAACAACATAGTGATATTGCCAACATAACGGTTCGAACCATATCAATAATTCCAAAGTGATATCGCCCACATAACGGTCCGGACCATATCAATAATTACATAGTGATATCGCCCACATAACGGTCCGAACCATATCAATAATTACATAGTGATATCGCCCACATAACGGTCCGGACCATATCAATAACAACATAGTGATATCGCCCACATAACGGTCCGAACCATATCAATAATTACATAGTGATATCGCCCACATAACGGTCCGGACCATATCAATAATTACATAGTGATATCGCCCACATAACGATCCGAACCATATCAATAATTACACAGACATATCGCCCACATAATGGTCCGGGCCATATCAATAATTACATAGTGATATCGCCCACATAACGGTCCGAACCCTATCAATAACAACATAGTGATATTGTCAACATAACGGTTCGAACCATATCAATAATTACAAAGTGATATCGCCCACATAACGGTCCGGACCATATCAATAATTACATAGTGATATCACCCACATAGCAGTCCGGACCATATCAATAACAACATAGTGATATCGCCCACATAACGGTCCGGACCATATCAATAATTACATAGTGATATCGCCCACATAACGGTCCGGACCATATCAATAACAACATAGTGATATCGCCCACATAACGGTCCGAACCATATCAATAATTACATAGTGATATCGCCCACATAACGGTCCGGACCATATCAATAACAGCAAAGTGATATCGCCCACATAACGGTCCGAACCATATCAATAATTACATAGTGATATCGCCCACATAACGGTCCGGACCATATCAATAACAACATAGTGATATCGCCCACATAACGGTCCGAACCATATCAATAATTACATAGTGATATCGCCCACATAACGGTCCGGACCATATCAATAACAACATAGTGATATCGCCCACATAACGGTCCGAACCATATCAATAATTACATAGTGATATCGCCCACATAACGATCCGAACCATATGAATAATTACACAGAAATATCGCCCACATAACGATCCGAACCATATGAATAATTACACAGAAATATCGCCCACATAATGGTCCGGACCGATTCAAACACAAGCACGATGCTCCATTATTCCTGAAAGTACGTTTATTTCACCCAGCAGACGTACTCGTCTTATCGATCTCAGAAACACAGGAAATACGACTGACCATCGTTCTTAATCAAGGGAAGCATTCATATCATTTACGAATCCATACTTTAGTAATCGCAATAAATAAGGACATCTGCTTGTATCATTTTTGTTGCAGTAACAATACTTACACTGGTCAGATCTATGTTGAAAGTAATGCATCACAAGGCATCGCTAGATCCGCCATTCATGCCGACTTGAAAAGAATTCGTAAAAACACCACATGAATAGTACAAAATAGAACGAAAGCTGGGTGTGCTCATTTATGAAAGATAGTGTTCTGAAATTATTTGATCGGTGTTGAATACAAACTTTATTGTATTGGGCAAGATCTGAGTAGCGATAGTGCATATATTACCGTTGAGATATTGGTGTATTTACTTATTATATAATATATATTTTACCACCTTTGAAGCCTTTCAAAGGTTTTTTTATTCTAATGTAAAGAAACTTAAGTTATAACTCTGAAAACAATTTATTTATTTTTATATTTGTTTTATTAAAAATAGATAATATATGTCCAACAAGAGACATATCATTCAAGGTGCACAACTGTCGCACTAGCATAGACATGATCAAAATATAGAATGATATGATAAATATACAAATTTTACATACATAGTATGATACATACAAATACGAGGTATGTCCCAAAAGTAATATGACGCATTTAGAAATATGCCTTTTAGTGTTTCAATCCAAACAAAACTTGGCATGAATAATTTTCCATATTTAAATTATAAGCATGCACGATTTCGATATCGTATACACCACCATTTAACATAAACTTTGACAATTCAAAATGTATATGTTACAAAGTACGGGGGAGTTTGACGTTATTTGTGCGACGCTGACACTGAAATGAAAGTCATTCTTTTTTCAAAGTATGAACCGCTGTGCAAAACAATTTTTGTGGTACTGCACCCACTTCTTGCACATGTCACAAAACTATGATGACTCATAGATCTTAACCACAGAATGTACACCCAGGCACTATTTCGATGTATATACAGGTACATGTATGATGTGATGTTGAACAATATTTGACTCGAACATCCTTAACTCGACTTTTTTTATCCGGTCCTGTCAGCCATCGAAGTTTTACGGTATATATAGAAAACAGTTGAAAAAACGGATATGGTTGTGGCTTAAATCATTTAATATATCCGTAACATTATGCAACAAAATTATGGTTTCTTAAAAAGAATACATCTTCAATTCAAGATATAAACTTCATCAACATGAATTACAAAAAAATAATTTCCTTTTGCCAACACCCTTAAAATGCTATGTTCGGTACGAACATAAGTTATAGTACTGTTACAGTTTTTCTTTAGGTTTTAACACAATGCTGAGACACTGTGTTGGGTTGAACTTGCATTTGCAGTTATCTCAGTGTTTGATGATAGTTGGCTGCGTATAGAATTTCTGAAACAAAACATGCAGATTGTACGTTTGATGAATTGTCTAAACGAGGAATTGAATGCAGCGAGTATGTAAGGATTGATGACACTGTTCAAGATATAAGAATTCGCAGCCAATTTAATTCCAGGACTCATTTGATCTTTAATATCCAAGTTCGGTCGAATGGCCAGTCTGACAATAAAAAATGGGATGAAACTGACCAGGAACCCAACAGTTATCGTAAACAGAACGAGTGTGATCCTTCTTTCACGGCGGTTCTTATTTCTGGTATTATGATCCACATGTTTTTGTTGTTGTTGTTGCTTTTGTTCGATATTCATAGAGGTGTCCTCCTTTGTATACTGGTTTTGATGAATATCAGAAATGTTAACTTGTTCTATTTTTATCCGAGATGTCAATAGTTTTCTACAAATTAGACTATATAAAACTACAAAAGTCACACATGCTGTGAGCATTAAAATCAAATCAACTACATGGCTTACAATAGCTGTCTCCTCTAATTTTGGATCTAAGGAATATGCACAAATGTAACCATATATTTCTCTGCCAGAACTGTCCGTTATATTGATGCTAACTACGTCGCTTAGGAAAACTTGTGGCAAAGAAAACACAAACGAAATGCTCATGACACTGGTAACTGCTACTTTAATTGAAGAAATTGTGAACTGCCAACCGCGGAATTTGCACACCTTTCTGTACCTGTCGATACAAATCAGCCAAAGTACATAGCATGAAGTGGAAACAAACCAGTGATTCATAAAACCACAAAACCGACATGCTTCCACGCTCATGAAATTTACAGCATGTGCTAGATATACAAAGTGTCCTGACAAAATGATACATGTTCCTAAATCAATCGCAGCCAGATACGATATGAAGACAAAACACGTGCGTCTCCTCTCTTTGAATCCGTAGAAAATAACCGTCATAACGTTTCCTATGATCCCAAGTGTAAGAGCAATGGCAATGAACACGAATACAGGTATATAGCTTTCTATAAAGTCTTTGTTTAGCTCATCCAGTCGAGCATCGCTGTCGTTTTCTGAAGCATCCATCTGGCGCGGTTGTGGATGGTTTGTATCAAGGGGTAGGTACTAAACAGCTGAAATAAGACAGAAAAATAAATTGTATGACTGTTAATACTTTATCGAACGCGGTGGCAGTTTTATTCGCATCATTAATGTATGGGTTTGTTTCAGGAAGACCTGTTTCTTATTTGAGAAAAATTCTAACGTTGTTTTTTTTCGAAAGAAGTTAGCAGTCAAGTTTTATCGATGTATTTGGTATCAAATGAAAGCTTCTCACAAAAAACACCATCAAAATATTCTTATAATATAATTTCAAAATTATAAATTATCATTTTTTTTTCTGAATATTTAGATCACCTGAGACTTTGTCTCAAGTGACCTTTTGCGTTTTCTCATTTGAATGTTTGTGTGTGATTTGTTGTTGCTGACATAACGGTGCAAATGTATGTTTGAAAATCTTATCAATATGGGAAGTGCTGGGAAACAAATTGTAAGCATAATTAATGAGGCTTACAGGTCCTTCATAAGATCGTGAAGTGTACCTCCTGGAGACTACTTTACTAAATCTATATAGGAAAACAAGACGAACAAGTATTTCTCATTACTAAATAGACTTATTTGAATGGTTTTTGGTCTGTTTGCTGTTTGTTGTCATGGTCAAAATCCATTTCAGATCCCATGGGCTTCTTGTTAAAGAATTTGGACAAAATGAATATCGTATATTATCTCAACAAGGAGGGAGAAATTAAATTTACTAGCCTTATAAAACGCGATGGACATTTAATACACAATATATGAATAATATCCTCAACCATTTTAAAAACTTGATCAATGAGAGTTTATAAAAATTGACACTCGTATATTTTAACCTCATCTGAGCAAAGCTCAAAATGAGCTATTGTGTCTACCTTCGCCCGTCGTTAACTTTTACTTCTAACGACTTCTTCTCTAAAGCCGCTTCACAGATTTTCACTAATTTTTGTGTGAAGCATTTCTACATATTAAAGCTCTCTCACGTGTATGAAAATGGCGACCATGAGGTCAAATTTTGCCCCGCCCCAGAGGTTTATTAGTATTTTTTTCTTCAAAATTTCAAAAACTTCTCCGAAAGAGCAAGGCCCGGAGCTTTGATGGTTTGCATCATTTTAAACACATATAAACACATTTGGTTCCTCTGTTCCTGAGACGATTTTCGTTTTCCTATTTTGCGGAAACATATTTTTGCTATTTTCAGTAACAGCGACCTTGACCTGTTTTAAATGAAATCAAATCCCAAACTCTCTTTAACTGTTACTTTGGAATATATACACAAAATTTTATTAAAATATGTAAAAGAAAACAAAAGCTGTTAGACATTTATCTTCTATTTTAAACAAAAATGACCTTGACCATGACTTGATTTACCATAACAACCATTATATGATATTAATTATTGTCTTATTATACATGTTATCAATACTTCACAAGTTCACATGGGAATATTTTTTATTTTATATATTTTATAATTTTGTAAATGTGATAAGAGTTTATTGTTGAGAGAGACAAAATTTGTGGTTTCATTTGCTTCTTTATCCAAAAACAGTCCATACAAGTATAAATGTATGATACCTACACACTTTATGATATATTTGAGTTACAACTTACAACATTTGTCAACATTTATTCATTGTTTTTTTTTTATAATATTTCGGCTGCCATAAAGCGTGATGTATCCATCCAATGTTTGCCATCAATATTTTGCCAATGGCGAAAAGGGGCCAGCAAGGTCGAAGTGTATTTTAGTGAATAACAGTACCTAACCCTGCGAAATGACAAGCGATACAGATGCATGGTACCAATGTAGTTTTGAATGAGCGAAAGAAGATGTAACCTGCAGGATTAAACTCCCACTTTCGAACGGTGCTAGAAAAAAGTCGGACAATGAAATAAGAAAATATAACGAGAAGTTTTAGAATTAGTAAAGTCATTATGATGTACATCATTGCATTAACTGAAATATCAACTACGAAACAGTGACCTAATTCCATATTTAGCTTGCAATGTAGTTTGTACTAGTTACACTGAAATTAATGGATTTAATTTGGTAAACTAATGACATAACTTAATATAAGAATAACAAATGGAAACATTTTACTGCTGAAACAATAGTTAACAATAAAAAAATTCATATGATAAATTAATTATAACATTCTTTGAGGCCACCACTGTTCGAATAATGGTGAAGGGACATCAAGTGTTGTCCTGTATATCTGAAGTGTCTGGTCTCATCGCATCTCCCGTCCTGCCGAGATCAAACTGGATTCCGATCAATATATTCTGAAAGAGTCTAGGTATTTGGCAACGTCAGTCGAATTTTTCTGTAATTACTTTTACTTTAAAAACCGACTTTTCTATTAATAGGGGAGGTTTTGTACTCGCCCTGGTGTCCGTGTCACACTTGCTTTAAAATATTGGCGCATTTTCAGAAGTGTGTGTATGACTTACTGATATTTGCATGGAACTTGGCATACGTTTGCAGCATACGTATAGCCTGAGCAGTATGGAGCAAATCGAACTTCTTAATTTAAGGTCGCATTGCAGAGTGAAAATGTCATATTTTGTCTTTAAACTCTGTGTTAAAGTTTTGGTGCAAATATTTAATGGGTACACTTACATTTATTTAAATGCTACTTACAGTTAAGAATGGCACTAGGATATGTGCTAATAGTAAGCCCTATACTTCAAGTTTTTGTTGACGCTGTTGTCCGACAGCTCTCATATATCACATAATTTCGGTGAAATAATGGTCTCCGATTAATGACTTTTTGAAGGGTCCATGTATTTAATTAAATAATGTTTGTGTTAGATGTACAATTATAAAAAAATACCTAACACGTTTAATGTATCGTTAACATTTTACAGGAGTTATGACCACTTTTCGATTTAATCATTAGGAAGATTTGCTAACACAGTTGGGAGGGGAAAACTGTTTCCAATGGACACATCCGTTCTAGTTTATAGACGATAATTTGCTAAAATGCAATGTTATCTTTTTTCGCTTCATCAGTACGACAAATCTCGTAATATAAAATTGTCATATAAAACCGGGATTGAAATGAATTTGAGACAATGTTATTGCTACTGTGTTTTAGATTAATACATTTTAAAATCCTGTTTATCAAATGTATAAAAAAGAACCTTCCTCATACACACTGTCATTAGTTCTTTTTTTTTTCATTTACACATGAATAATTTCATTATTTATACTAGATAGTACCTTAATTTTGAGGGATGAGATTTACCATCTTGTAGGGAATTCATATATCTGCAGAATGACATATAATGATGAATTATTATACGTATGACTGAAATGAATCTAAAAATGATTTTGCTGTTTGTGTTCCAGTTTGTTAATAGATGTTAAATGATATGTATGATTTTACTCTTTGTTTCAGCTTTATATTATGAATGGATATTTCATAGTAATTTACGTCCATACATTTCTTTTAAACATAAGATACAACATCTGAAACAAATATAAATATAATAAATATAACTGAATATAGATAGGAACACTAGATAAATACCTGAAAAAAATGTAAAATATATAATACTGAATATACATAGGAAAAATAGATAAATACCTGAAAAAATGTAATAGATATAACTAAATATACATAGGAACACTCAATAAATACCTGAAACGAATGCAATACACATAACTGAATAATCCTGTGTGTGTGTGTGTGAACACAACATAAAAGTACCAAACACTAACAACAACATTTCTTACCAATGAATAGTTATACATTGCATGATTGTTTGTTTCCTCACACACTCATAACACTATTTCCAAGAATCCGATACAATCAACAATCCAGTCTCTATCTATTATCTGCACGTGCAGAAAGTAATGAAGATGAGATCGAGATCAGTTATTGTCTAATGAGGCGCCATTATACATCCTTGATTATTAAAATGCTGTCACATGAAACATAATCTTGACTTCAGTTTAAAAACCAACATGATTTTAGTTATATAGACCCTGAGAGTATTCTCATAATATATTCAATGGCATATTATTATACAATATATATATGCTCCCTTCTTTTCCCGCTAAATTCTCGGCCACTTTCTTTTCTCTGTGTTAATTTTGTTAGGCGTTACTTGCTTGGTAATGTGCATCTTTTTTATAGAGACCAAAACACGGAAGGATGACTCCTACTCAATCTTTGGGGTCTTGAGTATAATGCAACAGAAAAAATACCATATTTTCCAACTTTATTCCATAAAGAACAATTAAAATAATAAAAGGTATGTAGCTCTTCTATTCATAAAGAACAATTATATTAAAAAGTATATAACTCTTCTATCCAAAAATCAATTAGTCTTAAGTCTTTCTTCTTTATATCCTCGAATTTAGCATATGATTTTCTGTCACATGTCTTAATAATATCAAATTAAGGAACTAAAATATATCATGCATCCCTGTAAAGTGTGTGTTTTTGTTTTGATGCAGAGTTTTGGAATGTTTAATGATTTTGTCAAAATGTTATCCTTGTAACATGATTGAATTAAGTTTTAATACAATGTACGCCAACGAGCAATCAGGTTAATACATTTTTTGTCCAACAATCATATAAAATGTCCTTAATTACATTTCTAAAAACATGCACAATTGGGAACACATCAATATATGAGAAATATTTTTGAAAATCAATGGGAAAAATTCCATTTTTTTTGCATTTTTTTGCAAAATGTGACAACTGGAATTAACATTGTCGATGTTATCCTGCACTGCTCCCTAAATTTGCTAAAATGTCATGGCTTCAATATTTGTTCTAGCAAACTCAGAGGTTGACGTCATTTACGTCACCAATTCTGATTTTTTGCGTAATGCGGGTCAGAGAGATACTGATATCAATATTATCCGTGAAATCATTTACCTGAATCGAAAATTTTCTACGGTAACAACTCATAGAATAATCAAACACTTTGTAAGACCTTCCTATTAGAAACTGGTTCGTAATTTAAAAAAAAATATTTAGAAATATGCTTGAGTGACAAACCGAAGATTGGTTTTACATAATTATGACATAAGCTTACTAATCATTTTGCTGACAAAAATAAAACTGAAACGCATGTTGCGATTTCCTCAACAGCAAATGATCACAAATACTCTGAACAATGTCAAAAACAATGCTAAAGTAGTAGAAATTAAAACAACTCAAACTGATAGATAAAAATGAACAATTAAAAACATTCAGTTTCATAGATTAAAATGAACAACAATATAGTAAGAACTGTCACTACTTAATTCACTTCCATCTAACAGACAAGGATGTTCCCATTCTATGAACTTTGTCACTTAATCAAGGCCAACTCTGACCTTACTTGGCCGAACCAAAAACCAATTCCCGGACTCAGAACTACATATCCAGATAGATCCCTAGTAAAAAAGCTTTTTTTACGCTTGCAAATGGACAACGGCAAACTGGGCGCATTCCTCCTCTTTCCTCCAGTTCGCACGCACATACAAGACACATACTATGTCCACAGTTAAGGAAGCTGTCACTATATCTGTCCTTGCAAATTTCGCATAATGGGATTCTCGGTCAATTGATAGTCTACAAAGATAACAGAAAAAAGTAAAACAAATTAAATCACAGACACAATGCTTAATGGTCCTAACAGTAATAGTTATTACATTGTATATCACTAGTTATTATTTGAAATAATAAGACATGTGAGTTTCATGTTTTGCACGAGACAATATCACCTGTTACCTATATAAAAGTTCCATTTAGTTGACCTGCGGATGGCAATTATGCTTATCTATTCATAATGTTATGTACTTAACATACAGAGTAAGTAAGTAAATAGTAATAAGCTAAAAAGGGTAAATAAGCAAGTAATTAAATAAGTAAATAGTTAAGTCAGTAAGTAAAATTAAATAAGAAAGTAAGCAAGTAATTGAGTAAGAAAATAATTAAGTTAGCAAATATAATAAAATAAGTAAAGAATTTACTATGCAAGTACAATTAAATAAGTAAGTAAGCAAACAAGTAAGAAAATAAGTAATTTAGTAATTAAATGTATCTTTATTGTCAAATGACCTAAAATGTTAAAGTCAAGACTAATTTTAATTTTATTTTATAAAATATGTCAAATAACAAATTGTAACGGATCAAAAGGCAATGCATACACTATTCCTATAATGTATGATACTTTTGTTCATGCTTTTCTCAGTTTCCATGTATTGTAAATACTCATGCTTGTATTCATGTTTGTATTGTTTAAACCGCCAAAATAAAAGTGTAATGGCGATAAACATAATGTATGTTTATGCTGAATAAAAATATTGAATTGAATTGAACTGAATAATTATTTTAAATGTCAGCTTATCGTTTAGAACTGATTATCATTTCTGAAAAATACAAACACTAACATGTTTGTTCAAGTTGTTATTGCTTTACAAACGAGATATAGAAAATTGCCAAAATGCAACCCCGATTTATGGTTCTTGTCTCTGTGTGTTCCATCGATGATGGTGAACATACATGTGAAGTTTCATCCATACCCAAGTGGTTGCATATATATCTTACCTGATAAAATTTTAACCTGAAAAGTTAAGTCGAAAAAGGGTCATAACTCTGCCAAAAAGCAATTCAGAGTTATAAAAAACGTGATAAAAAACTAACCTGAAAAATTAAGCCCAAAAAGGGCCATAACTGTGCCAAAATGCAACCCAGAGTTATGGTTTTTGTCTCTGTGTATTCCATTGATGATGGTGAACACACATGCGAAGTTTCATTCCCATCCAATGAGTGGTTGCATAGATTTCTGAAACTTAACCACAAAAGTTTGGCCTGGGTGTATACAGACGACGACAATGCCGGGGCCATGGCAATAGCTCTACTTGGACTTCGTCCCGGCGACCTATCACAAATTAAACAGTCTGTACAAGAAATTAGTTACTCAAGTTTTAATTTTTTTACAGTGGAAATAGTCAGATTGAAAGCAACATGTTTTTGCTTATTTTAAAGATGGTGAAACAACTGTTTTGGTGTTTGTTATCAGGATGTGTACGATAGGCATAAAAAAGCTTGCAATTGATATATTTTGTCAGGTGGTGGTTACTGGTGCGTCTATGGAACATAATTAGTATACAAATCAATTTTTACTCCATTGTGTAACAGTTCTTTATACGATTAGCCAATCCAAAGGTTGGTGAATTCATTGTTTTACACAAACTATGTATTTAAAAAACACAAGTTAAATCTATTATATATCCACAAAACCAGCTCATGGTGCCAGTTTTATGTGTCCTTTTTTTTTTAAAATCTAAATATATAAATTTATTTCAATTACTTACAACAAGGGACAGGTAGTCATGATTATTAAGGCAAGGTGTTTCACTCTGATTAACAGGTGACTTGTTGTTGTTGTGGTGGTCCACACTTTCAACAGGCTCAGCTTCATGCTGAAATTAAAATCATATCTTTTAAAAATCAAAGATGCAAAACTCTGGTTATATTATGATATACACCAGTATTGTATAATTTTGATGTAGGTTTCATTTTAAAGATAAAATTGTTCTTTCTTTAAAAGTATATGCAAAACCTATTTGCACAAAACAAAAAATCTTAATAGTAATCAAACAATAGGGTCATGGTGGCCCTATATCGCTCACTTGACTCAAATTGGGTTTTCTTATATAAAGAAGTGACCCCCGGGCGAGGCCAATTTTTATCCCAGGGACAAGATTTGAACAAACTAAGAGGACTACTACACAGCTACATGCCAAATATCTAAGCTCATGGCATTACGGATTTAGACAAGAAAACCTTTTAACTTTTATGCTATTTTAACTTTCTACTACTTTCTTCTTTAAAAAAAACTGAAATTTATGAAGGGATTCGGTGATTAGCAAGTTGGACTACGTTTGTACAGTGTTAGCGGTCTGGATTCGGCACTGACAGTTCATCTTGATTCAAGTGAAATATATAAATCAAAAGGCAACCACTAAAATCAATAAAAAACACAATGTTTAAAAAAAGTTTTACAATTTTGAAACCTTTGTGTAAAACAATTAAGCATACCTACAATATCTGATATTTAACGAACAAAATTCCACGAGGTAGAGGAGGACCAAACAGTGTCTATTTTTAGATAAGTGTTTACTGAAAAAAATCTTGTTATCTACATAACATAACTGACTAACTGACAAAAATCAAGATATCTAGTTAACGTAGGTGAATATGTGGATGGCAGTAGTGGGCACCTACAGGCAGTTTTGTCCTCTTAAGATACTTAAGTGGATAAACGAAACTTTTCTACTTGCCAGATAATAACTGAATAAGTGACATTTTAAAGAAAAAACTCGAGATAAATAAGGGGATATGTGGCTGGCAGAAATATGCCACCATAAGTTATCTAGTTAGCTAACACGATAAGTTTCCAGTAAGATAAATATCTTAACGCGAAAAATTGCCTATTTACTGCTCTGCAACTGCCATCACATATCCTGTTATCAAGATAAGATTCGTGTTACCACTTAGTTAACTGTATAACTAGATAAGTTTCGTGTTTACTTACCAGTTATTTAATATGCGGACTACGTCGGTTCTTACTCAATAAATCACTTATCATACGATGGACCGATTAGTTCCGATTGGTTGTAAAACAGTGCACATGGATAATCGAAATTTAAATGTTAGTATGTTTATGTAACAGGACCAGATTTTATATTATATCCGTGTTAAGGTTTTGTAAGAGTTTCCTCCCATTTACCATTATATTAAGTTATAGGATTTATTTATGCATCAGTGATTTTACCTGTAATATTCCCGCCAAAAAGGTCATATGACTTAAATTGGTAGGAATAAGGATCAGTTGAGACCAGATAACCAAAGAGGAAAGGCAGACATCTTGAAATTATACTAGTCTTGAATTGTTTAACACTATATAGGAGGTTAGTAAAGTATAATTATGTTTAATAAAATTGTTTTGGACAGTAGTAGACTGTGTTTTATGTGATTTGTTATTTTAAATTGTGTGAAATATTGTATTTCTGAATTACATTGAAGTTTGAATTGGTTGCAAAATAGCAGTATTTTCTAACCCCACTTTCCTATATCTTATGCACATTGTTTGATTATGATTTGCAGAAATAACCAACAGCACTGTGGAAAGGAAAGAGAGAGAGATACACTTAATTCCACAAATTGGTATGTGTTATATTAATTAATGTCTTATGTAATTAGAAAGCAATAATCTGTTTGAAATATATGTATAGTTTATATGGTTCCATTTATTATAACCAAGTTCAGATATGTTTAAAGTAAACATATCAATCATATATGTGTAATGTGAAAATATAAACCATATGTGTTAGGTAAACATATAATTTATATGTGTAATGAACATATGTAAACCATATATGTAATGTAAATATATAAACCATATGTGTATAATAAACATATACTTTATATGTGAAATGAACATAAGTAAATCATATGTGTAATGTAAACATGTAAACCATATGTGTAAGGTAAACATATAATTTATATGTGTAATGAACATATGTAAATCATATGTGTATGGTAAACATATAAATCATATGTGTAAGGTGTTTAATATTATTTTGTCATCAAATGTATATCATTGTACGATTTTTATATGGTAGTGTTTGATATGTAATTTTCATGAAAAATAATATTTGTAATAACTGTAGTTTTTCAGAGTGTTGACTCCATTAATTAAAGATGTAAAACATACGTGTTTTGGAAATTATTTATAACCGAAAAGACCCCTCAAGTAACATTTACTTTCATTTTTAATGCTAAAACCATATATTATATGTGTTGTGAAGTATATCTTCTAATTGTCTAAACCAAATTAGCTTGATTTCACTCCATTAACCGACACCAGTTGTTTTAGGGATACAGCTTTCTATTGTCACGTGTTTTTCGAGATTCGTGGATTGAAATGTTCTTTTATGTTTCATTTCATGTGGATGTAGGGGATTTATACAGAACGTTTTCAGTAATGCCTATTTTATTTCTTTTTGTATACATTATTTTAACACGGCCACACATGCTAAGTATACATGATAAATAGTTTAAGTATTTGCTATTAATTCTCAATGTACATGTTCATTTTTATCGATGAAATCAGAACTATTTTTATAGTCCTCCTGGCTACCTCTTTAAAACGTTAGTGTCTCGGCCTGTTGTTGAACATAAAAAACTATAGATTTTTTCTGTTTTGTGTGTCTTTTTTTTCTTACCTAATATGACTTTTTTAAACAAAAGAAACGCCTCAATATGTTACATAGGCTTTTCTAGTCCGGACTACTCCTGAAGTAGATCTACTCTTCAAATTTTCCCAAAACTTGATAGGGAAGTATATGGGTATAGTGTCTAGTTTTCGATGTCATCGGGGTGTTGGCCTTTCAACTTTTTTGAAATGAACGAGTAATTTTTGTCAAGACTACTTCATAACAGGTTTTAGGATACGTGGTAAAAAGTATTAGTATAAAGTCTAGTTATTTACATGTATAAACAGCGAGGGCATCCGTGTCAACACATTTCTAGTTAATAAATGTTTATTGTTAAACAATGACGTGACGACGTGTCGTGCGTATTCACAGACCCACTACTTTAAAGGTCAAGGTCACACTTTATGTTTGTTTGACAACACTTTGTGTCTGTTTGCGATTTCGTGACTCGGTCTGTAGTTTTGTCATTCATAGATGGATTTTAAAAACAATTGACTCAATTGAGCAACATGGCACGAAAACGTGTCACGCGTAAGACATATACTCGTACCTCAAACGTCAAGGTCACTCTTTGAGTTTGTTTGACAACACTTTGAATCTGTTTGACACTTCGTGTCCGTTCTGTAATTTTGACATCTATGGATGTGTTTCAAAAACACTTGGCTCAATTGATCAACATGGCATGACGACGTTTGGTGCGTAAGACATTCCTACCTCAACTCGAATGTAACAAAGGGGTAAATATAAGAAACCACCCAACAAGCTTACAGACGCACTAACAACTGAGCTATACGTACTCAACTATAAGAAACAATCCTGTATTTAATCGTATATAATAGATATGTATAAATGACTGTTGCCTGTGGATTAGCGGACTGAATAATACGCAACATTAAAATACCTTCCAAACAAGTGGTCCGCAAAATACCTGGTCCCCTTTTATACTTTTCAGTCCGCAAGTCTGCTAGTCCGCAGGTGAGTCCGCTTTTATATCTACACGTATATAAGACTATTTCAATTCCATAATTTTATTTAGCAAAACTCTATCCAGGGACACACCAGCGGATCCGGGTGAGTTAAGTGGCTTGTCAAGAGAGGAGTTAGTTGCTGTTTACTATTAGAGAGGATTTTCGGTTAAGGAAATCATTGGCTTCATGGTTTTACAACATGAATTTGCTTTGAGTGAACGGACTGTGCATCGTATATTAAGACGCCAAAATCTATACAGGAGGCAGAATCAGGGTGGGTTAGAAGATGCTGTGCAAGCTGTTTTGCAAGGTTTTCTGGTTCAGGACAGAATGCAGGCTATCGTCAAATACGTCAGAGGCTTCTGTTAAATCATGATATAGTGGCCATCTGATTCGACTGGCTCTCGGTGTAATCGATCCGGAGGGCGTAATGTTAAGACAATCTAAAAGACTTCGGCGTCGTGTCTATCGCAACAGAGGTCCTAATTATGCCATGCATTTGGATGGCTCGGGTAAACTGAAACCATATGGTGTATCGGTACATGGTGCAATTGACGGTTTCTCTCGGCGAGTTCTATGGTTGAAATGTTGCGATTCAAACAAGAAACCCCAGTATATTGGCCATTTTTATTTGGAATATGTGCAAAAGATTCAAGGCATTCCATTGCGTGTTTGGTGACCGAGATACTGAAAACGCAGTAGTGCGTGATGTGCAATGTGCCTTGCGTTCGAGCCATCGTGACCAATATCAGGGACCGTCGAGTTTTGTTTATGTTTCTTCAACAAGAAATGTTAGAATTGAGAGATTTTGGCGATCTCTTAGAGATATGTGTGGAAACGGATGAATCATTTTAAAGATATGTGTGACTATAGAATATTGGACACATCAGACAATCTACACCTTGAATGTGTTCGGTTTTGTTTCCTTTCTCTAATTAGCAGTGATCTAGATGATGTTTGCTGTCTTTGGAATACCCATCGCGTCCGGGTTTGTCGCTTTTCAGAAACCCCAGCTGGAAAACCAGACGTGTTATTGTTTCAGCCAGAATAATTTGGTATTAGAGATTTCAAAGCCCCAATTGTAACTGGTATAGAAGAAGTCGACCGGCAACACTGTCAGTGCCCACCAGCGAATGGGGTGTCCGAAGAGTGTCGTGCTTTGGGAACACATGTTGTGTAAGAAATGAATATTCATTATCCAGCTAGAAACAGAGCTGAAGCCACTGAGTTGTTTATTGCAATAACTGCGTACGTGGGCTGTTTGCAGTGAGCTTGTCACACATTTAATACATAGAACATTGTTCCTGACATAAATGACAAGTTTCCATCTAACCAATAGTTTTTTATAAACTCATCCAGGTCACAGGTCAAAGTATCGTTTATAGGCCCCCAACACGTATTTTGTGTATTATAGGTTTAATTGCAAAATAAATACCCACACACATATATATTATTCATGACATGTATCTCTACATGTATTTTTAGATTTTAAATGAACAATTAAGTGGCATATAAAACACAAAAATACCAAAAAAGAGATAATGATGTGTGTTCGTGCGTACGTGCGTGCGTGTGTGTATACTTTGATCTGTGATCCGGGTGTCCTTAAGTTAAAAGAGTCACTGTCAGGTTTATAGAAGTAGGATATAAATCACGTGTATATACAGTAAACTGTGGAATAAAAAGAAACTCTTTATTTTCATCTCAAGACTTTTATTCACTTACATACAGATTTAAGTTCAGACAGTTGGAAATCAAAAGACATGTACAATACATCATAAATGTACAGAAGTGCATGGTCCAGTGATAGAGCATCGGAGGGTCGTAAATCCGATCCTCCTCCTCCTCGGCTATGTGTGGTGTCCTTGAGCAAGAAACTTTATCTGCATATACATAGTACTGGTTCTACCCAGGAAGACTTTGAGCATGATTTGCCTTAAATTGTAATTACTTGTTTCACAATCGAAGTAAAATAAATAAGTTTAAAACAAATGTACAGGCATATTATTGACCACCACAGATATTTTCCTGTTATTTGACAAAATGTGGTTAAATACAGGGGATGGAGGCCAAGAGTATTTGTTTTGAACTAATAAAATTCAAATGGCCAAGGATCTGTAATATTTAGCCTCGTCAAATGTCCCCTTGTTATATAATGCTGTAAAGAGACATTGGAACATAAACTATAGTTTGTAGAAAATAGTTTGTACAAGAAGGAACATATGGATTGTACATCTTATCCAGTCATTATCATCTTTCAGATAGGTATTCATTATGAAAATTAATAATTGTTTTCCTAACGTTTCCAAAAAATGTTACAAGACTCAAAATTAAACGTCAGTGAATATTGGTACATCATCTTCGAATATGAAGTCACTCAGTCTCAGATTTGTGTGAATTGATTACCGTCTAATTTTTAGTGCAGGTCAAATTCAGAGTCCATAAAATAAGTCAATGTCAGTGATGTAAAACAACATTTAAACATGATGGTGATCAGTTTACAGAATTAATACTATTACTCAAGATCAAAACTGATTTAATAAAAAATAAATCCAAATTACGATTGGTTGTAAAGCAGCGCAGATGGTTGATGGAAATTTATATATAACTAATGATGTCTACTTTTATTTTAATTCTAAGATCATATAGTTTATGTGTTATCTAATATATTTTATATTGTTTTTAGTTAAATTAGCTTGGTTTACATTTCAATTAGCCGGCATTTGTTGTTTTGGGATATTGTTTTTTATTGTTTTGCTTCATTTCTTGTAGATTTTGTAACAACTATGAAATATTTTGTCCTACCGGTAACGGTTGAAGGCGGTAGTGATTAAAGATAAACACTTGGTGTAAAGTTCAGCCATTGTATTTCAATTTGTATATTCAATAAACGTAATGATACAGAATAAACATGTTGCATAGTCACAGCTATTTAGCATATTTGTCTGAAGTTGTTTAATGAACGTTACCATGTTACTAATACATTGAGTAACCAATTAAAAACAATACTTTTTGGCGGGTATTTTTTTATCTTAGCAACACTCCCCTGGTAACAAGTTTTGAATTGATAATAGCCGCATGGATTATGGCTTTCCAACAAGAACAGATAAGTTAATAAAGTGGTCATCACAGGTACGATAAGCGGATAGATTTTGCTAAACGGATTAACGTGTATAAATGTACCTGGCTGATACAAGTACATTAAAACATGACTTTACATAAATAATAATTATTTTAAAATTTGAATAAAACGCTTTCCATATATGTTCATTGTAAGAAACACTTACAAGTGTAACAATATATTGGGATTCATTCAGAACGTTTTCGGTGCCGATTTCTCTATTTCTTTTAGTATTAATAATACATAAGTGTGTGCCTTTTAAGTAACTGTTATTAATTATTATTCATGTTACACTTTTATTTTCGATGAAATCAGGACTACCTTGGTAGTCTTCTGGTCATCCATTAAAAATGTTAGTGTCTAGACCTATTGTGGATCTTTGAAAACTAAGCATCTTGTTTTATTCTGTTATTTGTGTTTGTTTCTTTTTTTTACATTATGTAGCCTTTTCAAACAAAAGAAACGCCTCTCAATGTAATATTCGTGAGAACGCAAGTACGTATGTCAGGCTTTTCTTGTCCGGACTACTCCAACTTAGGTACTCTTCAGATTTTCATGAAACTTGGTAAGAAATATCTGTATGACGTCGAATTGCGCGTGTTGTCGGGGTGTTTATGTTCATCAGATTTTAGCGGAGCTATTGCCCTTTAAATACGTTTAATGAACGAATATATTTATTGTCAAAAAAATAGTTATTGTTAAACAATATGAAGTTTATTTTAGTCGTTATTTATCAACCAGACTTTCTTATAGTACTTTTGATAAAAATACCTTGTCAGACAGATAGTTTTAAAGTGGCGTTGGACATTTACAGAACATGTGTCTGGTAGTTTGGTAATTGACAAATTACTAAATGGAGATTTTTTTTCTCAAAACTAATCAAACTTTCACCTACATGTTTAACAATAAACATTTATATAAACTATATCTCAAAAACAACAGGTACCGACTAATGGCAATGTAAACCAAGCTACTTTGGTTAAGAAAATTAGAAGATATACTAGACAACACATGTATATACATGTACTATATTTGAATTTTCCCGTTACTTTACAAACCAATCTTAACCACTCGGATAGAGACTGTTCAGCGATTTAACTATAGTGTATATCTGCGGACATGCGATATACAAGTGTTTTTCCTGTAACACTTATATGATTCTATGAAAGTGTATATACTGTTATTTACAAAACGGATGTTTATGTTGTAACATTACGTTCATGAATATACAAATTGAAATTCAATGGCTGAACTTTACACAAAGTGTTTATCTTCAATCACTACTGCCTTCAACCGTTACCGGTAGGACAAAACATTTCATAGATGTTACAAAATCCACAAGAAACGAAGCAAAACAATAAAAAGCTGTATCTCAAAACAACAGATGCTGGCTAATGGAAATTTTAACCAAGCTAATTTTACTAAAGACATTAGAAAATATACTAGTTAACACATAAACTATATGGTCTCAGCATTAAAATAAAAGTAAACATCCTTAGTTATATTTAAACTTTCCTCAACCATCTGCGCTCCTTTACAACCAATCGTAACCACTCGGCCCTTTCTGAGAAAAAGGGAATGCTTTGTGATTTATTGAGTAAAAACCGAAGCATTCCGAATATTAAATAACTGGTAACACGAACATTATCTAGTTATTCAGTTAGCTAAGTAGATAATTGGTGGCAGTTGCAAAGCAGTAAATAGGCAACTTTTCGCGTAAAGATATTATCTTAACTGGAAACTTATCGCGTTAGTTATCTAGATAACTAGATTTTTTTCGCGATTAACTAGATAAAAGGTGGCAGTTATGGGCACTGACATACATTTATTCTAGTTAAGATATTTATCCTAACTAGAAACTATCGTGTTAGTTAACTAGATAACTAGATATTTTTCACAAAAAATATGTGGTTAACTAGGAACTTATCGCGTCAGGTAAGTGGATAACTGGTGGCAGAACTATGCCACCATACAAACCACTTTGCAGATTATACTTTTTAGGCTAGATCAACGAATAGTCGTATGCTTCTTTTAAAGGTACCATTGAATATTTTTTATGATGTTATTTGGTTGTTTAACCGCTATTTTTGTTGTATAAGAATGCATTTCATGACTGCGTACGCCTGAATTACTAATGTGTTAAAGCTCATTTATTTTGCATCGAATGTGAAATTTCTCGCTAACGATTTATACAAATAACACAATCGTTTGATAAATTGTTCTGTTCATATCTTGAATCAAAAGTGATGTCAAGTATGAAGCTGATGTTGTGAATGTAGCTTGCATAGACCCAATAAGAAGCATATTCGGATAACGTACTTTGCTTTGCCCATTCGATGTCTCAAGGAGAAAATTTGTTGAAGTTTACTCACTAAGTAACTAGTCTTAAGTGTTTTGTTTAATGAAAATATTTAATTGAATTTTGCTTTGTATGTAACACATTATTAAAATAGTCGGGCTATAAACTCTAACAAAAATATTTAAGGCTTTTTTCGATAAAATATTAATAAACACATATTGATTATTAAAATAAGATGAAATACATTAAATTTAACATGTTTAATATAAACATTTATATTAAGACACTATTATAAAATATGATAAAAGCTGCATTAAACACAGCAGGTCCGGGCCTACAGATTATCCGGATACATTGGACCTTAGTTTGTCTAAGGCCTCGGAGGGGTTTTACCCCACTGACCCCCACTACTAAGGGGCTTCCCCACTTGGTACCCTTGTCGATGAATAGAACTTGAAAAAAGTAAACTTGGCCCGTGGTAATTATATGTATAAACTGATATTTACTGTCCTTGCATATCATATAAGTATCATTTAGATTGTTATTACATAATTAACTTACATTATAAGTGCACTCAATGGATATCCGGAACCATATCAATAATTACATAGTGATATCGCCCACATAACGGTCTGAACCATATCAATATTTACATAGGGATATCGCCCACATAACGCTCTGAACCATATCAATAATTACATAGGGATATCGCCCACATATCGATCCTGACCATATCAATAATTACATAGGGATATCGCCCACATAACGGTCTGAACCATATCAATAATTACATAGGGATATCGCCCACATAACGGTCTGAACCATATCAATAATTACATAGGGATATCGCCCACATATCGGTCCGGACCAAATCAATAATTACATAGAGATATCGCCCACATAACGGTCTGAACCATATCAATAATTACATAGGGATATCGCCCATATATCGGTCCGGACCAAATCAATAATTACATAGGGATTTCGCCCACATATCGGTCCTGACCATATCAATAATTACATAGTGATATCGCCCACATAACGGTCTGAACCATATCAATAATTACATAGGGATATCGCCCACATATCGGTCCGGACCAAATCAATAACTACATAGGGATATCGCCCACATTACGGTCCAGACCATATCAATAATTACATAGTGATATCGCCCACATATCGGTCTGAACCATGTCAATAATTACATAGTGATATCGCCCACATATCGGTCTGAACCATATCAATAATTACATAGTGATATCGCCCACATATCAGCCTGAACCATATCAATAATAATATAGCGATATCGCCCACATAACGGTCCGGACCGATTCAAACACAAGCACAATGCTCCGTTATTCTACATAGCACATGTACTTCATCCATTAGACGTACTCCTCCTATCGATCTCAGAAACACAGGAAATACGACTGACCATAGTTCTTTATCAAAGGAAACATTCAATTATTTAAGTGTCCATGCTTTGAAAGTTGAAAGTTATGCATCACCAGGCATCGCTAGATCCTATCTATTTATTTGGTGAAATTTTTCACATTTGTAGTTTTTACTTGATCAGCAAGTGCAATTTAGTTTTCAGTTACTATATATTACAGAACACAATATGAAGGTGTGTGCCTGCATGTTCACAATTCTAAATCATTTTATATGTACACATTTGAAACACTGGACCGTTATCGTTTGTTTCCTTTTAAATACTGACATGGTGATCCGTTGCATATCTTTACTTACATCCACACCTTCACACAATGCGTAGTTTGTGCGATGACTGTGAATTCAATAAAAATATGTCAAGATACATATCATTCAAGGTACACAGCCATCGCAAAAGCATAGACATAATCAAAATATAGAACAATATAATAAGTATACACACACACACACACACACACATACACACACACACACACACACATACACACATACATACATACATACATACATTGATTTGCCGCATAAAATATCATATCAGCTTGTCAATATTTCTGCTCCATTAGCAACCATGAAGATAATTGACACAACAGTCATCTACTTAATATTTTCTTGGTAAGAAAATAATGTCAAAATATATACGGTAAATCTTTCTTGGCTCGAACACGTATGACTGGAACACCATATATAGCTCGAACCGCTTATCTGGTGCAGGCCGAATCCCTATTTCGATGTATATACATGTACATGTTTGGTATATATATATATATATATATATATATATATATCTTTATTCCTCCAAATAAAACAGGTGATCATACAAACAATAATCTACATAGTTGACAAGCAAACAATTAAAAAAGGTAATAATACACATATCGAATACATATATAGGGTAACGATAATTTACAATTGACAAAACGATATAAAGTGAATTATGATAGCATTCTCGCACGCAGACAAGCTCGCTCGCACACAAATACACCCAGGCACGCATACAAGTACACACTTACTCACGCACGCACAAATACACTTACACAAAATGAATTCTCTTCATATGAAATGTATCCCTATCGAAACGAAATATAAGAATTATTAATATGAAAAGCAAAATTCATTTGAATCCATGTTCATACACATTCCCTCTATAATATGGCTACCTTATCGAAACGAAATATAAGGTTAACATAGCGAACGTTTGATATGGTTTTATAAGTCAGATTGCATAATTTTGATAAATATTGACAGTTTATTAAATCCAGGACATATTACTAATAATTACAACACAACATGTTATGAAATGCTAAGACCGATATTTTTAAACAGTCCTAGCTGTTTTTTTCATTTAAGAAATATTTCATTCCTGTAAACATATGTATTAATTGTCCAAGTGTTGGCATATACATTATATAGCAAAACTGTTTTACATCAAACCTCACATATATTTTTTGCCATAACTTATCCCGTGTGCTATTGCTATAAATACAATAAAATAGAACATGTTCAACTAAATATGAAGATGGCACTCCACATTTGGAATAATTTTGCTGAAATGGTCTTGAGAAAAATCTAAACATTTGATACTACATGGCTCTGTATATAGACTTTCAATTTAACTCAGTCCAAAGTAAGCACAAACCAAAGTTGCAATGGATAAGATTGAATCCATTGAGAGATTCATAATTTTGACATCTATTTAATAACTGCATTATTTACATTTTTTTCCCATTAAAATGTTGACGGAAAAACACTTGTCTGCGAGAAATTCATTTAAGAACGATGACATATCATCCTTTATAACGTCATTGTTATTCTCGTATTTATCGAAAAGCACACATAACTGTGTATACTCCTCCGCTTCATCTACTCTACTGTCCCCAAGAATCAATTTACGTTCGTTTAATTTATATTTATTGCGTGATTCATGAGATACAATTTAGAAGCATTGTAAATATAATGATGTTTGATACCATACTTGTAGCAGATATCAATCATGTCACTTAACCCAATTTAAGATATAGATATTAAAACCTTGTTATCCGCTGATGTAGGACAGGAGCAGTTAATATTGTACATATAAAACATATTCTGAAGCTACTTACTTATCCATAATATCATTTATAAAGACGATGTACAGAAAAGGACTGAGACCCCCCTCACTGTCTGATACATTGTAATATTGGGAACCTGTCTGAAAAGTGACCTTGGTTTCAGACACAACTGGTCATATTTGTATATACATTAATAACAACTGTAAGAATGTATAACGTTAAACCAAATTTGAACAATATTATCATAAGAGCCTCATGCCAAACGGTAAGAAATGCACGGCGTACATCTAGAAAAACAATATTTAATTGACTCTCATTTTCATTAGCAAAATAAGAGTATTCACGCAGAACAAAAGAAGTCATCATGAAACCCACTTTGCAATTTATTAATTTTCTGATTCGCACAATCGCGTTCAGTTCTATCGAGTAGTACAGATTCATATAATTTTAACAGTACTGATGAGAGGGAAATTGCTCGATAGCTATTCGGGTCAATATTTGCCTTTTTACCACCTATGTATAAAAGTATGCTTATACCTTTCTTCATATGATTTGGGGTATGCGCCTTTTTAGTCATATTTTGAACTAGTTTTGATAAAAGTTTCAGTACAATTTCACCACCATAGGTAATGTTTTCGTAGTAAACAGTATCACACCCGCAAGTTTTAAACTGTTTTGCTTTTTGGCAAGCTACAAGCACGTGGTAAGTGCTTATAGATGGAACATTCGTGTATGTTACATGCGATTTTAAGTCATTTATCGAGTGATATTCACTTTTGTAGCTGTCATTTCTTTCATCATACAATATATACATCTGTATTTACCATGGTATTAACATTATTTCTCGAAAACTGTGTGTTATACAATTCATCGTCATTGGCTGCTTGATGGACAGTGTCTGTTGCAGTTGATATCACCACCGCTTCACAAAAGTTTAATGTTTGAAAATATTGATCGTTGCAACACTTACTCCCAAGCAAACTCACATTGTCTTGAGTTCTCAAGCTTTGGGATAAATCTAGCATATTTTGTTTAATATGTAACATATCTTTGTTCAATTCCACTCTTTATGCATAACACTGTATTTTCAATATCGCGAATCTGTTCTTATCTAGACGTTTCTAACGCTACCTGTCTCTGTTTTAGTGAAAGCATATCCGCTTGGACTTGTGATACAATTTTATTTGTAATTATACATTCAGTTTTACACTACCACTGGCACGCCTCTGTGTTAGTCTGTGCAATATGTGTTGGGGAATGGTTCTGTTTAGCTGGAGTTTCTCGAGAAAGGGACGCTGATTGGGGTCTTGATCTGGGTCTGGAAATGCCGAGTAGATCTTTCAGTGCTGAAAAATGATAACCTTTAATTTCACCTAACACTGTATGTATGTCATTGGCAAGTTTAACTGCAATCGACACGTCTTTTACTTGTGAAAGCTCGGCGTTTTAATTTTGCTAGCAACCCGAAAGAAAAGTCATCATCTTCTCTCAAAGTGTCAAACAGCATCCCTCGGGGTTCTTCAAGTTTTGTTTTGCATTATGCATAATCTTCAGGAAAGTTCCACTGGAGATAAACTAGACGGTTATATGTCTTCAATTGTGTCGTCACAGTATCATCGAGATCCACATTGTCACACGGAAAATCGTGCGGGGAGACACCGGTAGATTTGTCGGTATCTTAACTTCAGTTTTGTCCGTTAACATTACATAACTGATTACTGGAAAAACTGCCTGACATTGTGCGTTTATCTACCCCTATGATAATTCAAGTGTTACATTGGCCTAATTTATACAAACAAACAATTATTACACATTATTATGCACGCGTCGTCTATGCAGAACATTTATAATTACAGTTCAGTCGATAGCTAAACAAATTGCCACTTAAAGATTACACTGGCAATTTACACAGCGATATTTGACCCTCCGGCTATAATACTGTTACATTATTTATTTTGGTTTTAACACAATGCTGAAGACCCTGTCTTGGGTTGAACTTACATTTGCAGTTATATCAGTGTTTGATGAAAGTTGACCGAATTAATTATTACTGAAACAAAACATACAGATTGTACGTTTGATGAATTGTCTAAACGAGAAATTGAACGCAGCGAGTATGTAAGGATTGATGACACTGTTTAAGATATAAGAACTCGCAGCCAATTTAATTCCAGGACTTATTTTATCTTTAATACCCAAGTACGGTCGAATGGCTATGTTGACAATAAAATATGGGATGAAACTGACCAGGAATCCAACAGTTATCGTAAACATAACGAGTGTGATCCTTTGTTCATGGCGGTACTTATTTCTGGTATTTTGACCCACAGGTTGCTGTTGTTGTTCTTGCTTTTTTTTAAATTTCATTGAGGTGTCTTCCTTCTGATTTTCATGTGCATCAGATATGTTAACTTGTTCTATTTTTCTCCTAGTTGTAATTAGTATTCTACAAATTAGACTATATAAAACTACAAAAGTTACACATGCTGTGAGCATTAAGATCAAATCAAGTACATGGCTTGCAATAGCTGTCTGTCTTAATGTTGGATCTGTGGAATGTTCACAAATGTAAACAGATATTTCTCTGCCAGAACTGTCCGTTATATTGATGCTAACTATGTCGTTTACGACAACTTGTGGCAAAGAAAACACAAACGAAATGCCTATGGCACTGGTAACTGCTACTTTAATTGAAGACATTGTGAACTGCCAACCGCGGAATTTGCACACCTTTCTGTACCTGTCGATACAAATCAGCCAAATTACATAGCATGAAGTGAAAACAAACCAGTGATTCATAAAACAACAAAACCGACATGCTTCCACGCTCATGAAATTTACACCATGTGCTAGATATACAAAGCGTCCTGACAAAATGATACATGTTCCTAAATCAATCGCAGCTAGAGACGATATGAAGACAGAATACGTGCGTCTTCTCTTTTTGAATCCGTAGAAAATAACCGTCAAAACATTTCCTATGATCCCAAGTGTAAGAGCAATGGCAATGGACACGAATATCGGTATATATCTTTCTATAAAGTCTTTGTTTAACTCATCCAGTCGAGCATCGTTGTCGTTTTCAGAAGCATCCATCGGGCGTTGTTGTGGGTGACACCTGTAATGGGTATAGGATTTGAACTGAAACAATGAAAAGTATATATATATATATCTTTATTTCATGGTATTTATGAACATTATCACATGGTGTGATACTCCACCCAGTCACATTATACTTACACCGGACCGACCAGACATAGATATATCCTCTAAATGCCATGCGAGAAAGCATCT
Source organism: Panopea generosa (assembly GCA_029582155.1). Lineage (NCBI taxonomy): Eukaryota > Metazoa > Mollusca > Bivalvia > Adapedonta > Hiatellidae > Panopea > Panopea generosa. The sequence goes on from CM055896.1 coordinate 87,147,489, forward strand.
ACTCACATTTTTCAAGTCTTTGGTATGCCCCGGCCTGGGATCAGACCCACGACCTTCCGCATGCAAGTCGACGCTCTACCCATAGACAACTGCTACGGTTGTTTTTTAATGAACATTTCTTTTATTACGTGCTATTGGAACGGTCTAACGTTTTGTTGTTTTTTTTGCGAAAGAAGGATGTAGTCAAGTTTTACAGCTATATTTGGTATTAAATGAAATATACGAGTATCAAAATAAAAGTAGTTAAATTAGCTGTCCACTCTAGTTTATATATATTTTGTCAGCTCTCCAGGTAAAAGACAACCAAAACATGATACAAACACTCAATTATATAGATAATAGTAATATTTAACAATATCTAAGAAGAAAATCAATTTGCTACCATTTCTCGGCACGATGGACATTTAATACACAATATAAAAACAATACCCTCAACCGTTTCCTAAAGGCTTATAACGATTTTTTTATTTGCGACTCGCACATTAAAGTGAGTAATACCGTTTGTGTAAATACTCTAAATCTGTAACTAGAAGGTCTTGGGTTCAATCCCCGGCCGGGTCATACCAAAGACTTTAAAAATGGTACTAGAAGCTTCCTCGCTTGACGCTCAGCATTTAGAGGAGAGTTCTAGATCTGGTCGGCCCGGTGTCAGTATAATGTGACTGGGTGGGGTATCATACCATGTGTCTTCGGCATGATACTTCACTGTGACAGCGCTTAGAATACTGTCTCAAGTAGACACCGTCGCGATATGACTGAAAAATTGTTGAAAGCGACGCTAAACACCATACAACAACAGTTACTACTCTAAATCTGTAAATACTCTAAATTTGTAAATACTCTAAATTTGTAACTACTCTAAATCTGTTTATACTCTAAATCTGTTAATATTTTTAATCTGTAAATACTCTTAATCTGTAAATACTCTAAATCTGTAAATACTACAGAGATAATACATCTAACAATAAGTACTTTTAGAGCCTTTTAGATTAAACAGTTACAAGTGATTTCGGTTTACGAGAAAAACTAGATCAACAGCCTGAGTATATACATGAAAGTTGCGTAACATGTACAGCAAAATTGGAAAACCAGATCAACAACCTGAGTATATACAGGAATGTTGCGTAACATGTACAGCAAGATTAGAAAACCAGATCAACAACCTGAGTATTACATGAAAGTTGCGTAACATGTACAGCAAGATTGGAAAACCAGATCAAAAGCCTGAGTATATATTGGAGAGTTGCGTAACATGTACAGCAAGATTGGAAAACCAGATCAACAACCTGAGTATATACAGGAATGTTGCGTAACAAGTGGCAAGATTGGAAAACCAGATCAACAACCTGAGTATGTACATGAAAGTTGCGTAACATGTACAGCAAGATTGGAAAACCAGATCAACAACCTGAGTTTATACATGAAAGTTGCGTAACATGTACAGCAAGATTGGAAAACCAGATCAACAACCTGAGTATATACATGAAAGTTTCGTAACATGTACAGCAAGATTAGAAAACCAGATCAACAACCTGAGTATGTACATGAAAGTTTCGTAACATGTTCAGCAAGATTGGAAAACCAGATCAACAACCTGAGTATATATAGGAATGTTGCGTAACATGTTCAGCAAGATTGGAAAACCAGATCAACAACCTGAGTATATACAGGAATGTTGCGTAACATGTACAGCAAGATTGGAAAACCAGATCAACAACCTGAGTATATACATGAAAGTTGCGTAACATGTACAGCAAGATTGGAAAACCAGATCAACAACCTGAGTATATACAGGAATGTTGCGTAACATGTACAGCAAGATTGGAAAACCAGATCAACAACCTGAGTTTATACATGAAAGTTTCGTAACATGTTCAGCAAGATTGGAAAACCAGATCTACAACCTGAGTATATACAGGAATGTTGCGTAACAAGTGGCAAGATTGGAAAACCAGATCTACAACCTGAGTATGTACATGAAAGTTTCGTAACATGTTCAGCAAGATTGGAAAATCAGATCAACAACCTGAGTATGTACATGAAAGTTGCGTAACATGTACAGCAAGATTGGAAAACCAGATCAACAATCTGAGTATATACATGAAAGTTTCGTAACATGTACAGCAAGATTGGAAAACCAGATCAACAACCTGAGTATATACATGAAAGTTGCGTAACATGTTCAGCAAGATTGGAAAACCAGATCAACAACCTGAGTATATACATGAAAGTTGCGTAACATGTTCAGCAAGATTGGAAAACCAGATCAACAACCTGAGTATATACATGAAAGTTTCGTAACATGTTCAGCAAGATTGGAAAACCAGATCAACAACCTGAGTATATACATGAAAGTTGCGTAACATGTACAGCAAGATTGGAAAACCAGATCAAAAGCCTGAGTATATATTGGAGAGTTGCGTAACATACACAACAAGATTGGAAATACTATTTGTTTCATATTATTTTCATTTTTGGAACCATCATTAATAACAAGTTTGAAAATAAAATATTGTCTCGTTTACTTATTAGACTTTTCATCTTCAACTCAAGGTATTATTGTATTGTTTCTGTTAATTTAAACTTCAAACAATTTATGTTAATTGTCTAAACAACGTATTCTTTCAAACAATTTGAACTACAAAACCTTCTCCAAATTATGACACTTAAATAAACAATGATATGTGAATACATTCATAAGTACGTGTGTACGGAGTAGTAACTACTCAAACAGTATGGAGCTAGCATACTTGACTTTTATTGTTCTTAACAATTTCGGAAATGATCTCATTTCTAGTCAATAATGTAACTATAGTAGTTAACACGTGATTGGGAGGGAGTGCTGAGTGACACTTTGCTTTATTTAAATAATAACGCAGATTCATTCTTAGAAAACAATGTTTGAATGATTTTTAAACAAAGCGTTGGATGAAATTTTTGTCAGGATTCGAGTTGTATCATTTTACATGCTATCGTATGACTGACGCATATCACTGTTGTTATATGGTATTTAGCGTCGCTTTCAAAACAAATTGTCAGCCGTATCACGATGGTGTCTAGTTGAGACATAGTTTGTTATGTGTATTTATATGGCAATGCAATATGTTTAAACTGATATCATGCCGCAGACACATGGCATGATATCACATCCAGTCACATTAAACTGACACCAGGTCTACAACTGTTCTCTAAATACTGAGCGCCAAGCGAGCGTCTAGTACCATTTTTCAAATCATTGATATGACCAGACCGGATATCAAATCCACGACCTTCCGTTTGCGAGGCGGAGGCACAACCTATTGACCACCACTGCGGTGAAAGACAAAGAAAACACATTTTATAGTATTTGTATGTGTTGCTCTCAACGGACGAAATAAAGATGTAATTCTGGCCTTGGCATCCGTAATAATATAACCCGTATTTAGCCAGATCCCCAGCAATAGTTAGAGCTTAATGATATTAGATTAGATATACAGACAAGCATCCTGCCTAGGTGGTATATGTGGTACGTGTATATGCCTGATAACAGCAAGGGACATCTAATAATACTCTAGCGATGCAAATGGACGTCTCAATACACAGTTACGCCCTCTTTTTGCCACGGTAATATGCTTCTTGTGCTTTAAAAAAGGTCCTTTGTAATTTCGTTTAAACATTTTCAAAATGGTTCATAATTATTGTGATTTCTTGCTGCAGGCGAATAGAGCGAAAGCTGGCATAACATATATTGTGTATTTATAAGATGGGGAAGGGGGTATTTAATGTTGTTTGGCGGGTTTTTACAATTTTTAACTATACTTTTATATGAAAGAATCGTTTTGTTGATATCTTGACTGACAATTGAACGCTTGTATATGTGAGCATCAATGTGTATAAGGTCAGGTCGGGAGACATGCTTGCTGTACAGAATGTGGTGTCGTCTTGCTTGTTGATGTTGTCGCTCTACGGACGGCTGTGCTACAATGATTCTTGTAGTCTTGGATATTCCCATGTGCATTTGTAGCTTTAGGTCTGACATAGCCGATGCCCCAGGGTCTTTTATTGTTGATCTGTGCTGGATTTTAGGTTCGCGATGACTGGTCTTGGATATAGCCAGGTCCGTGGTCAGTAGTCGTCACATACCGTCTATGAGGAGTAGAGGTTTAGCCTGTATTGTGAGGGGGTCCTATAAATACACTGTATCAATTTGTGAATTTGACATAAAGCACCATGGTACTCGGAACGTAGTTATGTGCCCATTCATTGCGATTTGCACAGAGTGCATTTAACATTGTAATTGCTGTGTATGATATTTGAATAAATTTGAATTGTGTAAACACTTAATATCATAATTGTATAACATTTGCGTTTCTAAATCTGTTGAGTGTATTTAGTCATGTTTGTTTTGAATAGTGTTTATCAAGCAATGGATATTGATGTGTGATATATGGTCTAGAGTAATTATCTTTATTTTCATTGCGGTGATTTATTCTTTGGTCAATCAGGGGTACATGTTCTTCAATTGTTTTATTTTGAATTTGTCCTTTGGTATGGTTTCATTACATATTTGATATACCAAATTTAGTTCTGTACTTAAGTTTAGATAACTTTATTGCAATGTCATTATATTATGTTTCCCTGTTAAAACGGTCATTACATTACACATCTGCTTTCCTCAGTAAGGCTGTTACTATATTTCAAATATAATTTTCTGTATTACTTAATTATTTTTAGTCTTCTTTGATTTATTTTATTATGGTTTCTTCAGTGGTGTGGTGTTTATTGTCCAAACGTTTGACAATTGTTATATATGATTTATTTGTCTTTGTTATGGATTGTTTTCAGTCGTGCAATTGTCGATTCAAATGTAATTTTGATTAGTTTAAACTTATTTATTTAACTTCGATTGTGAAACAAATTATTACAACTTAGACAAATCACGCTCGAAGTCTTCCTGGTAAGAACCAGTACTAGCATATGCGGATAAAAGTGTCTTGCTCAAGGACATCACAAATAACCGTGGCGGAGGATCGAACCACGCTGCTCTACCACTGGACCACGCGATCAATGCGTATTTGTGATTCTATGAACATAGGCTTGTCATATGCATCCTAAGTTATCGTGTTGGAATTTAGTGATTTGTTTAATTCTGTTTCTTTCATATTATAGTAAGATATAAGGTATAATTCCATTAGACCTAATTTTGTCATGTTTTATAAAACTAAGCAATCATTACCCCAGTACTTAAATCCCAGCTAAAATCGGTTTGTCTGTTCTTATCCTCAATCTTTGTTTCTGCCCTTCCATAACCTGCAAGGCTGTACTGAAAACACTACACACGTATGTTTTAAACGCTGATACGAAACTACATGTATCTCTTTAAATTTGCCACTGTGAAATGAATATTGGATAGTTGTCAAAGTTATTACAGTCCATAATCACGTAACACTGTCATTGTATGTCGGTCCCTTTGGTGTCTTAGTATTGCTCTGCATGTTTGTAATTCGCCCTCCTCATATACTGTGTCACTAAAGGCCGGTACTTTTTCATCATCTTTTGAGTTCGGTCCACGCTCGACAGATAGTTGTCTGGAAATGCCGTGTCAATTTCTTTCTCAAAGGTGTCCGTTTTCTTATTATTTTTGCATTTATCGTTACAGGTGCATCTACTCTTCTCTCCCAATACTACGATTTTTACGTAACCTGTTTTTCCATAAGGTATCATGGTCATGCGACCGTATTGCCTATGTTGCTTCTTCCGCTATTTCCGTTGTATTTAAACACACGGGCTTGTGTTCCGGACTGACTTCCGTACTATTGTCGAGACTGTTATCTATACTTCTATTTCTTATCTGTTGCACCTTATGCGTAACTTGGTATTGACAGATTCGGCGTACTTGACGCTATAGGACTATTCGACATGCTAAACATTAATCTGTGTTCGAAACGCCGCCCGGCCAAAGTCTCCGCGATGACTGATATACGACATAGAATCTCATTGCCATTCATCTCTCAATGATGATTTCAGTTGAAAGTTATCAGTTACTTGCGGAGAGGAATGTGCTTGAGTATTGATCAACTTTTCAGGATTCCAGGAAAGAGTGGTTATGTTAACCGATCATCTGTTTGCCCTTCGATGACATAAAATTACGGTTTATATTCAAATAAACAAAATAAATACATTCTTACGTTGTGTCGTTGCTTGCTTGGTTTGTGTGTACTGCCATCTTCAGATTAACCTCACGATATCAACTTTAAAAACTTAGATTTAAAAACAACTATCCATATAGTTTTTCCTTAAAAATTCAAATAATCACTTGTTAGTGTCACTTACAGACCTTCGTTGGTCGTAAATCTTATACACTAAACTTGAAACGCCGGATTGTCTAATCGTTTTAATTTTTATTTTGAATGCATGTGTATTTTCGGACAGTCCTAACACTTCAATGAAACTTCCTTTACCAGGACAGTTGCCAATAACATCAACATACAATACTTACTGTGTAGGATATGGATATAAACACTCGTGCTAAGTATGTCTCGCTTTTACTTCTCTTCCTGTGTTGTGCTTTCACTTCTCTTCCTGTGTTGCGCTTTCACTTTTCTTCCTGTGTTGCACTTTCACTTCTCTTCCTGTGTTGCGCTTTCACTTCTCTTCCTATGTCACGCTTTCACTTTTCTTCCTGTGTTGCGCTATCATTTCTCTTCCTGTGTTGCGCTTTCACTTCTCTTCCTATGTCGCGCTTTCACTTCTCTTCCTGTGTTGTGCATCCACTTCTCTTTCTATGTCGCACTTTCACTACTCTTCCTGTGTTGCGCTTTCACTTCTCTTCCTGTGTTGCGCTTTCATTTCATTTCCTGTGTTCCCCTTACACATCTTCCTGTGTCGCGTTTTCACTTCTCTTCCTGTGTTGCGCTTTCATTTCTCTTCCTGTGTTCCACTTACATATCTTTCTGTGTCGCGCTTTCACTTCTCTTCCTGTTTTGCGCTTTCACTTCTCTTCCTATATCGCGCTTTCACTTCTCTTCCTGTGTTCCCCTTACACATCTTCCTGTGTTGCGCTTTCACTTCTCTTCTTATGTCGCGCTTTCACTTCTCTTCCTGTGTTGCACTTTCACTTCTCTTCCTGTGTTGCGCTTTCACTTCTCTTCCTATGTTGCGCTTTTACTTCTCTTCCTGTGTTGCGCTTTCATTTCTCTTTCTGTGTTCCACTTACATATCTTTCTGTGTCGCGCTTTCACTTCTCTTCCTGTTTTGCGCTTTCACTTCTCTTCCTATATCGCGCTTTCACTTCTCTTTCTGTGTTCCCCTTACACATCTTCCTGTGTTGCGCTTTCACTTCTCTTCCTGTGTTGTGCTTTCACTTCTCTTCCTATGTCGCGCTTTCACTTCTCTTCCTGTGTTGCACTTTCACTTCTCTTCCTGTGTTGCGCTTTCACTTCTCTTCCTATGTCGCGCTTTCACTTCTCTTCCTGTGTTGCGCTTTCATTTCTCTTCCTGTGTTCCCCTTACACATCTTCCTTTGTCGCGTTTCATTTCTCTTCCTGTGTTGCGCTTTCATTTCTCTTCCTGTGTTCCCCTTACACATCTTCCTGTGTTGCGCTTTCACTTCTCTTCCTGCTTTCATTTCTCTTCCTGTGTTCCCCTTACACATATTCTTGTGTCGCGCTTTCACTTCTATTCCTGTGTTGCCCTTTCACTTCTCTTCCTGTGTTGCGCTTTCACTTCTCTTCCTATGTCGCGCTATCACTTCTCTTCCTGTGTTGCGCTTTCAATTATCTTCCTGTGTTCCCCTTACACATCTTCCTGTGTTGCGCTTTCACTTTTCTTCCTGTGTTGCGCTTTCACTTCTCTTCCTATGTCGCTCTTTCACTTCTCTTCCTGTGTTGCGCTTTCATTTCTCTTCCTATGTTCCCCTTACACATCTTTCTTTGTAGCGTTTCACTTCTCTTCCTGTGTTGTGCTTTCACATCTCTTCCTGTGTCGCGCTTTCACTTCTCTTCCTGTGTTACGCTTTCACTTCTCTTCCTGTGTTGCGCTTTCACTTCTCTTCCTGTGTTGCGCTTTCATTTCTCTTCCTGTGTTCCCCTTACACATCTTGCTTTGTAGCGTTTCACTTCTCTTCCTGTGTTGTGCTTTCACATCTCTTCCTGTGTCGCGCTTTCACTTCTCTTCCTGTGTTACACTTTCACTTCTCTTCCTGTGTTGCGCTTTCACTTCTCTTCCTGTGTTGCGCTTTCATTTCTTTTCCTGTGTTCCCCTTACACATCTTCCTTTGTAGCGTTTCACTTCTCTTCCTGTGTTGTGCTTTCGCATCTCTTCCTGTGTCGCGCTTTCACTTCTCTTCCTGTGTTACGCTTTCACTTCTCTTCCTGTGTTGCGCTTTCATATCTCTTGAGTGTAGTTTAATTTATCTTATTTTTTTACTTCGACTGTAAAACAATTTATCACAATTTAGGTAAATAAGCCTCAAATCTTTCTGAGCAGAACCAGGTCTGAGCATATATGCGGGAAAATTGTCTCGCTTAAGGTCACAACACATAAACGTGGCCGAGAACCCATCAAATGATTTAGCTTTCCAATTCCTTTAAGTGTGTTTCTTTCCTTTGATTTATTCAATATGAGAGAAACGGTTGCTTTTATTTAATAAGCAAATACTTAATTTGTGTGTTACGTCACCAGTGCAAATGTATATATATGAGAAATTGAATGATCTCATTTTTCTTAATAAAGGCAATTCCAATGTATTCAAATTTATTCCATTGAGCAACGGATTTATAATGGTCAATGACAATCGTTACTTCAACCTTTGCCTTTAAATTTGATTTTACATTGAAATTATCACATTAAAATCATTTTCCAGGAATAGTCTTATGCAAATTTAACCACCATTGCCTAAAACAAATCAATATTTCGTGTGCTATGTTATTTATCATATGTGTTTGTCTAAAACTTCAGTTACATACAAAACATGGTTCATTGATACATCTCATAAAATGTGAACAGACCAATTAATTTCTTAAATATTGGCCTGGTTCCCGGCGTTCCATAAATGCCGTTCAAGTTAACATTCCCACAAGCATGGTACCACCAACCGCCGTAATTCTTTCTAGCACACCCGTCGCTGTCATCATTGTCGTAGGTCATGAAGCGTCTGTTCTTATAGTTTTGCATGTCGTACTGGGCATCTCCTGTAATACAAACTCTACATTTGTTACGTTTGTTAGTCCCTTACTTCAGCCATCATTAATAATATATAATATATGAATTATATATACAGACACAATATTCAAAATGTTATGGCGTAATGAAAACTTCTAAGATTTTATTATGGCGTATGGTTTTATTTCATAGTCTAACAGGCCTGCGATTCACATTAAGTAGATACATAAGACGGGTTATCAAGAAGTTTGTGAACATATTTTCACAACTTATGTATTGGTGTATTTGTCATCAATATACGGTGTTTAAGTATATTTCTTATGTCAGTAATAATTTTAGAATAAATGGATCTAACAATGCCGAAAGTACTGTAATATCAAATTTCTACCATTTAAACCAAAGATTTTTGTGGCTTTGAACGCTAAAAATTTGTTGTTGTTTACTTTAAATTCTCTCAGTGCATCGTATGCTTCTTGAACAGTACGGAATTGTAGGAAAGTCATCATGCTACCATGATTGGCGCATTTTGTAGTTATAGATCCCCCGAAATTAAAGTTTCCCCCAACTTCCCTCTAACAATTATCAAAAAAATCAAATGCTACGAAAATGGGCGCAAGCGTCTGGAAACACGGCAAAAATCATCGACGTAGCATGTTCTTTTCGGGTATTGCAGCCTTGGGTCCGATCACGGATTGCATCTAGGGTTTTCCTATATTTTTTGTAACGGACGACATACATATCAATATTTTGTGTTTTTCCTTTATATATATATATATATATATATATATTTGTCAGTATCTTAACTTCCGTTTTGTCCGTTAACATCACATGTTCCAGTTCACATAACTGATTACTGGAAAAACTGCCTGACATTGTGCGTTTATCTACCTCTATGTTAATGCACATGTTACATTGGCCTATTTTATACAAACACACAATTATTACACATTATTATGCACTCACCGTCTATGCAGAACATTTATAATTACAGTTCAGTCGATAGTTAAACAATTTGCAACTTAAAGATTACACTGGCAATTTACACAGCGATATTTGACCCTCCGGCTATAATACTGTTACATTATTTATTTTGGTTTTTACACAATGCTGAAGACCCTGTCTTGGATTGAACTTACATTTGCAGTTATATCAGTGTTTGATGAAAGTTGACCGAATTAATTATTTCTGAAACAAAACATACAGATTGTACGTTTGATGAATTGTCTAAACGAGGAATTGAATGCAGCGAGTATGTAAGGATTGATGACACTGTTTAAGATATAAGAACTCGCAGCCAATTTAATTCCAGGACTCATTTGATCTTTAATACCCAAGTTCCGTCGAATGGCTATGTTGACAATAAAATATGGGATGAAACTGACCAGGAATCCAACAGTTATCGTAAACATAACGAGTGTGATCCTTTGTTCATGGCGGTACTTATTTCTGGTATTTCGATCCACAGTCTGCTGTTGTTGTTCTTGCTTTTGTTTATATTTCATAGATGTGTCTTCCTTCTGATCTTCATGGGCATCAGATATGTTAACTTGTTCTATTTTTCTCCTAGTTGTAATTAGTATTCTACAAATTAGACTATATAAAACTACAAAAGTTACACATGCTGTGAGCATTAAGATCAAATCAAGTACATGGCTTGCAATAGCTGTCTGTCTTAATGTTGGATCTGTGGAATATGCACAAATGTAACCATATATTTCTCTGCCAGAACTGTCCGTTATATTGATGCTAACTATGTCGTTTACGACAACTTGTGGCAAAGAAAACACAAACGAAATGCCTATGGCACTGGTAACTGCTACTTTAATTGAAGAAATTGTGAACTGCCAACCGCGGAATTTGCACACCTTTCTGTACCTGTCGATACTAACCAGCCAAAGTACATAGCATGAAGTGGAAACAAACCAGTGATTCATAAAACCACAAAAACGACATGCTTCCACGCTCATGAAATTTACACCATGTGCGAGATATACAAAGCGTCCTGACAAAATGATACATGTTCCTAAATCAATCGCAGCTAGAGACGATATGAAGACAGAATACGTTCGTCTTCTCTTTTTGAATCCGTAGAAAATAACCGTCAAAACATTTCCTATGATCCCAAATGTAAGAGCAATGGCAATGGACACGAATACCGGTATATAGCTTTCTATAAAGTCTTTGTTTAGCTTATCCAGTCGAGCATCGTTGTCGTTTTCAGAAGCATCCATCGGGTGTTGTTGTGGGTGAAACCTGTAATGGATTTAGGAGTTGAACTGAAACAATAAAAAGTAGTTGAATAACTATTAATACTTAATCGAAATCGGTGGGATTTTTATCAAAATATTGCATCAATGATAAATAAGTTTATTTCATGATATTTATGAACTTTATTACATGGTGTGTGTCATACTCCACCTAGTCACATTATACTTACACCGGACCGACCAGACATAGATATATCCTCTAAATGCCATGCGAGGAAGCACCTACTCACATTTCTCAAGTCTTTGGTATGCCCCGGCCTGGGATCGAACCCACGACCTTTCGCATGCAGGTCGACGCTCTACCCATAGATAACCGTTACGGTTGTTTTTTCTAATGAAAACTCCTTTTATTACGTGCTATTGGAACGGTCTAACGTTTGTTTTGCGAAAGAATGATGCAGTCATGTCTTACAGCTATATTTGGTATTAAATGAAATATACGAGTATCAAAATAAAAGTAGTTAAATAAGCTGTCCACTGTAGTTTATATATATTTTTGTCAGCTCTCCATGAAATAAACAACCAAAATATGATACAAACACTTTATTATTCAAGTTTATTTTTGTAATTATTTAACAATATCTAAGAAGAAAATCAATTTGCTACCGTTTCTCGGCACGATGGACATTTAATACACAATATAAAACAATATCCTCAACCGTTTTCTAAAGGCTAATAACGATTTTTTTAATTTGCGACTCGCACATTAAAGTGAGTAATACAGTTTGTGTAAATACTCTAAATCTGTTAATACTCTAAATCTGTGACTACTCTAAATCTGTAACTACTCTTAATCTGTTAATACTCTAAATCTGTAAATAATCTGTAAATACTCTAAATCTGTAACTACTCTAATTCTTTAAATACTCTTAATCTGTAACTACTCTATATCTGTTAATACTCTAAATCTGTAAATAGTTTTAATCTTTAAATACTCTAAATCTGTAAATACTATAAAGATAATACATCTAACAATACGTACTTTTAGAGCCTTTTAGATTGAACAGTTACAAATGATTTCGGTTTACGAGAAAAAACAGATCAACAGCCTGAGTATATATAGGAAAGTTGCGTAACATGTACAGCAAAATTGGAAAACCAGATCAACAACCTGAGTATATACAGGAATGTTGCGTAACATGTACAGCAAGATTAGAAAACCAGATCAGCAGCCTGAGTATATACAGGACAGTAATTTATTAGACTTTTCATCTTCAATTCAATGTAATATTGTATTGTTTCTGCCAATTTAAACAATTTGTGTTCATTGTCTAAACAACGTATTGTTTCTAGCAATTTGAACTACAAAACCTTCTCCAAATTATGACACTTAAATAAAATAATAAACAATGATATATGAATACATTCAGAAGTACGTGCGAACGGAGTAGTAAGTACTCGAACAGTATGGAGCTAGTATACTTGACTTTTATTGTTCTTAACAAATTCGGAAATAATCTCATTTGTAGTCAATAACTATAATAGTTAACACGTGATTAGTGGAGGAAGTGCTGAGTGAACTTTGGTTTATTTAAATAATCACGCAGATTCATTCTTTGAAAACAATGTTTGAATACTTTTTAAACAAAGCGTTGGATGGAATTTTCGTCAGAATCATGTATTCGAGTTGTATCATTTTACATGCTATCGTATGACTGATGCATATTACTGTTATTATATGGTGTTTAGCGTCGCTTTCAAAACAAATAATCAGCCGTATCACGATGGTGTCTAGTTGAGACATAGTTTGTTAAGTGTGTTTATATGGCAATGCAATATGTTTAAACTGATATCATGCCACAGACACATGGCATGATATCCCATTCAGTCACATTAAACTGACACCAGATCTACCAGAACTGTTCTCTAAATACTGAGCGCCAAGCAAGCGTCTAGTACCATTTTTCATATCATTAATATGACCCGACCGGATATCAAATCCACGACCTTCCGTTTGCGAGGCGGACGTATTACCTACCACTGCGGTGATAGACAAAGAAAACACCTTTTATAGTATTTGTATGTGTTACTCTCAACGGACGAAATAAAGATGTAATTCTTGCCTTGATATTCGTAATAATATAATCCGTATTTAGCCAGATCCCAAGCAATGGTTAGAACTGAATGATATTAGATTAGATCTACAGACAAGCACCCTGCCTAGGTGATATATGTGGTACTTGTATATGTATGGTAACAGCAAGGGACATAGTACTCTAGCGATGCAAATGAACGTTTCAATACCCAGTTGTGCCCCTTTGTTGCCACGGTAATATGCTTCTTGTGCTCTAAAAAAGGTCCTTTGTAATTTTGTTTGAACCTTTTTTAAAATGGTTCATGATTTTTGTGATTTCTTGCTGCAGGCAAATAGAGTAAAAGCTGGCATAGCATATAGATTGTGTATTTATAAGATGGGGAAGGGGGTATTTAATGTTGTTTGGCGGGTTTTTAATAGTTTTAACTATACTTTTATATGAAAGATTCGTTTTGTTGATACCTTGACTGACAATTGAACGCTTGTATATGTGAGCATCAATGTGTATAAGGTCAGGTCGGGAGACATGCTTGCTGTACAGAAGGTGGTGTTGTCTTGCTTGTTGATGTGGTCGCTCTGCGGACGGCTGTGCTACAATGATTCTTGTAGTTTTGAATATTCCCATGTGCATTTGTAGCTTTAGGTCTGACATAGCCGATGCCCCAGGGTCTTTTATTGTTGATCTGTGCTGGATTTTAGGTTCGCGATGACTGGTCTTGGATATAGCCAGGTCCGTGGTCAGTAGTCGTCACATACCGTCTATGAGGAGTAGAGGTTTAGCCTGTAGTGTGAGGGGGTCCTATAAATACACTGTATCAATTTGTGAATTTGACATAAAGCACCATGGTACTCGGAACGTAGTTATGTGCCCATTCATTGCGATTTGCACAGAGTGCATTTAACATTGTAATTGCTGTGTATGATATTTGAATAAATTTGAATTGTGTAAACACTTAATATCATAATTGTGTAACACTTGGGTTTCTAAATCTGTTGAGTGTAGTTAGTCATGTTTGATTTGCATAGTGTTTATCTAGTAATGGATATTGATGTGTGATATATGGTCTAGAGTAATTATCTTTATTTTCATTGCGGTGATGTATTCTTTGGTCCATCAGGGGTACATGTTTTCAATTGTTTTACTTTGAAATTGTCCTTTGGTATGGTTTCATTACATATTTGATATACCAAATGTAGTTCTGTACTTAAGTTTAGATAACTTTATTGCAATGTCATTATATTATGTTTCCCTGTTAAAACGGTCATTACATTACAAATCTGCTTTCCTTAGTTTGGCTGTTTCTATATTTCAAATATAATTTTGTCTATTACTTAATTATTTTTAGTCTTCTTTGATTTAGTTTGTTATGGTTTCTTCAGTGGTGTGGTGTTTATTGTCCAAACGTTTGACAATCGTTATATATGATTTATTTATCTTTTTTATGGATTGTTTTCAGTCGTGCAATTGTCGATTCAAATGTAATTTTGATTAGTTTAAACTTATTTATTTAACTTCGATTGTGAAACAAATTATTACAACTTAGACAAATCACGCTCGAAGTCTTCCTGGGTAGAACCAGTACTAGCATATGCGGATAAAAGTGTCTTGCTCAAGGACACCACAAATAACCGTGGCGGAGGATCGAACCACGCTGCTCTACCACTGGACCACGCAATCCATGCGTATTTGTGATTCTATGAACATAGGCTTGTCATATGCATCCTAAGTTATCGTGTTGGAATTTAGTGATTTGTGTAATTCTGTTTCTTTCATATTATAGTAAGATATAATTCCATTAGACCTAATTTTGTCATGTTTTGTATGACTAAGCAATCATTACCCCAGTACTTAAATCCCAGCTAAAATCAGTTTGTCTATCCTTATCCTCAATCTTTGTTTCTGCCCTTCCATAACCTGCAAGGCTGTACTGAAAACACTACGCATGTATGTTGTAAACGCTGATACGAAACTACATGTATCTCTTTAAATTTGCCACTGTGAAATGAATATTGGATAGTTGTCAAAGTTATTACAGTCCATAATCACGTAACACTCTCATTGTATGTCGGTCCCTTTGGTGTCTTAGTATTGCCCTGCATGGTTTTACTTGTCTCTAAAGGTCGGTACTTTTTCATCATCTTTTGAGTTCGGTCCACGCCCGATAGATAGTTGTTTGGAAATGCCGTGTCAATTTCTTTCTCAAAGGTGTCCGTTTTCTTATCATTTTGCTTTTATCGTTACTGTTGCATCTACTCTTCTCTCCCAATACTACGACTTTTACGTAACCTGTTTTTCCATATCATGGTCATGCGACCGTATTGCCTATGTTACTTCTTCCGCTATTTCCGTTGTATTTAAACACACGGGCTTGTGTTCCGAACTGACTTCCGTACTTTTGTCGAGACTGTTATCTATACTTCTATTTCTTATCTGTTGCACCTTATGCGTTACTTGATCTTGACAGATTCGGCGTACTTGCCGCTATAGGACTATCCGACGTGCTAAACATTAATCTGTGTTCGAATCACCGCCCGGTGAAAGTCTCCGCGATGACTGATATACGACATAGCATCTCATTGTCATTCATCTCTCAATGATGATTTCAGTTGAAAGTTATCAGTTACTTGCGGAGAGGAATGTGCTTGAGTATTGATCAACTTTTCAGGATTCCAGGAAAGAGTGGTTATGTTGACCGATCGTCTGTTTGCCCTTCGATGGCATAACATTACGGTTTATATTCAAATAAACAAAATAAATAATTCTTACGTTGTGTCGTTGCTTGCTTGGTTTGTGTGTACTGCCATCTTCAGATTAACCACACGATATAAACTTTAAAAACATTGACTAAAAAACAACTATCCATATAGTTTTTCCTTAAAGAATTCAAATAATCACTTGTTAGTGTCATTTACAGACCTTCGTTGGTCGTACATCTTATACACTAAACTTGAAATGCCGGATTGTTTAAGTGTTTTAATTTTTATTTTGAATGCATGTGTATTTTCGGAGAGTGTTAACACTTCAATAAAACTTCCTTTAACAGGACAGTTGCTAATAACATCAACATACAATACTTACTGTGTAGGATATGGATATAAAAACTCGTGCTAAGTATGTCTCACTTTCACTTCTCTTCCTGAGTTGTGCTTTCAAATCTCTTCCTGTGTCGCGCTTTCACGTCTCTTCCTGTGTTGCGCTTTCACGTCTCTTCCTGTGTTGCGCTTTCACTTCTCTTCCTGTGTTGCGCTTTCATATATCTTGGGTGTAGTTTAATTTATCTTATTATTTTTACTTCGACTGTAAAACAATTTATCACAATTTAGGTAAATAAGCCTCAAATCTTTCTGAGCAGAACCAGGTCTGAGCATATATGCGGTTAATTGTCTCGCTTAAGGTCACAACACATAAACGTGGCCGAGAACCCATCAAATGAGTTAGCTTTCCAATTTATTTAAGCGTGTTTCTTTCCTTTCATAAATTCAATATGGGAGAATACTTAATTTGTGTGTTACGTTACCAGTGCAAATATATATTTATGAGAAATTGAATGATCTCATTTTCTTAATAAAGGCAATTCCAATGTTTTCCAATTTACTCCATTGAGCAACGGATTTATAATGGTCAATGACAATCGTTACTTCAACCATTGCCTTTAAATTTGATTTTACATTGAAATTATCACATCAAAATCATTTTCCCGGAAAAGCCTTATATATATTTAACCAGTTTAAAAGGTATATTTTTATTTACCACCATTGCCTAAAACAAATCAATATTTCGTGTGCTATGTTATTTATTATATGTGTTTGTCTAAAAATACAGTTACATACAAAACATGGTTCATTGATACATCTCATAAAATGTGAACAGCCCAATTAATTTCTTCGGAACATCATTTTTGCAGTTTTCAGATTCTCTTTATGTTTTAAGCTTCCGTACACCATCCCACCTTCTCCGTGGTTATATATTGGCCTGGTTCCCGGCGTTCCGTAAAAGCCGTTCAAGTTAACATTCGCACAAGCATGGTACCACCAACCGCCGTAATTCGTTCTAGCACACCCGTCGCTGTCATCATTGTCGTAGGTCGAGAAGCGTCTGTTCTTATAGTATTGCATGCCGTATTGCGCATCTCCTGTAGAACAAAATCTACATTTGTTACGTTTGTTAATCCTTTACTTCAGCCATCATTAATAATATAAAATATGTGATTTATATATACAGACACAATATTCAAAATATTATGGCGTAATGAAAACTACTAAGACTTTATTTTGGCGTATGGTTTTATTTCATAGTCTTACAGGCCTGGGATTCACATTAAGTAGATACATACGACGGGTTATCCAGAAGTTCGTGGACAAATTTTCACAACTTAAGTATTGGTGTATTTGTCATCGATATACGGTGTTTTAATATATTTCTTATGTCAGTAATAATGTTAGAATAAATGGATCTAACAATGCCGAAAGTACTGTAGTATCAAATTTCTACCATTTAAACAAAAGTTTTTTGTGGCTTTGAACGCTAAAAAAATTTGTTGTTGTTTACTTTAAATTCTCTCAGTGCATCGTATGCTTCTTGAACAGTACGGAATTGTAGGAAAGTCATTATGCTACCATGATTGGCGCATTTTGTAGTTATAGATTCCCCGAAATTAAAGTTTCCCCCAACTTCCCTCTAACAATTATCAAAAAAATCAAATGCTACGAAAATGGGCGCAAGCGTCTGGAAACACGACAAAAGTCAACAACGTAGCATGTTCTTTGTGGGTATTGCAGCCTTGGGTCCGATCACGGATTGCATCTGGGGTTTTCCTATAATTTTTTGTAACGGACGACATACATATCAATATTTTGTGTTTTTCCTATGTGTGTGTGTGTGTGTGTGTGTGTGTGTGTGTGTGTGTGTGATATACGTGTTTTGTGTGTATATATACACAAAACACACATATATATAAATATATTATCTTACATATCACGTTAGATATTCTATATTTTACTTTAATATGCATATATATTAGTCAGTTTTCCCACGAACGTATACACATAGACATTCAGTTTTCCCACAAACATATACACATAGACATTCAGGTTTCCCACGGACGTATACACATAGAAATTCAGTTTCTCCACGAACATATACACATAGACATTCAGTTTTCCCACGGACGTATACACATAGACATTCAGTTTTCCCACGAACGTATTCACATAGACACTCAGTTTTCCCACAGACGTATACACATAGACATTCAGTTTTCCCACGAATGTATACACATAGACATTCAGTTTTCTCACAAACGTACACACATAGACATGCAGTTTTCCCACAAACGTACACACATAGACATTCAGTTTTCCCACAGACGTATACACATAGACATTCAGTTTAGACATTCAGTTTTCCCACAGACGTATACACATAGACATTCAGTTTTCCCACGGACGTATACACTTAGACATTCAGTTTTCCCACGGACGTATACACAAAGACATTCAGTTTTCCCATGGACGTATACACAAAGACATTCAGTTTTCCAACAGACGTATACACAAAGACATTTAGTTTTCCCACGGACGTATACACAAGGACATTCAGTTTTCCAACAAACGTATACACATAGACATTCAGTTTTCCCATGGACGTATACACATAGACATTCAGTTTTCCCACGGACGTATACACATATTATTCAGTTTTCCAACAAACGTATACACATAGACAATCAGTTTTCCCACGGGCGTATACACATAGACATTCAGTTTTCCCACAGACGTATACACATAGACATTCTGTTTTCCAACGAACGTTTACACATAGACATTCAGTTTTCCCACGAACGTATACACATAGACATTCAGGTTTTACTTCAGGCATGCTTATGACGTCTTTTTCGTCTTCTTACAGGGCTTTGCATTGCAGTGATTCCTATTTTACTACCATGTGTTAAATGGTCAATATTTTAGAAAACACCACTGAAAATTTAATGCTGATACCAACTTTCTGGGCAATACTGTGTCATTTTAGAATTGTTGGTTAGAGCGGCATCGTGGGCACATAGTTGACATATTATTACTCTGGAAATTGATAGGTATCACAAAATGCATTGAAATAAAAAAAAGTCAAGTTATGTTTTTTTCCTTTACAATTGCATATTTTGAACCAATGCAGATTTTAGACACATACTACAATTGTTTTTTTTCACTATGTTTGTACATAACTGTTACAATGGAGTACTTTGGGAAATATTATAGTGGTGTGAGACGTTTTTCGTTTATTTAATCAACTTACACTTAAGGGTGAACACAGATTTACGTCTGTGTTGGTGTTACATGTACTAGCATCTGAACGCGAATCTTACTTTGCACGTGTTACACGTAAGTTCACATTTCCTGAACTTTAACAAATATCATTTATTCTTTCACTAGATGGCGTGTCATTTTTTTAATTAGATATTTCTATCAACGCTTCTTTTTCTCTTCTTCAGAGGATTGCAACCACTTTTAAAACCTATATGGAATATAATTTTCTTTATATACTATTATACAAGCAATTTGTAACAACTTAAGACAATGTGACTAGTTACAATACTAAAATGCGAATATATCATTGATTATTGTAATGTAATTTCGCTGTGTTTATATATGGTACCAAATACACACGTGAGCTCTATAATTTCTATATTATTGTTGAACGATAGCACATGGAAACTTTATGACTTCCATTTTGTTGTTAAACCATAATTGAATGTCAAATCTGATTTTCATTGCACATGCATTTCTTTTCATTGTTGAACCACATACACATGCAAACTTTATGATTTCCATATGTTATTGAACATGTATTTCTGAAAGAATTATACGAGTTACATTTCACATGTTAACTTTATGACTTCAGTGCGTGTTACTGACACTTAAAGGATATATCTAGATTTTTAAAACTTTTTTTTACGATATTGCGGAACTATATATATTTAACATGCACAAAGGGGCTCTTGAGCTACGCGCCTAGGTTAGACTAAACTATATTACCCGCATAAAGTGACAATATATTTTAAATAAACGAGTCACGTGATTTCATTTTGATTTGAATTTGATCTTTTATACAGGTTTACACGTAGTAAAATGGTTTTATCTTAGAAAGTGTACGAATGACAATTGTTTCAAGTTTACCACTCCAATTTAAATATCGATTTTGTCACGTTTTGATTACATACTAAGCTATTCGGATTATTTATATATATATAACATAATAATGAGATATTTTTTAATCCATTTTAATTATTGATTTATTATTAGCGTTTTGTCGTGATATACATGTACTCCCTTTAACTGAACCGATTACATAACCGCTTTAATTAATCCTTTTGGAAAGAAAAACTATTGTTTATAAAAACAAGTTTGTAAATTTTTGATAATTTAAGTAGATACTGAATAACAGAATATTTATTCGAAATGTTATTATTAAAGTAATGGACTAAATATGCTGTGATATAAAATGTTTCAAAACCTGATATCACACTGACAGAAAATATGATAGTATGCATTCAAGAGAAACAACTGTTTTGGATGAAATGAATTCAATTCAACAATAAAAAATAAAGTTACTTGGGTAATGTACTAATACAAGAATTCCGCGGAATGATATGTCTCGCCATGTCCGCTTTGACTGTTAATACACACATGGGAGAGAAAATAATTATAATATTATATTCATGCAATAGTTTTCTAACTTGGTTAATGTAGTAGCTTTAATGACTAAGAAACATTGTAGGAAGTATTGTGTGAAGTTTCGATCAAATACATTAAGCGATTTTTGAGATATGAACTTGATGGTAGTTGTACACAAAACTTTAACCAGCATTTCTAAGTAAAACATATTTACAAAAAAACAAAAACATTAACCAGTATTTCTAAGTAAAACATTTATAGGAAACAAAATTTAAAAAAAAAAAATAAAATAAAAAAATAAAAAAAAAATAAAAAAAATATATATATATATATTTCTAAGTAAAACATATATTTAAAAAAAAAAAAAGAAAAAAGAAAAGTACTCAGCATCTTCATTATTTAATGCAGGGTGTTAGTTGTAACTATTATCTAAGTATGAGTGTCCTAGCACTAGTACTTATTGAGAAATAGCGTAAAAATGAAAACTTAACGTTGGAGGTAAATGCAAAATTCAGTACCAAACATTGTCAATGAACCATGAAATGTAGGTAACACTCAGCATCTGCAGTATATAATATAATGCAGGGTGTTGGTTTTAACTATGATCCAAGTATGAGTGTCCTAGCGCTTGTACTTGTTGAAAAATAGTGTAAACATGAAAACTTAACGTTGGAGGTAAATGCAAAATTCAGCATCAAACAATGTCAATGGACCATGAAATGTAGGTCACACTCACCATCTGCAGAATATAATGTGATACAGGGTGTTAGTTGTAACTATGATCCAAGTATGAGTGTCCTAGCACTTGTACTTGTTGAGAAATAGTGTAAAAAACGAAAACTTAACATTGGAACTAAATATAAATGTTTGCAACACCTTAATCATTATATAATGAAGATGTTGATAAAAACTACATACATTGGTAAATGTCCAATACGCAATAGAATTAAATATGTGAAGCCTTTAATATCATACTTATCTGGTATCATGTGTACGTTCTGTTACCACCATATCCGATATCATGTGTACATTCTGTTACCACCATGTCCGATATCATGTGTACATTCTGTTACCACTATATCCGATATCATGTTTACATTCTGTTACCACCATATCCGATATCATGTGTACATTCTGTTATCGCGTTTTTTACATAAAATATTTACAAACTTGGGATTGATCATTGACTACAGACCTGCTGTACCGTTGCCAGCTCCTGTGAATTGTAACCTGTAGTCGGAGCTTGACAGGTAAAAGTGTTGGTACGTTTCGTAGGCAGTCGCTCCGTCAGAAGCAATAACATCCATTCTCAGTTCGGTCTTATTTTGTGACGTCATTTCCTTGATATTTTGAAGACCTGTCATATATCACTTGGATGATTTACATTGAAGCCATATTATTTTGAAGTAAAATATATAAATGTTATCAAATGAATTTAAGTAAAACCTTTATCAATCAGGAAATATCACATTAAAGTGACATTCAATAAAAATCAAAGTTATATCAGTAAGGAAATATTGCAATAAAGTGATGTAAATAATGATGAAATAATGACATATCTTTTGTCCCAAATCCAGTGCATATTGACATAGCCTTTTTCCAACATGCGGTACATAATGACACAGTTATTGTCCCAAATGGTGAACATAATGACATAGCTATTGTCCCAAATGCGGTAAAAAATGACAAATCTTTTTTCCCAAATGTTGTACATAATGACATGATTATAGTCGCAAATGCGGTACATAATGTCATAGCAATTGTCCCAAATGTTATACATAATGACAAAGCTATTGTCCAAAATGTTAAACATAATGTCATAGCTATTGTCTCAAATATTTAACATGATGACATAGCTATTGTCCCAAATATGGTTCATAATGACATAGCTATTGTCCCAAATGCGGTGCATAAGTACATATTTTTTTTCCTAAATGCAGTGCATAATGACATAGCTATGGTCCCAAAATGCGATACATAATGACAGAGCTATTGTCCCAAATGCAGTACATTATGACATAGCTATTGTCCGAAATGTGGTATATAATTACATAGCTATTGTCCTAAATGTGGTATATGATGAAATAGCTTTTGTCCCGAATGTGGTATATATTGACATAGCTATTGTCCCGAATGTGGTATATAATGACATAGCTATTGTCCCAAATGTGGTATATAATGACATAGCTATTGTCCCAAATGCGGTACATAATGACATAGCTATTGTCCCAAATGCGGTACATAATGACATAGCTATTGTCCCAAATGCGGTATATAATGACATAGCTATTGTCCCAAATGCGGTACATAATGACATAGCTATTGTCCCAAATGTGGTATATAATGACATAGCTATTGTCCCAAATGCGGTACATAATGACATAGCTATGGTCGCAAAATGCAATACATAATGACATAGCTATTGTCCCAAGTGTGGTACATAATGACATAGCTTTTGTCCCGAATGTGGTATATAATGACATAGCTATTGTCCCGAATGCGGTACATAATGACATAGCTATGGTCGCAAAATGCAATACATAATGACATAGCTATTGTCCCAAATGTGGTACATAATGACATAGCTTTTGTCCCGAATGTGGTATATAATGACATAGCTTTTGTCCAAAATGTGGTATATAATGACATAGCTATTGTCCCAAATGCGGTACATAATGACATAGCTTTTGTCCCGAATGTGGTATATAATGACATAGCTATTGTCCCGAATGCGGTACATAATGACATAGCTATTGTCCCAAACACGGTACATAATGACATAGCTATTGTCCCAAACACGGTACATAATGACATAGCTATTGTCCCAAACGTATATATAATGACATAGCTTTTGTCCCGAATGTTGTATATAATGAAAAATATATCGTTATTAGGTAGACATAGAATTTTAATCTAGATCGAGAGGGAAAGCCCCTCAACTTCTCAAACAAAAATATAACTTGTCTATCATATACATGTCATATGTGATTTTACAGTTATGATTTAACCAAAGGAAATAGCCACAGACCATTGTTAAACATTTACATTTGCATAATTCAAATAAATTGATGGTGCAATTTAAATTTACCCAACCAAAATTCTCCATTCAGATCACCGAAACCGATCACATAGTCTGAGTAGTTTCGATTGAAGTCAACGCTGCCATTGAACCTATACTGAAAAACCTTAAAATAGAATAAAAGCAGACCGTTAATTTCTGTAGCATAAGCAATACGAATTTAAAGACTCATGACAAACCAATCTAAATTTTAATGATTAATGATTTATAACAGTGTTTTGAAGAGAACATTATAATTGCCAAATGATGCTTTTTCTTCGATATTTACCCTAAATAACATTCATTAAAGCTATTTCGGAGGAAAATTGATTTCCAAAAATATTACTCAATGTTACTTTTTTAAATTTTACTCTATTTTTTAACTCATTACATCATTATATCACGTGGTTCAAGTCACTTCCGCCGAAACCAGTTATTTGAGCAAATACTAATATGACGTCATCAAGACGTCTTGTTATTGTGTATACCAACTACGAAATAACGTTAAATAAGTTTAGATTAGAGCGATTGAAATATTCCATAAAATGTTATTCATTTATTAATTATACAAATATATTAGAAGCTCTCAGACAATATTACAATAAGCAAACACTAAGAAGAATGTAGTAAAACGGACTCTTATGCAGCGCTTACTTATAGAACAGTCACGTGATTACAAATACGATATATTGAAATGTCTGAGCACTGTACATACCGTCCAACCTCCCCTATCCGTATCCATGTCACAAAAGACATCTAACGAATGTCGAAGATGTTTTGGGTAAACTGTGTATATGCCGCTCCCTGAACTTAGATTATTTTTCAGAATGGCAAGACAATCATAGGCGTCTGTAAACAAAGAGAAGGCAAACACTGTATATAATAATATTAGTTTTCTATATAGACTGTAGAGCGGACCAAGGCAAACACTGTATATAATAATATTAATTTTCTATACAGACTGTAGAGCGGACCAAGGCAAACACTGTATATAATAATATTAATTTTCTATATAGACTGTAGAGCGGACCACGGCAAACACTGTATATAATAATATTAGTTTTCTATATAAAATGTAGAGCGGACCAAAGCAGACACTGTATATAATAGTATTAGTTTTCTGTATAGACTGTAGAGCGGACCAAGGCAGACACTGTATATAATAATATTAGTTTTCTGTATAGATTGTAGAGCGGACCAAGGCAAACACTGTATATAATAATATTAATTTTCTATATAGTCTGTAGAGCGGACCATGGCAAACACTGTATATAATAATATTAGTTTACTTTATAAAATGTAGAGCGGACCAAAGCAGACACTGTATATAATAGTATTAATTTTCTGTATAGACTGTAGGGCGGACCAAGGCAGACACTGTATATAATAATATTAGTTTTCTGTATAGCCTGTAGAGCAGACCAAGGCAAACACTGTATATGATAATATTAGTTTTCTATATAAAATGTAGAGCGGAGCAAGGCAAACACTGTATATAATAATATTAATTTTCTATATAGACTGTAGAGCGGACCACGGCAAACACTGTATATAATAATATTAGTTTTCGATATAAAATGTAGAGCGGACCGAAGCAGACACTGTATATAATAGTATTAATTTTCTGTATAGACTGTAGAGCGGACCAAGGCAGACACTGTATATAATAATATTAGTTTTCTGTATGGATTGTAGAGCGGACCAAGGCAAACACTGTATATAATAATATGAGTTTTCTATATAAAATGTAGAGCGGAGCAAGGCAAACACTGTATATGATAATATTAGTTTTCTATACAGACTGTAGAGCGGACCAAGGCAAACACAAGGCAAACACTGTATATAATAATATTAGTTTTCTGTATAGACTGTAGAGCGGACCAAGGCAGACACTGTATATAATAATATTAGTTTTCTGTATAGACTGTAGAGCGGACCAAGGCAGACACTGTATATGATAATATTAGTTTTCTGTATAGATTGTAGAGCGGACTAAGGCAAACACTGTATATGATAATATTAGTTTTCTATATAAAATGTAGAGCGGAGCAAGGCAAACACTGTATATGATAATATAAGTTTTCTATACAGACTGTAGAGCGGACCAAGGCAAACACTGTATATAATAATATAAATTTTCTATATAGACTGTAGAGCGGACCAAGGCAGACACTGTATATAATAATATTAGTTTTCTGTATAGACTTTAGAGCGGACCAAGACAAACACTGTATATAATAATATTAGTTTTCTATATAGACTGTAGAGCGGACCAAGGCAACACTGTATATAATAATATTAGTTTTCTGTATAGACTGTAGAGCGGACAAAGGCAGACACTGTATATAATAATATTAGTTTTCTGTATAGATTGTAGAGCGGACCAAGGCAAACACTGTATATAATAATATTAGTTTTCTATATAAAATGTAGAGCGGAGCAAGGCAAACACTGTATATGATAATATTAGTTTTCTATACAGACTGTAGAGCGGACCAAGGCAACACTATATATAATAATATTAATTTTCTATATAGACTGTAGAGCGGACCAAGGCAAACACTGTATATAATAATATTAGTTTTCTATATAAAATGTAGAGCAGACCAAAGCAGACACTGTATATAATAATATTAGTTTTCTGTATAGATTGTAGAGCGGACCAAGGCAGACACTGTATATAATAATATTAGTTTTCTGTATAGATTGTAGAGCGGACCAAGGCAAACACTGTATATGATAATATTAGTTTTCTATATAAAATGTAGAGCGGAGCAAGGCAAACACTGTATATGATAATATTAGTTTTCTATACAGACTGTAGAGCGGACCAAGGCAAACACTATATATAATAATATTAATTTTCTATATAGACTGTAGAGCGGACCAAGGCAGACACTGTATATAATAATATTAGTTTTCTGTATAGACTTTAGAGCGGACCAAGGCAGACATTGTATATAATAATATTAGTTTTCTGTATAGATTGTAGAGCGAACCAAGGCAAACACTGTATATAATAATATTAGTTTTCTATATAAAATGTAGAGCGGAGCAAGGCAAACACTGTATATGATAATATTAATTTTCTATACAGACTGTAGAGTGGACCAAGGCAAACACTGTATATAATAATATTAGTTTTCTATACAGACTGTAGAGCGGACCAAGGCAAACACAAGGCAAACACTGTATATAATAATATTAGTTTTCTATACAGACTGTAGAGCGGACCAAGGCAAACACTGTATATAATAATATTAGTTTTCTATACAGAATGTAGAACGGACCAAGGCAAACATTGTATTAGTTTTCTATACAGAATGTAGAGCGGTCCAAGGCAAACACTGTATATAATAATATTAGTTTTCTATACAGAATGTAGAACGGACCAAGGCAAACACTGTATATAAAAATATATTTTTTCTATACAGACTGTAGAGTGGACCAAGGCAAACACTGTATATGATAACTTTAATTTTCTCTACATACTGTAGAGCAGACCAAGGCAAACACTGTATATACTCATATTAGTTTTCTATACAGACTGTAGAGCGAACCAAGGCAAACACAAGGCAAACACTGTATATAATAATATCAATGTTCTATACAGAATGTAGAACGGACCAAGGCAAACACTATATATAATAATATAAGTTTTCTATACAGACTGTAGAGCGGACCAATGCAAACACTGTATATAATAATATCAATGTTCTATACAGAATGTAGAACGGACCAAGGCAAACACTGTATATAATAATATTAGTTTTCTATACAGACTGTAGAGCTGACCAAGGCAAACACTGTATATAATAATATAAGTTTCCTATACAGAATATAGAACGGACCAAGGCAAACTCTTTATTAGTTTTCTATACAGAATGTAGAGCGGACCAAGGCAAACACTGTATATAATAATATTAGTTTTCTATACAGAATGTAAAACGGACCAAGGCAAACACTGTATATAATAATATTAGTTTCTATACAGACTGTAGAGCGGACGAAGGCAAACACTGTATATGATAATATTAGTTTTCTATACAGAATGTAGAGCGGACCAAGGCAAACACTGTATATTATAATATTAGTTTTCTATACAGACTTTAGAACGGACCAAGTTCTCACTCATGGGTCCGTTACATAGCAATACTATTTGAGCACTATTTCTTTTCCAATAGTGCTGAATAGACCTGATTCGTGAGATATCAAGAACTGTGATAGACTACTTTTTATAGGAATGATTTTCATTTTATAGGCCAACCTGTGGTGTAAATGGTACAGCAGTCTTCTAACAAGTGGGCAGAAAGTTTTGTATATCGCGCTAATGAATTTCTAAATATCTTTCGAAAATGTGCAGACTGTCGTGTAACCCGTGTAAGCAGCACATTACTACTTGGTTTTCAGAAACAGATTTTTTTTCAAACAAGATTTGCATCCAAGAAACAAATGGAAAAAGAGAGAACAAATTTTTATATGACCTGTAGGTTAGAGAATCTACACTTTACTTAAAATAAAAAAACACCGCAAAAGCAGGTATTTTCTTTGACTTCGACTGTTAAGAAAACGCCGCCAACAACCGAAATGTTTTATACAATGCATAGCAAATTGTTATTAGTCTTGTTATTCGTTGTGCACTGACACAATAGCGGTTTTCATTCCCTTATTTGATACAAAATAAGAAATGAAAAGTAGTCATAAAGCACGATGACTCATTTAATATTTATTTCTTAAAATTAATTCATATGATAATAATGTTATTTAAAATGCTACTTAGTTGCAGATTATGTAAAGTCAGGTATGGTTCACGTAAGAATGATACATATGACTTCTGTATCTTTGTAGAAGCTACAAAGGCCAAATAATACGAAAGGTACATGAACGGAGACAAAATATTTTTATCGACTGCGGCTCGCTCTTTTGACGACATTCGCCATCATTGAGCCCTTTACACATAGCTAAAATGAACACTTGGTGTTTACTTAATATACAGGACCAAAACTGAAAAATGCATGGAAATCGTCGAATCAAAGCATCATAGACTCATTCGTTAAAGTAAAATAATTCAATAGCTTGTAAGTCATCTTAATATTAAATTTGAGTAAAGAATAGCTTGACTTCGCAACAAACAGCTATTATGAAAACGAGAGACGGTGTATGTATGTGTTTTATTACGTACCTGTACATACAGATAGTTTGCATAATTGCACACCAAGGTTATCACCAGCACAGTATGAACCAAGGAGTGACGGACTGGGATTGTCACATGTTCGGGAACGTGTTTGAATACCAGTGTCACAGGTGCTAGAACAGCGACCCCATCTTTCCCATTCCGACCAGGAGCCATCTAGAGCAATACGAGACATACAGTTGCAACAATCAATATTGTCTTATCGATTGTATTTGTCACACAATAGTATTTATAATACTTTCTTCTCCAGGTTTTTAGAAGGGTGTTTTATTTGTCTTTATTGTAGGAAGTATTTAATGCATTAATAATTATGAAATACATTATACTATTAGTTGTATGCAACTACATATCATGTTTTAAATTCTGTGTACTGTTCTTATCATTTGTAAGTGTTGTTACAATTCCTGGTCACCAAAATCCAAAATGCATAATGATTTATTGTATAGAATGAGTATTGCTTATATCTACAATACATTTTATTAATCAATTAAACAATTAAAATGTAAGGGCTATTCATGGAGTTATCATATTATTACATTTTGTATTGTTCCAAAAGTTTCCAAGTCGCTTAACAGCACCATGAAAAACACTTATTTTATAAGTAAGTAAATTACACATGGACCGTGTATTATATATTATCCCAAAATTAAGTTTGTCCTACGCTTAAAAACAATATAGAATTATTATATTACGGAGTCAATACATACATAAAACGTGTATGGTATGTTTTTCCAACGGTCTCTCAGTCGCCTTACAACACAACATGGTTTTAATATATTGCTAACTGAAAACACACGTGAAACAATTATGATGTTTTGTGGTCAAGCCTTCTAACGGTGCCGTCTCAAGATGACTAACCTCTCGCCCCTGTCACAGGTTCGAGTCCGCACGCTCCAAAAACTTTATGTGAGAAACTTACTAGTTACTTGCAGGAGGACGGTGGTTCTACTCAGGTTCACTCGGAGGTCTTCCTCTGCCTATAACACTGGATATGCCATATATACCCTGAACTGTTTTTAAACCCATTGTTTCCAAAGTCGCTAAGTCGATTACACAACCAGTATAGATTTTCATATAACCAAGGTAAAATTCGTAAGTAACAGGAGTGGTATACCTGCCAAACACTGAATGATATAATTATATTTGCTGTACTGAAACATGTTCATCTGTACGTATTAAAAACAGACCACAATTTCTAGTTATACATATTGAAACTGTCTAAGCAAGCATGCACGCCTAATCGTAAGGTGATATTAAAACAATATACAGGCAACTAGATATTCCGACTGGTTGTTTGATCAGGCATTTTGTAAATAAAATATACAAATTGATAGAACTAAAACATAAATACATGTAAGCCGATAGCTGCTTATCAGCACCGCCTGCTATCATGTAGTTTGTATCGGCGGCGTATAACTGTTAATATAACTAAATGCCTACTTGAGCACGGTGTTTCAAAGCACAATTGTTCGTCCATGTTTCCGCCCAGACAATCTTGGCCACCATGGGAAGGTAATGGATTACTACAACTACGATACCGGTGCTGCAAGCCGGCATCACACGTTACAGTACAGGCACCCCATTGCAGCCATGAACTCCATTGGCCATCAACTAAAATTAAGATAGACGTAAGTAGGGAATTGCAAGATAGATATAAAATTAGTGTAAAATATTTAATTGACTGTTATTATCAGTTACAAATACACCAATATGACATATTGGGAACAAGCAACATGAACCGGTATAACACCGCATTAAGCAATAAATATTAAACACAAAACAAATTAGAGCTGCAATGCATACTCAGAATACCGCCGTTAAATAGGTTAATAATTTTTAACCGTATCATTAACTTCTTCATCAGCAAACGAAAAAATGTCACTATATACGTATCGTAGCTAAATTGGATAAAATCGATAAAAGAGTAATTCATATAAACAGTTCAACAAAGGATTCAGTAGGCAAGTATTATCTCAAGGCAATTGTTATTCTTTGTGTAATAACAGAATATAAAAGAAGATCTAACCAATATGTATGTTACAGTATGAACTTACCCGGACAAACAATAGAGGTGCAAATTGAAATCTCTGTAGAGTTTCCCATGCAATCAAGTCCTCCATGGTGAGGGGTCGGTTGTGTACATGTTCGTGTTCTGGTCAGGTGACCTGTCCCACATGTGACGTCACAGCTACTCCAGGCGTTCCACAGAGACCAACCCCCATCAACTGGTGCACAATACACAGTAAACAACATCACAAAGGATTATTTAATTGATGGAAGGTTGATGACGATACATAATAGTCATGTTGAAAACACATAACTGCATTTTAATACAGTAACCTGTCTGTATTATTTGATCAGATGCATACACGTAATAAAGACAGAACTGTTCTCTTTCTGTTCTGTTTCTAATGTTACTCATAATTTAAAATCAATGTGAATCCACACGTGTATCGCGTTCAACCACAGCACATCATGAAGGGTATTATTTTTTCAATATTTACTGTTTTGCATATTGAATATTCCTACACAAGACAAACAACAACCGGGATGGTCGACTTATATATGTTGAAGCTAAGCTTCTTTTAAGCCAAATGTAATGGAAACGTCTATAAAACTTATTTTGATAAAACTGCATCTTTCTTTTATAATTCAATGTTACATGTGATGTAATTATGGTTATCAGAAGTAACGGAGCGGCCATTTTGTTATACACGTCATATTACTTTTTCATATAACAACTACCACTTCTCATGAATCAAGGTACAAAACAATATAATTACATTTACCTATATCGCATAATCCGCAGAACTTTTTACAGATAGATTTGGCGTGTTGTATGTCACTACACACATTCAGGACAGCACTAATGGCAGCACAGTCAAACCGTGGATCATCTTCACATTCTCCAGCTTCATGTATCACTTGAATCATAGAGTACGCATTTATCTATATATCATATGACGTCAAACTATGTATACTTAACATTTTGAAAGTTGAATATACTTTTTATCCCATGTCTGCTATCATTCATGTTACAAAATGAAACATGTTAAATGTGCGTTTGAAATAATTTGAAGAATAAGGTAAGAAAGTTTGATCTTTGTTTATCATTCATGTCATATCAATATTTGATACAATACCCATACTTGCATTCATAAAGGCGTTTCGTATAGAATAAACCTGTATCAAATACATCATATGTCAAACATTTTCCTTTTATTACCCTATTTGTTTTAAATTAAACGTGGGATATAAAGTATGGCGAAACTTCATTAATCGTTATAGTTTATGGATGCATTGTCGTACTTTTTTCATTTTTCAAACTATACAAGTTATATAAATAAAATTATCGTTACAAACTATCTGTTTATCAATTACAAATAAATGTCAAACTATTGATGGAATATATCAAGTATGTAATATGTAAAACTAATCATAATAGTTCTTTAAAATCAAAGAATAATTAAACTATGGTAAGTGTCAATGGCTTCAGACATATTAGCAAGGAAAATAAAAAGCTTCTATCATAATGATATAAGAGCCGTCTTTTTTTTTATTATTTCATTCAGATTGTAGCAAATCACTGTGACTGGGTGAAGTTTTTGACAAATCAAGGGACTGAGATATATAATTGTCTAGTACGGGGACTATATGTTATTTATAGATGAATGAAATGTGAATTTAAAGTATTTATTTACGTAGTAGTTAACATTTTGTCCAGTTATGAATATATTTATCCATAAGGGGTTAAGAGGACCCCAAAGGGCGTAAATATTGTGAAATTTCAAGAAGTGCTATAACCACTATGCACCAGTAGAGTGTCCTCAGGCTCTCTTTTGCCTCTTGTCAATATATATTGTTCTAGTTTTTATATATTTTTAAATACACATTTGTAAAGATTCATATAGTCAAGGAATGCAAGAATATAACATAAATAGCAATGGTGGGTTTACACCTTTAAGTCTCCAATATTTAGGAATTACGCCCCTATATATGGAAAGACGAAACGCGAATATTAAACCAGCTTTGAACTGCTTGAATCTTGCCATCAGTTATCACCTTGGTGATTATAGGAATGATCAGGTATATACCACATTTAATTGAACACACCGATTGCTAAAAATATTGTTTTTTAATGTAAAAAAATATACTGAATGAAATGGAATAAATTGGGAAACACCAATAAATGGTCTAGACTAATTGAATATACAGTTTAACACATAAGTTATATATTAAATTTAAATACAAATATTTGATAGCAATGTAAAATCATAAATACAGTCAATTTTCTAAATAATATAAGTTAGTGTCAAATGAAAATTGAATTATATTTGTGTTTCTATTTGAATATTTCAAAATATAAATACTTATTACACTGAATTTGTGTTAAAAATAATTTGTGAAATAATTCATGTCTTTCAATGAGAATATCATTATTTATTATATACTAACTTTCAAATAACTTACTGATCACACGTCTCTATCTTTAACAAACAACACATTGTATATACAATATTACTCAATGTCACTGCAGTCAATTCACATTAAAATGTCTAATATATCCAATTATTTTACGACTGTTAATCTAAGTAAACACAGAAGAACTGACCTTGCACAGGAGAGGAGCAGAGTCCCTTGTTGCACCCGTCTATAGCACAACATTGCGAACAATCAGTTTGTGAAGAACGACCGACAATTGACGAGGGAGAAATTGTCGTGTTTGTTTGACGGCATTGCTGAAATTAAACGTGGTCAAAATGAAATTTTGATCGACAAATAAAGGATACTGTAGTACTATTCGATACAAAATTTATATAAAATGAAATGATATTATATTCTATCCGATATTTTGTCTCATGTTTCATTCTTTCGAATTTATTTCAAAATATTAATATATTGGAATAACTCTTAGATGGTTAATCCGGATCTGTTTTCTTTTAGAATTGATTTCATTCAAGAAAGCTTCGCTTCCAAATGTGACTTTTTATTAATAACTAGAATTTTAATATATGATAAACACCCAATATATCTTTGTTTAATTTTGTAAAAAAGTTAAATATACTATAGAAGCGAACAATAAAGCAGTAATATCTGCATGATTATAATTCTCATTATTTCAATTCGTGTACAAATGAATAATATTTGGAAATACGAGACTTCACTTAAACAATGTACACTATATGTTTACATTTATAGACCTGCAACCAAGTTGGTATGTGGTACCGGAGCTGATGCCAGTTGACTGAGTGAAACAATCCTGAAAATTGAAAGATAAAATACAAGGGTCGTTCTACAGTAAGACCGACAACACAGAGAGGACATTGAGAAATACTATATGGCATATCGAGTTTTACTTCTCGGGGAAGCCGTCAGACTGAGTCAGTCTGATCAGAACCACCGTCCTTCCGCAAGTAATTGGAAACTGTCTCGCAAAAAGCTTTTGAAGCAAGTGGGACCTTTGACCGTAGCGTTAAGAAGTAAGTGATGTTTAAACGGCGCCTTAGACCACTCGGCCGCGGAGGACCCTTGGGAAATAGACATCATTTTGTTTTATTCATAAACAACAAAAATCGAAACTTAATACAAAACAATACCAGTACATTTTTTTCTAGTTATATATAACTACATTCATTT
The DNA here is from genome assembly GCA_029582155.1 of Panopea generosa. Classification (NCBI taxonomy): domain Eukaryota; kingdom Metazoa; phylum Mollusca; class Bivalvia; order Adapedonta; family Hiatellidae; genus Panopea; species Panopea generosa. Next base: position 87,182,492 of record CM055896.1, read on the forward strand.
GCAAATATTTCTAAAAAAGAACATTTGTATTTATAAATACTACGTACAATCACTGGCCAACTAAGACGTTTGGAGAAAAAATACCTGCATTACATTGATACAACCAGGGTTCGATTCGCCTTCCCGGCTTTGTAACTGAGTGGACATAATTTATCTGTTTACTCATGACAGGTACTAAAGGAAATAGTCTTGATATATGGACGAAATAATAAACATATCATTATTATTTTTAATATTGTTCCAAATTACTGCATTTTCCTTTATGTCCGACTATTTATTTATTTGTCTAGAATGACACGGTTATCTAACTTAAAATAACAAGGTCAGCTAGGTTGTTTAGCAATACCAAGTTTGAAATAAACGAACGAGTAGCCTGAATGTATTCCAAATAAAATGTTAAATTTTGATATGACATTTATTCTATTGGATAAGAAAGAAAAACAAATTTACTAAACACAGCGAGCTTGTGTTTTGAATGCTACGTGCAATTCTTAGCATTGGGATTTAAAATTCCCAATATATAATTGAAACTTATTACCTGCTAGCAAGCTATTAACTATATCGCTTTGTTACTTATTGTTATTTAGATTTATACGCTTCTTAACCATCTCAATTCTTATAGTAACTTATATGCAAATGTCGGAACCTGTGCTATTCCTGCTATTCCCACTACAGACACATATATTGTATACAAACATACATGAGTAACACAGAGAGAAATTTAACAGCTTCATATAGGCACTATAGGCACGTGCCTACACTTTTTTTTCTAAGAAATCGAAAAATAATAATGTATAAAAATCGGACACTAGCGGAGCTAAACTATGAACTAGCCATAAAAAAAATCATTTAATATGATCCAGATATTTATCATCATTTTATCAATTAATTTGGTTATAAAACAGTGAATTCAATCTTAATATTAAGGATGACCAGGCCCCTAAACACTTAAGTAATATGCGCCTAAACACTTAAGTAATATGCGCCTAATCGCATCTACAACTGCATAGCTGAAAAAATAATTCGGGGGAGCATAACCCGGACCCCCTACAACTGTGCCTACTCATTGTTTTCAGCTAAGCTACGCCCCTGCAAACTAAGATCTAATTTATATGAATATTGAAATGTCGATAGTAAGTGCGAATACGTCTGGTGGTGCGCGAGCATGCATCTATGTGCGTGTGTGTATGTGAAAATATTTGCATGTTAGTTAGGTGTTTAACTATTTGTATGTTATTGCAGCATTGTACTTTGAAACTATGTATAGTTTAAAGCAATAAGTTTTCTTTTTCTTCTTCTTCGTTACCAACCAAGATTGATTAATTATGGCATTTACATTTTATTCAGTATTTATGTTTTCAACACATCTGTGTTACATACAAACGAGTTCCACGGATACCTTACCTCCCCATCCTTGCACACAGATATAGTATGGCAGTCGCTCGTGCTGTTCACACCGTTACATGTGTAACAATCGAGCGCATCTGAAACACATGAATATAGTAAGACAAAGGCACGTTATAATATGCACTTGAAACAGAAGCATTCCTGTATGTAAGGAAAGCTTTGCTGGTGGTAGATTGTTTGTTGACAATCTATATGTAAGAATGTCATTTGCAATTTAAATAACATTTGAGTTTGTGATTGAAACAGAAATATTTGATGTCAGGGTAGGATGCAAAGTCTACCTTAAAGAAAGCTTGCCATATTACTATAGAATAGCTAAATTATTTCATAACTGTAGTATAGCTATCTCTATACAACATATATCCAAATTTAAAGCAAAAACAGTTTAATGTCCTGTGTTTTGATTTTTTTTAAGTGATTCCAGGAGTAACACGGGACATACTATGTATTTGTTTTGTAGTAATTGTAACGTATGTACTAAATTAAGCAACATATTGACGTGTTAAAGTAACTAATATACGAAATATCAAAGTCACACAAATACGTTCATGCCATTACAAATAAATGGTGCCAGGATCACACATAAATCATAGCATGGCATTCAAGTATTGACACTTTGTGAAGTAAGTGGTGTTTAGATGTTTGTTATAAGTCATAAACAATACGTACAACTGAAGGTAACTTGCAGCACAAAGACCGACACCCAATACAAACGCATCTCTAAGCCTGCAATATAAATGGAACATGTGTTGTTTGTTTATGTGAGCATTCTTGTGTTCTATAACAGCTCCTAAATTAGGCCTGTTAAACCCAAATGTGCATACATGGAATTTTGTACCTTTCCTACAATGTACAGGACGCTAACGTTAAACAAACTGTGACGTCATTCAACTTTCACTGAAGCAACTGACCAATCACCGTGCTCTTATCATGTTGCTATGTAACGAATTCAAGTGAAGAGAGCTGGGTCCGTTCTACAGCCTAGCATTCTTTGCAGGGTATATTGTATTTCAAACTTATGTTTACAGTTCTACCATACTAACGTTACCAATTATACATTGAGTGTAGTGGTAATGTAGTGGATAAAATGTTAGCGGCTCAATCCAGCGGTCGCAAATTCGATCCTCAAATCGACCCGACGTCTCTAAACACAATGTCAGTATTAGTTTTACCCAGGTCTCAAGAGCGGTTCATTTGACCTTTGAACTTAGTTAGCATCGATCTAAAATAAAATAATTGTGCAGCCTATATTCGTTATCGATCAGACGGTTGCATGTTTCTGTATATCGCGGTTTGAATAGAGAGATAATACACTCACGTATTTTTCTTTTTACACGGAATAGTATTTACACATAGGTTTCTGTTTATACATATTCTATATCTTATCTATGCATACATAAATTTTAACTGTTGAACTGGACCATTCTCCTTTTTTCAAATAATCGTCAAAAATAAACGTATACATTTTGGTGTGGAAAAATCGGGTATGCTGTTAAAAATCCTCTAACGCTTACAACTCAGGTTATTTTCATATTTTGCACATTAATTGACTTTAAAACCATTTTATTACTCCAATACAAGAAAACTGTTTTTGGGTTATAAATGTTTTTTTTAAACAAATTTTAACATTCATATTCCCAAACATATTCGTAAATAATCCTCTAAAGCTAAGTTAACATAGAAAGGTTCAGAAAATCGTTTTCATTTACCTTTACAACGCTTATCCACAGTTTGAATATGAGTTCAGTTAAATTTATATTGGGCATTGTCCTTAACTTATTTTGTAGAGCATATGAACCGTTTAACTTTGTATTCTTTTTTCTCGGGTTATATTTTTTGTTATTTTGCACAATGGTAGTATTGCAGGTATACTAACTTGTTTGATAAATAATATTTATATTGAAAATGTTTAATTTCAAACTTGATGCTAATTATAAAATAATGCTACTTTCTTTCTTGAGTAATATCCCTGATCAACAATAAACGATGCCATCAACACCATGCGAAACTTTTGATTTTTAATTAATTCATAAAAAAGATTCACAAAAAGAATTTGATATAGTGATCAATAAAGTCGAAGAAACAGATCGATCACAATCACAGTCACAACCGAACCATGCATGTTCAACAAGAATAACCCCATCATGCATGCTCAACAAGAATAACCCCATCATGCATGCTCAACAAGAATAACCCCATCATGCATGCTCAACAAGAATAACTCCACCATGCATGTTCAACAAGAATAACTCCACCATGCATGTTCAACAAGAATAACTCCACCATGCATGCTCAACAAGAATAACTCCACCATGCATGTTCAACAAGAATAACTCCACCATGCATGCTCAACAAGAATAACCCCATCATGCATGCTCAACAAGAATAACCGCACCATGCATGCTCAACAAGAATAACCCCATCATGCATGCTCAACAAGAATAACCCCATCATGCATGCTCAACAAGAATAACCCCATCATGCATGCTCAACAAGAATAACCCCATCATGCATGCTCAACAAGAATAACCCCATCATGCATGCTCAACAAGAATAACCCCATCATGCATGCTCAACAAGAATAACTCCACCATGCATGCTCAACAAGAATAACCGCACCTTTCATGTTCAACAAGAATAACCCCATCATGCATGTTCAACAAGAATAACCGCAACTTTCATGTTCAACAAGAATAACCCCACCATTCATGTTTAACAATAATAACCGCACCATTCATGTTTAACAAGAATAACCCCACCATTCATTATTTAACAAGAATAACCGCACCATTCATGTTCAACAAGAATAACCCCACCATGCATGTTCAACAAGAATAGCTGCATTATTCATGTTCAACAAGAAACACTGCACCATTCATGTTCAACAAGAATAACCGCACCATGCATGTTCAACAATAATAACTGCATTATTAATGTTCAACAAGAATAACCGCACCATTCATGTTCAACCAACAAGAATAACCCCACCATGCATGTTCGACAAGAATAACCGTACCATTCATGTTCAACAAGAATAACCCCACCATGCATGTTCAATAAGAACAACTGCATTATTCATGTTCAACAAGAATAACTGCACCATGCGTGTTCAACAAGAATAACCGCACCATTCATGTTCAACAAGAATAACCCCACCATTCATGTTCAACAAGAATAACCGCACCATGCATGTTCAACAAGAATAACCGCACCATGCATGTTCAACAAGAATAACCCAACCATGCATGTTCAACAAGAACAACTGCATTATTTATGTTCAACAAGAATAACCGTACCATGCATGTTCAACAAGAATAGCTGCACCATTCATCTTAGACAAGAAAAAACCCACCATTCATGTTCAACAATAATAACCGCGCCATTCATCTTCGACAAGAAAAAACCCACCATTCATGTTCGACAAGAATAACCGCACCATTCATCTTCGACAAGAAAAAAACCACCATTCATGTTCGACAAGAATAACCGCACCATTCATGTTCAACAAGAATAGCTGCACCATTCATCTTAGACAAGAAAAAACCCACCATTCATGTTCAACAATAATAACCGCGCCATTCATCTTCGACAAGAAAAACCCCACCATTCATGTTCGACAAGAATAACCGCACCATTCATCTTCGACAAGAAAAAAACCACCATTCATGTTCGACAAGAATAACCGCACCATTCATCTTCGACAAGAAAAAAAACACCATTCATGTTCGACAAGAATAACCGCACCATTCATGTTCAACAAGAATAACCGCACCATGCATGTTCAACAATAATAACTGCATTATTAATGTTCAACAAGAATAACCGCACCATTCATGTTCAATCAACAAGAATAACCCCACCATGCAAGTTCAACAAGAATAACCGCACCATTCATGTTCAACAAGAATAACCCCACCATGCATGTTCAATAAGAACAACTGCATTATTCATGTTCAACAAGAATAACCCCACCATGCGTGTTCGACAAGAATAACCGCACCATTCATGTTCAACAAGAATAACCCCACCATTCATGTTCAACAAGAATAACCGCACCATGCATGTTCAACAAGAATAACCGCACCATGCATGTTCAACAAGAATAACCCAACCATGCATGTTCAACAAGAATAACCGTACCATGCATGTTCAACAAGAATAGCTGCACCATTCATCTTCGACAAGAAAAAAAACACCATTCATGTTCGACAAGGATAACTGCACCATTCATGTTCAACAAGAATAACCGTTCATGTTCGACAAGAATAACCCCACCATTCATGTTCAACAAGAATAACCCCACATTCATGTTACACAAGAATAACCCCACCATTCATGTTCAACAAGAATAACCGCACCATTCATGTTCAACAAGAATAAACCCACCATTCATGTTCAACAAGAATAGCTGCACCATCCATGTTCAACAAGAATAAACCCACCATGCATGTTCAACAAGAATAGCTGCACCATCCATGTTCAAAAAGAATAACCGCAACACTTAATCTATTATTACATTTAAGTCAATTAAGAGACAGTTCAAATATAAACATGAACATTTATAATAAACTAATTTTACACTTAATATTGATGTGACAAATGACTAGTAATACCATCGTGTTTCTGCACATAAACATTTTCATCGGCGTGTTTTTGTCTGTATATAAATACAATATCAACCGCACTGACATATTCTTTATCTAAATTCAGAATCGATCTATTCTGCCACGTTCCTTACATAAGTTATAGAGTAACTCATACATCAATATAATTATAAATATACACAGTCGTACAGCTTATTATATAGTCTACACATATATACGGCAACAACAGTTTATACAAGACGTTTATAAAAATAAAATACTATTCTTAACATATGTTCCAACACTTGTGTCTTGTAACGTTATCTTAACTGAATACATTTCCACGACGGAACTTTTATGATTAGGAGTGTTACGAAACGAAAGGCAGACCAGAGATGCCTGTTGAATGATGCATTATAGTCTATATATATAAGTATTGTGGTACACAACCAAAGACAGACCAGAGATGCCTGTTGAAAAATGCGTTATAGTCTATGTATAAGTATTGTGATACACAGACAGACCAGAGATGTCTGTTGAGGAATGCATTATAGTCTCTATATATAAGTATTGTGGTACACAACCAAAGACAGACCAGAGATGTCTGTTGAAGAATGCATTATAGTCTATATATCAGTATTGTGATACACAACCAAAGACAGACCAGAGATGTCTGTTAAGGAATGTGTTATAGTCTATATATATAAGTACTGTGATACACAGACAGACCAGAGATGCCTGTTGAAGAATGCATTATAATCTATATATAAGTATTGTGGTACACAACCAAAGACAGACCAGAGATGCCTGTTGAAAAATGCATTATAGTCTCTATATAAGTATTGTGGTACACAACCAAAGACAGACCAGAGATGCCTGTTGAAAAATGCATTATAGTCTCTATATATAAGTATTGTGGTACACAACCAAAGACAGACCAGAGATGCCTGTTGAATAATGCGTTATAGTCTATGTATAAGTATTGTGATACACAGACAGACCAGAGATGCCTGTTGAATAATGCGTTATAGTCTATGTATAAGTATTGTGATACACAGACAGACCAGAGATGCCTGTTGAAGAATGCATTATAGTCTATATATAAGTATTGTGATACACAACCAAAGACACACCAGAGATGTCTGTTGAGGAATGTGTTATAGTCTATATATAATCTTGTGGTACACAACCAAAAACAGACCAGAGATGTCTTTGAAGAATAAGTTATAGTCTTATATCAGTATTGTGTTTAACAACCAAAGACAGACCAGAGATGTCTGTTAAGGAATGTGTTATAGTCTATATATCAGTATTGTGATACACAACCAAAGACAGACCAGAGATGTCTGTTGAGGAATGTGTTATAGTCTATATATAAGTATTGTGATACACAACCAAAAACAGACCAGAGATGTCTTTGAAGAATAAGTTATAGTCTTTTATCAGTATTGTGTTTAACATACAAAGACAGACCAGAGATGTCTGTTGAGGAATGTGTTATAGTCTATATATCAGTATTGTGATACACAACCAAAGACAGACCATAGATGTCTGTTGAGGAATGTGTTATAGTCTATATATAAGTATTGTGATACACAACCAAAGACAGACCAGAGATGTCTTTGGAGAATATGTTATAGTCTTATATCAGTATTGTGTTTAACAACCAAAGACAGACCAGAGATGTCTGTTAAGGAATGTGTTATAGTCTATATATCAGTATTGTGATACACATACAGACCAGAGATGCCTGTTGAGGAATGCGTTATAGTATTTATATCAGTATTGTGATACACAGGCAGACCAGAGATGCCTGTTGAGGAATGTGTTATCGTCTATATATTAGTATTGTGATACACAACCAAAGACAGACCAGATATGCCTGTTGAGGAATGTGTTATAGTCTTTATATCAGTATTGTGATACACAACCAAAGACAGACCAGAGATGCCTGTTGAGGAATGTGTTATAGTCTATATATCAGTATTGTGATACACAACCAAAGACAGACCAGAGATGCCTGTTGAGTAATGTGTTATCGTCTTTATATCAGTATTGTGATACACAACCAAAGACAGGCCAGAGATGTCTGTTGAGGAATGTGTTATAGTCTATATATCAGTGTTGTGATACACAAACAAAGACAGACCAGAGATGTCTGTTGAGGAATGTGTTATAGTCTATATATCAGTATTGTGATACACAACCAAACCCGTGGCCGGTTACATGAAACATCTCAAGCTGAATTTTTTTCAGCTCAAAAGTCTCAATTTAACTAAATGACAACTTAAACATATTAGATGACCACACAGAATTTAAGGTATAACATACAAGCGTATATTGACATTTTGGTAAAGGAAAACAAACACAAGCACAAATGGAAATAAAGTAACAGTATTTCAAATATCTGAGATGAGAACTATCTCCAGTTGAGATGTTTGGTTCAACTGGGGTCTGAACATTAATATAAAGTTACGATATTATAACGAGACATCAGGCACACCACTCCATGTACATTAAGTTGTGGGTTTACAATGTAACAGCGAGACATTACTCACGCCAGTTTATGTACATTTAGCCGGTTTGTCAAATAACAGCCAGACATTAAACGTGTAAGTTTATGTACATTTAGTCGGTTTGCCATATAACAGCCAGACATTAAACGTGTCAGTTTAAGTAAATTTAGTTGATTTACAATCCTACTTAATAGAGACGAAAACCTAAATATGAAATACTTGACTTACCTGGCGACTTCAAGATGCCGCAAAGACGATATCTCTTATCAAAGTCTAGACATGTCCAACTTTCGGTACCTAATCAAAAATCAAGGGACATCATTCAAATGTTTGTATCGTTAAAGTTACGCTGCTTATTTGTAATCCTGTGTTGATAATCTTTTAGTGCCGTTCTATAAAACGCAGCGATGCGTGATAAATTGCCAGTTAATTAATAAATCGATATTGGTCGAGTTTTATTGCCCTGCCTCGGGGGTATTTTAAATTAGAGGAATTACTCTAGTTTAAGTTTTGCTTAACTAATAACATAATCAATTTTCTATTCAACATAGTATATACGTACTATCTGTGACATTGTTGAGAGAGAAGAGAGAGAAAAAGAGGAATAGAGAGAGAAAGAGATATAGACAGAGGAGGAATAGAGAGAGAGAGAGGACAAAAGAGAAAGACTCGATTAGAACATAATACAGAAAGAACACGCAGACAGACGCAATAACATTATTACATAACATAGATATTTTGACCTTTCATTAAAGACAATAAACGTTTAATGAGATATTAAACCACTATAAATTTACTATTTATTTATACTTTTATACACACATATCAATGAATACTTTACGATAGGCCAATTAGTGGGAACGAGAGAAAAATAATGGGAGAAAGAAATGGAGAGAGTCTGAGAGAAAGAGACTGAGTGGGAAAGAGAGAAAAAGAATGAGAGAAAGAAAGAGAGATAGTCTGAGAGAAAGAATGAGAGAGAAGATAGAGAGAAAGAGATATAGACAGAGAATAAAGAGAGAGAATGAGAGCGAAAGAGAGGACAAAAGTGAAAGACTCGATTAGAAAATAATACAGGAAGAACACGCAGACAGACGCAATAACATTATTACATAACATAGATATGTTGACCTTTCATTAAAGACAATAAACGATTAATGAGATATTAAACCACTATAAATTTACTATTCATTTATACTTTTATACATACATATCAATGAATAATTTACGATAGGCCAATTAGATTGATGAAGTGTAATCGGCATAAAAATTGGAAACCTGAAATACATGTTAAAGTACCATAGCTTCTCGATACTGGAAAATAACTTCAAGTTATTTCTCTTCGATATCTAGGTTCATACACAGCCGATTGTACCAAATCAATTTGGCATGTTGAGCATACAGTGTCACAAACAGGTACTAAGTGTCAACAGCAACAACATGTACCACATATTTGTTTATATAGCAACATTGTCGTCTAAAAGAACACCTGTAAAATGCCAATTAACAAATAAGACACTAGACATAGTCACCCGACAAAGGTGGTAATTAAACACAATGTTAAAAACAAGTGCTAAGTGTCAAAAACAGGTTAGGTTTGTTTTCATAACGATAACAAAACAGTTACTTCGCTTTAATAAATACTTTACAGTTAACAACAACAAACACGTTTATTTGTTTGTAATCCAAATTAATAAAAACTGTTACAATATATATAATTTTTATGTTTTAATTTATTGAGTAATAAAAAGAGTTTCATACTATGATCTAATACATTTTTTTTTAATTTCGTAGATGTTTACTACATATTTATGTAATTTTAAAATTAAAATTATAGTGAAAAAAAATAAAACTGAAAAACAAAAACCATCAAAATTATAAAACACAATGATCTCTAAAATATAACCTATTTTTATAAGCCTATTGGTTTGTGACGCTAGAGTTTTATGACCCCAATAAACTAAACTGTAGGAATCGATAAGTTCTTATAACATCTATACATATCAATTTTCATGCACAAAAATGCTTTAAAAATGTCATGGTACTGTTAAAAAAAGGTTAAAAAAGACCAAAATATTTTATATATATTTCATAAAAAAATATATATTCATAAAGATGAGACATTTTACTGTTTTAATCCACTTGTTGTGAAAGCAAATTTTGTTTAAAAATGTGTTTATTTAGGTAATTAAAAAAATGTTTCATTGAATTTTAACCTTTTTTATATAGAACATATATGGAATACAGGTGACTTACGTTAACTGCAAAAAGGACCAAAATGTTTTTATTTGTAAATTATGAAAAACAGATCATAAAATCGGGGAGGGTTTAAGCTTCAATACTTCGTTTGTTGTTAAAGGATGTTGCCATTCTTATTTGAGATATTAGTTAAAAAGTAAATTGGCCCTTCTTTGTTCTATATAAAAAATATATCGGCTTTTCTAGAGTGGATGAAACTGAAAGTTGGGTACGAGATAGCAGAAGTTCATATATACATATATATAGAGATAATTATTTGTAAATAACACGACATAACAAAGACATAAATGTACAGACCAGACCACGGCGAGTAGCCTAGCTAAAATGCAGACCATAGATACAATATCAAGGCCTCTGCCAAATCAATAAATTTGGTGTCGACCATGACTTGTATACTATGGAATTACACGCAACACATCTGGATAGGGTGGACAAATTTACATACATGAACTGATAGCTTTATATGAATAGGATCCAATTAAGGATTCATGACTACTCATATATATATATGGAGATAATTATTTGTGAATAACCAAAACATAAATGTCCAAATGTACAGACCAGACTACGGCGAGCGCGCCTAGCTACAATACAAACCATAGACACAATAAAGGCCTCTGCCAAACCATATATATATATATATATATATTGTGAATGAAACATAGATAGTAGATAAATTCTATAAAGTGACTCGGTTTTAAATAGTTTCAGTAAATATTCATTTCATTTGTTACTGTTATTATCCTAAAACAATGTTCATATGAATGTTCAGAAAAATAAATTTAATTTTCATTTTTTCCAGAGTTTTTGTATTCATATTCTAACGAACACTGTAATTTTCAAATAAATAAATGTTGAGTCAAATTTATAAATTTAAACAACTAAGAATTTGGAGTCATATATCAAAATTGCTATCATTAATTAACTAATCTATTTAAACAATGGATATGATACCGATACAAGCAAACGTGGAACATATCTACTCGGATTAGCACACCAAACCTTATACTGAAACTCTCAATCTATGGATGTTTATTTTAATTGTAAATATGAACAACAAATACATGCTTTGTTTATGCTTAACCAAATGTATAAATTGATTTAAACCACATAGAATTCGGAGTCATGCGGATAAACTTTATAATGGATACTATTCTATCGGTTTTAAATACAAAACAAATTAGAGATGCAAACATGAACTACATACTTTGAGACGATTACACCGGAATGATAAATTTAGATTAAATTTTAGATATGAAGATTTCATATTTTAAAGATTTATCATGTCTACGTCTTACTGTTCATATTTTAGAAATATAATCAGACAGGTAAGTGATATTGAAATTTAGAATAATGTAGTTATCATGTTTTTAAATGATTGAATATTATAGCATTAATTGCTTTTACTCAAATATACGAGAATTGAGAAATTGATGGACGTTCAACTGATGAGACTTTAATCTATAATAATGTTTATTTAATCAGTAAAGTACATATATGATTTTCTTTTCAATAATTTATCAAATATTAGTATACGTGTCGTTATTATTAACATACGTTAATGCATACAGTTGCTGTCGTATTACCTTTCATCAACACATCAGCATGTGTATACGTAATAGTACGGTGTCCTGTTGGGGGCCATATCGCGGCATATTTATTACATTAAGTAAAGTCGAAACAACGAAATAACGATGGTGAAAAGTCGAAATTACGATGGTGAAAATTTCCAGTTTCGATGGTGAACAGTCGAAACAATTTCGACTTTTCGCCATCTTAGTTTCGTCTTTTCACCATCGTAGTTTCGTTGTTTCAAATTTTCACCATGGTAGTTTCGACTTTTCGCCATCGTAGTTCCGACTTTTCACCCTCTTTTCACCATCGTCGTTTCAACTTTTTACCATCGTCGTTTCGACTTTTCAACATCGTTGTTTCCACTTTTCACCATTGTTGTTTTAACTTTTCACCATCGTTGTTTCGACTTTTCACCATCGTTGTTTTAACTTTTCACCATCGTTGTTTTGACTTTTCAACATCGTTGTTTCGACTTTTAACCATCGTTGTTTTAACTTTCCACCATCGTTGTTTTGACTTTTCACCATCGTTGTTTTAACTTTTCACCATCGTTGTTTCGACTTTTAACCATCGTTGTTTTAACTTTCCACCATCGTTGTTTTGACTTTTCACCATCGTTGTTTTGACTTTTCAACATCGTTGTTTTGACTTTTCAACATCGTTGTTTCGACTTTTAACCATCGTTGTTTTAACTTTTCACCATCGTTGTTTTAACTTTCCACCATCGTTGTTTTGACTTTTCACCATCATTGTTTTGACTTTTCAACATCGTTGTTTCGACTTTTAACCATCGTTGTTTTAACTTTTCACCATCGTTGTTTTAACTTTCCACCATCGTTGTTTTGACTTTTCACCATCATTGTTTTGACTTTTCAACATCGCCGTATTGACTTTTTAACATCGTAGTTTCGACTTTTCAACATCGTTGTTTCGACTTTTCACCTTCGTTGTTCCGACTTTTCAACATCGTAGTTTTCATTTTTCACCATCGATGTTTTGGCGTTTTACCATCGTAGTTTCGCGTTTTCACCATCATTGTTTCGATTTTTCACCATCGTAGTTTCGCGTTTTCACCATCATTGTTTCGATTTTTCACCATCGTAGTTTTGCGTTTTTACCATCGTTGTTCGCCTTTCTGTTGCTCATGTGCAATCGAAATGAAGATATATATTAATAAACTGTAACTTCAAATTCGTTCTGTATATATATATATTAACTTGAGATTTTGTGAATCAATGTTTATGTAACAGTGCAATACATATGCAGCATAACTATGTATTCAGATGTAGGATCCGCTTACAATTCATTTTATTTGTATACATTTAATAATATGATATACTACGTCACTGATATATCTGCTTCTTTTGAATATTTCTATTTTTTACTTTCTCCTTCGAATGAAAATGCCTGCCTGCCTGCCCTGCCTGCCCTGCCTGCCTGCCTGCCTGTCTCTTTCTATATGTCTGTCTGTCTGTCTGTCTGTCTGTCTGTCTGTCTGTCTGTCTGTCTGTCTGTCTGTCTGTCTGTCTGTCTGTCTGTCTGTCTCTGTATGTTTCGCATGTGGCGAAGGTTCTACCCTAGTTTTAGAAGGATTTGACTGTGATCGGATCGTAAGCATCACTGAGTATTAATATTCCCAGCGATGAGTAAGTGCTATAAATAATCTGCCGTTCTATGTTACATATTATAATACTAAATGACTCACAAATTATTTGTTGAGATACAAACATGAAAAACATTTCGATGGATGATTGTATTACTTCAAAAGTAACACAACGCACTGTAAAATGAATTGCAGAATCTACTCTTCGACAAATTTACAATTTTGTCTTACGCTTTAAAAGAAGATTGATTAAGAATTACATAAGATGTTACGCATATCATTATGCATCTATATATATGTTGTTTACCAAATGTTCACCTAAAATTATCTGTAGAATTACACCTTTTTTTTTAATTTAAGAATGAAATGCTAAGAATTACATCTGGCATCAAGCAGATTATCAACATGGAAAGTCTGTATGTTTGGCAATGTATAACCTCCATGCATAACCACATGTGGCATAACCACATATCAAGTATTATTGTAAATAAGCGATTCGCGAATCATAATCCAATGTTTAGTGTTATTGAACCCAACCCTACGTTTTTGTAAGTGTAGCGTAATTACGTGAGGTCGGGCGTTTGTTTTACATTAGCGCTCATGGACAACCGAAAGGCGAAAAGATGAAACAACGATGTGAACAGTTGAAACTACGATGTTGAAAAGTCGAAACTAAGATGATAAAAACTCGAAATAACGATTGTGAAAAGTAAAAACTACGATGGGGAAAAGTTGAAACCATTTTGATCTTTCAGAATCGTTGTTTCGACTTTTCACCATCGTAGTTTCGTTGTTAAGACTTTTCATCATCGTAGATTCGACTTGACTTTATTAAAAAATATGTTGCGATGATCCAAACGGGACACCGTAGAATAGCAATTGAAATACAACAGACAGTTTTAATTGAAAATTTAATAGCGCATGACTGATATAAATATATTTTAAATATATATTTAAAGATCGCATAGAAGCACAGATTTCAGGAAAAGGAAGAAAATATCAGGTTTCGGTTTTAATGTGTCTGTGTATGAAGGATACGGTAACATATAAACACCCTCAAGTTCCATTGCAAAGGCTTGAGCGGGTTTTTCTACTCTAAAATATATCAAAGGAGCTTGTTGATTCCAAGGAATCTGAAATAATAACAATTGTTACTCTGAGCCGAAGTACTTTGCGACATTTTATGGCCGCGCTACCACAACGGAAGCTCACACAAATTACAAGGAATTGTTGTTGACTGATAATAATAATATCAGGTAAAGTCGTCGGGTACCAAGGAATTAAAACAATGATTCATTATAATTTCATTTACTTCCCTTGTGAAGAATTTTGGGCTTATGAACCAATAGTAGGGTAAACCACCTCTCTCTCTCTCTCTCTCTCTCTCTCTCTCTCTCTCTCTTCTTTAAAGTAGGCATGTATGTACATATTAGTATACGTTTAACAAACACTTCTCTTCTGTTTAATACTTAAAGATATAAACAGAAAACACACCCATCACTAACAATGCAAAAAAGAAAATCTTTCAAATAATATTAATGCAAACTGTTATGAAACACTACTATTAAAATGTCTGTGGTACCACTTTTATTTGTTGAAAATTAGTTTAAATCCGTTGACATTACAACGTATACTGCATACGACGGACTACGTTTTCTAAACATCTCTGCTTTTGACTAATAATTGTCCCTTTTCCATGAAGATGTTTGATACCAGTATACATACTTAAACGCAAAAATGTTCAAGAGAGCTCGGGAATACCGATACATAAAACGTATCCTAAAATACAAGATTATATGAGTAATAAAATAAATACATGCAATATACAGTAGAGGCTAATTACATACGACCAAGAACTAGAATATTGCAAAAATACTATTATTGTTAAAATTCAAATTAATTTAATATAATTTTTTGTTGTTGTCTTTTTTTCCAATGGGAGAGTACCCTACATTTAATGAAACTATATTAAATCCAAACGTAACTCTATTTTTTTTTGTCATTGTCACTATAGTAGAACTCATCGACGTTATTATATGCTAGTTGTCAGGTATGTTTTATCTATTTCTTAACAAAAAACAACAACGATAATTCCTATATCAGTATTTGAGGCAATCTGGTTTCGGGACTAATCATTTAGATCAAACTAAAACGTATATTGGATTGCTGCTGAAGATAATATTACAATTTAAAGTTCAATATGTCTCGATTTATCAATGGCAATTGTTTTTATTGATCATTTAAGTTATAAAGCTGCATAAAATAAAAATAAATGTACAAACTAGGTTACACTGCACGCTCTCTGTTTTCATCACATGCAGAAAATATATCCCACCAAACCAAAGTTTCTGGTATATTGAAGCTTACCCAATATTATTGGTTGTAGCTCAAAGTTTTGTCCTTGCTGTTTTTATATATAAATAAAAATATATATAAATGATC
Organism: Panopea generosa; assembly: GCA_029582155.1. Lineage (NCBI taxonomy): Eukaryota > Metazoa > Mollusca > Bivalvia > Adapedonta > Hiatellidae > Panopea > Panopea generosa. The sequence goes on from CM055896.1 coordinate 87,198,877, forward strand.
TGCTGTCGATCATACAGTGTCTGCTATTTCAACAGATAATACAACACTTTTAGCTCATTAATCTCTTACGGTCTCACTACACAGTTGAACTTTGTTCTTTATTCTTTATAAAATTAAGTCTAGGATTTCAATGGTAAAAAAATTCCACATAGAACTTTTCTTTCATAGCAGGAATGTTTACCAACATAAAAATGCACAAAAACTGGTAGGTTGACCACGATCTTTTTAAAGAGCGTGCAGTGACACCCTGAGATTTTTTAAAAAAAGAAGTCCTCAAATGCTCATAAATACATGCATATGTTGGAATCCTATAAAAGTCACTTTTTTAACACCAGTGATGTCTTATTGCAGTTTATGCTATGCCAATTTTTGCTCTACACTTCTGCAGCAAGAAATCACAACATAGGCCTTTTTTAAGCGTAAGAATCATGTTACCGTGGGACAAAAGGGGCGTAACTGTGTAGTGAGACGTTAACAATTCAATTGAATCTCTTTCAAATTACCCAGTCAATGTTAAAACATAGTGTGATGTAAATGCAAGTGTATCAATGCATCAACAACTTACACCGTATAAAAACAATGAAGAAAAATGACCAGGTCCAAAATTGGCATTTTTATAAAAACGTAAGTGATTGTTGTATCTTGTGTCTTGAATCAAAATATTTCTTGCTATAAATTATCCATGCATTATCGTTTCTAATTCACATTTATTACCAAATTTGTATTATTATTGTATCATATGTGGACATTGTATTGTTTCCTTAGATAATGTTTTTATATAAAAGAAAAGCTTCAAGGCATTTACTTGATGTACTACATGGTTAGATGATGTTTCCTAAAATGATTAAATGTTAATATACTTATATGTAGTTATGCTATTTGAAACGTATAACAATCACCCCCCACCCCCCTCTTATATTAAAGATTTATTAAATTTTCCACATGGTGTTCATATGAGAAATTTAGAATCAATGCCACAATTCCAGTCTTTTCTTCTCCCGATCCGATTGCGAGTTCTACAGAAACAAGTTGAAAGTTTATTTTCGATTTGAAATATGGAACTCTATCCATAATATATAAAAAAACCTTCATTATGACAAAATCACTTCAAAGCTTAATATTCATCAACGGCAGATATAGATTCTAGTGTTACAACTCTCATTATTGACTATTCACCGGCATTTGTACATAATACATTATACAACTATCTACCTTTTTAGCGGTCAATGGTTAAACTTATTTATCCAAGGAAAATGCTATTGACCCAAAGCAGGAAACTATTGACCGAGACGCAGCTAAGTAGAAGGGATCCTACTGAGTAGAGCAATGGAGTTTGAATGGACTATCAGCATGAGAACAGAAGAACAATTCGTTTGAACTATTGACTCGGTAACCGGGTGAAACCGGTTTCGGCAGAATAAGTGGTTAATAGATCATTTTTAAAGGAATAAGTGATTAATCGTTCATTTTATTTGACCTGATTAATTCGGGTTTCAATCAGATTGAAGCATTCATGATGATATATAATAATACTCTATACTGCACAGTGTCATTATTGACTATTCACCACCATTTGTACATACTACATAACAATATATTGCACAGTGTCATTATTGACTATTCACCACCACTATACTACACATTGTCATTATTGACTATTCATCTTCATTATACTACACATTGTCATTATTGACTATTCACCACCACTATTCTACACATTGTCATTAGTGACTCTTCACCACCACTATACTACACATTGTCATTATTGACTATTCACCACCACTATACTACACAGTGTCATTATTGACTATTCACCACCACTATACTACACATTGTCATTATTGACTATTCACCACCACTGTACTACACATTGTCATTATTGACTATTCAACACCATTTGTACATTCTATATAACACTATACTACACATTGTCATTATTGACTATTCACCACCACTATACTACACATTGTCATTATTGACTATTCACCACCACTGTACTACACATTGTCATTATTGACTATTCACCACCATTTGTACATTCTATATAACACTATACTACACATTGTCATTATTGACTATTCACCACCACTATACTACACAGTGTCATTATTGACTATTCACCACCACTATACTACACATTGTCATTATTGACTATTCACCACCACTATACTACACAGTGTCAGTATTGACTATTCACAAAAATTTGTATAAAATGCATTAAACTATACTGCACGGTGTCTTTTGTCATATATTTCTTTGTTTTAATAATGCCGTTGATATCAATGCAGTTTACTGTAAATATTGTTAAAGTACATGTATATATACATGTATATATGGATGTTGAAAACCTCTTGATATATTTAATTGTCCGAATTATTAATCTTGTTTAGTGAAGTCTTTATTATTGTCATTATTACTACCATCATCAGTTATCCAGTTTGATAAAATCTATTTTTCTGAAGGTATTGTGTAGGTTAAACACTTTATTACATTCAAAGACCCAACGAGCTGCATGTTTATTTTCCATTTCACAATCACAATTAGAAAATTTAATACATGATTTAAAAACAAGTCCTTTATTACTTTAATTGAAACACATGCGGCACAATTTACAGAACACCATGGACCAATGTAAACTTTAATCAAAATGTTCAAGATGCAGATATCAAACTAAGGTTGCAATTCCCTCATTTTGTTTGGTTCGCAACACGTCATTATTCAATGACTTGATAAATGATAGCAACTCAATGCATTACTGTACATAGCCATTGTTATAATAATTTCATTGAAAACAACATAGAAATACTATCGTAACAAGGGGCACAGAACTGAAAAATATAGATAAAGAACTAATATGTCATGTGGCTTTGATGTAGATCCTTACCATTATTAATTCTAAGAGGAAGATGGACTATTAACCCTACCAATTAATGTTACACGATGTTTTATGTGAAGTGAATAACAAACACAGCAGGACAGAACGTACATATTAAAACCGTCAGTGATTATGAAATACCAAAGAAATCAAAACTGCCCGGGTTACTTTTAAACTTTTGTTTTACACTTCAATACAACGTGTCATTATGTCCTTTTGATCAATCAACGAAACGGTGTAGTGATATCGTAAATTATGAAGAAGCACCCATCCATGTTCAAATTTTGTGGAATATTATACCATAAAATCATTAAATGTCATTCACGATACAATCAATGAGCACTCACGTAATATATACAACACTCAATGTGCACGTTTATGTAAGAGTAGTAGCTTTTTAACAGTGCATATGCTAAATATCCAAGCTTAAACATTTTCAATAAGATCATATAATAAATTTGAAGATGAAACACGCGTCAAAGTCGCATGTAATCTGGTGTTGGGAAAGCAACATCCGTTGTATAAGAAAGGTATAAAAACAACTCAAACTTTTGACAAAGTCAGTCCCTTCGACACTGAGAGTTACCAAGATGTTTGTTTTAACGATACTATTCGTATCCACGGTTGCGGGTAAGTTTCTATTTTATTATAATGAGAGCTGTCTTCTATGAAATTCTTTTTGTTTTTGTCTATTTGTCGTTTCTGTAGTCAGTCGATTACAAACTAATGGCAATTTTCAATTTTTGATTTGTAACTTCACATGATTTAACAACTCGGCAACATCTCAGCGGTATTAAACAAGACGTGTTTAAATGTGAAATGTGTAAAAAAATCTAAGTCTAAATATATATAAAATATGTTAAGATTTGTTATTTCTACATTAATAAACGTATGGGATGTATTGGATATGTGTTATTCGCAATCACCCTACACCTTTAAAGTAAACTTGAAGGTAATAAAAGCTACACATTTACCAAAGTTGACTCATAATTAACGATTTAACACGGTTCTTTACGCAATAAACTTATCTTTATCAACACGGATAACGTTAACTAATTGCTGAAATAATCAGAAATACAAATGTTTATTGAGAATTGCAATTTCGTAACATGAGTTACCGCAGCGATGGCTAAGCTGTAGAGCGTCTGCCTTGCACACGGAAGGGCGTGATTTCGATTCAAGGCTTGGTTATTACAAGCACATCAAAAATTGTACTCATATCTTCCTCGCTGTGCGAAAATACAATACAAAACAATACAAATCCTTTATTTCGTAAATAGAGGTCTCTGACCCAAATATATATCGTTATTTAAAAACATTTAGTAGTGTCAAAAAATGAATTGAAATATGTCATACAATTTACGTGGAAATATTTTTTCATTAGTCTTTTTAATATAATTGTGATTCATTTCATACCAAAATAAAGTGGATATGTGCAGCTAGTTTCCTGAGCTTGAAAGTGTCATTTAGTTGTAGTAGCTGATAAAAATCTTCTGAGTTATTTTCACCGGAATACAAGACTGTAAAATCGTATTCTCAAATCCGCATATCTCGGACACAGAAAGAATAATGATATTCGTCTTCTAGAATGTTTATATTTGCATGAACACAACAATATGTACACTTTCTGTCTTGCCTTTCAATATTTTCGTGGCGGTCAGTTTCTATTTTGAGCTTGTGACTAAAACACCGAAAACGGGCGAGAGATTTGTAATACAAAAAGGGACTTTCAATACAAAGATGTTATTTCTGGATTCAATAAAGTTAATAAGTGTAACAACGTGTGGATTCAGCGATACAACCATGCCAGTACTGGGTCATGCAATCTGACAGTCGTTGTTTAAATGCTAAAATAAACATATTAATATCCCCCACTTCATGTGAAATCCAAACATACCCGAATATATATCTAAATACTTAATCCTTGACAACCTCATCTAAATCTTTAAGCATTTTATAACAATGTTTTGGATATCGGTGGTTTGGCATATGTATTATTTTACACCAATACTTAATGCAATTTGTATGATAAGTAACACACAAAGGAAGCCGTCCGAACTCGCTGAGCGCTACGCTATTGATTACAGAACTATTAACACCTAAAAAGTATTGACAAAATCAGCTTGAACTGTCTCAATTGTACTTGGATATTCGTAACCCCATATCTCTGTTACGTAACAAAATAAAGGTTTTACAATTGAATCAAACAACTTAAACAGTTCATTATGTAAAAATCGTCCAATTGGCCATGATTATTTCGAATAGAATTTATAGAGTTTGCTTTTAGCGGAAGTCTACCATAGTTTTAGTGTCAACAGAATGCCCATGAATTTATATAACGACGTTGTTTTATGAGATTTCCTCTTTACAAACAATTTTCATATAAACAAAGTCTGGCACCATTTCTAAATACATTTATTTCAGTTTTTTTAAGATTAATGTTCATGCCTGTAGAAATGCAAAAATCATTTAATACATTTAGTTGAGGATGTAGCTTTGACGCAGTCTCAGCTACGCTTGTTACATCATCAGCAAATAAAAATACATGATATCAGGTATATCATTAGAAACAAATATTCCAGTACCATAGCGTTCTATAAATAATGTACAAAGGTTATTGATATAAAGAGAAAATAAAAAAACTACTTATGTCCCCCCTGTCTCGTTCTAATATTACATGGGAATGGATCAGTAATGCCATTTGGCGTACGTATGGAACATTTAGTTTTACTATACACTGATTTAAAAACAGCTAAAATTTTACCATGAATGGCTTATCACACAATACTATTTAATAATTTATTATGAATTAAAGTGTCAAACGCTTTGCTGAAATCTACAAAAAGACAGTAAAAACGCCATTCTTTCTTTGAAATATATTTCTGTACAGGAGTTTGTAAGGAGAAGATATTATCTATTGCAGAATAACCAGGTCTGAAGCGTGCTTGCGCCTTATCAGTCTTATGTTCACGTTCAGCCCAACTGTAAATCTTTTGTGTAGCAATATTAGAAAATATTGTGTACATAATGCTTATAAGCGAAATTCCTCTGTAATTATTTGGTCTTCTTTTCATCCGGATTTGTGTATTGGGCATAAAATAATTTCTGCCCAAGCATCTGGATAAACACCTCTAGCTAAGATTTTGTCAAATATTGTATTTAAATATGGGACAACTTCAGTTTCCGTATTTTTAAAAAAAGTCTGCTCCGATTCTAGAAGGGCCGGATGTCTGAAATGATGTCTGTGTCTGAAATCCGGTCATATAGATGTCAATATTTATCAAATCATTATCATCTTGTGGATGAAGTTCTATATTGGAGTTGTCTTCAATATATACAAGTTAATTGAAATAGCCCATCCGTTATTTATTCGATATATTAAACTTTTGGTGAGAAAACTGTTTTGATTCTTTTTTTTTTTTTTCAAAACGAAGAGGGATCGGTACGCGGATCTATAACATCTAGTCGTTTTTTTGTTTCATATTGTCGTTTTTTTATATTTTCATATGTTTTTAAAGGTATTTCGTTTGTTCTTGTAGGTAATAAACTTGTTGTTTGGATTATTTGCAGTAATGAATATTTTCTTTATTTAAGTGTTTCGCAATCTGCATCCCAACATGAATGCTGTTTGCTTCTGTTATGGTTATAATATTCATTTTCACTCCGCAGTGATTCAGCTGCAAATTTATATGTGTCTGTCAGCTTAATTACTGCTTGATTTATATCAGAGTTTACATAATTCAATATATCACCACGAGATGTACGTTAAAGTTCTCGGAATTTTTCCATAAAAGTATCACTATCTTGTCATCTGTACTTTACATATTCTTTCATATTTACAGTAGGTATATTGATATCAGGAACGTTCGGAATATCACTTTTTGTAGTAAACTTTAACTGACATTTAATTGGAAAATATACCGAATCGTCAAGATTTTCAACGTTGAAATAAAAAATACTTAAAAAAGATCGCTTGATACAATAGTGTAGTCAATAACACTAGCCCCATTATTAGCTATACATGTAAAATAATCTCTTACATCACCAAAAAGTCTACCATTTAAAATATGCATCATATATAATAATGTATAACATAGCTCTAACTCTTGTCGGTCCGGTGTTAGTACAATGTGACTGGGTGTGGGTAGGATACCATGCGTCGGCTGCGTATTACTCTGGTGTGGCCGCGCTTAAAATACTGTCTCCGGCAGACACCTTCTTGCTTTTGGTGACTGAACAAGTGTTGAAAGCGACGCTTAATAATAGACAATACACTAGAAAGAATTATACGAGTTAATAAACCAATTACTTACAAAACGCAACAAACGTCAAACAAGTATTAGCACATTCAAAACAATGACATATAAAGAATTTTTAACGATATAAATGTATATGTCCAACAAGAGATGTACCCTTTAAAGGACAAAACAGTATACCTTAAAACGTGTGTATTGCAACAATAAAACTGAGTTGGAATAACTTCTTTGATAATACATATAAAATAAGAACGTGTCTTAACATATAAACACTAGTGGTGTTCTTTATATCAATGATATGGTAATAACCATTTTAAAATTAAACGGTTTTAATTGTTATTTATAGGATCATTTAATACAAATTTGATAAGCTGTCTCAAACTAAAAAGCTCACTTTCGACAATTTTATCTAAATTTGTTGTTTAATGCAAATATTAACGGGAAATCCGTAGGAAATCTTAAAAGACCTTTCCCGTTTCTTATATTCATAAGATTGGTGGAGAAATATATGTGATTTGACTACAGGTAGTGGTCGCAAACCATTTTTTTCCAATAATATACTTAATATAATGTGAGTGTCACCTTGCATGGATAAAACCGGTTTAAAATATGTTTCTTGCATGGTTAAAACCGGTGAAAAAAACTGGTCAAAATATGTTCTTGCACACGTTTAAACACTTTGGACCTTTAACTCAGTGTTTAAATCATTCAACATTAATTCTGTAAAAAATGGACATGGTGTTCTGTTGCATACCTTTACTTACAGCAGTCGTGTATATTTACATAAAATGTAATGCTATAGAAGAAGAAGAATAATAAAAAGAAGAAGAAGAAGAAGAAGAATGATTTTTTTTATTGATTTAAACTATACATAGTTTCTCATCAAATTAAAATGTTGCAAATATGTAAATAGTTAAACACATAAACACATTATAAGCTGGGTAACTGACAAGCACATTTTCATATCAAATTGCGCCCCACACATACACGTGCGCACTTGCACCACCACAAAGTACCTACACTAACTATAGACAACAATAACTATAAACATTTCAATGCTCATATAAATAAGTGTTTATTAAAAAAAAAAACAGTTACTTTTTATTTTATTTTTTGGTATGATTACTTTTATCAATTATTCATATCGAACGTCTTTTTACTATTGCTTCAAAAATAAATTTGCTTAATTTGGAAACATGTGGTTTATTATTGGATTGAAGAAGATTAAAGAGGATAAATGAACTTAAACACAAATAATTATTTGTTCATGTCTCAGTAGCCATTATCTATACATCATTGATATTTCATGGTTGTGGTCAGTACCATAAAGGGGACTCAAAGGGTCAAGTGGGTTAATCCCATTTTTATATTTCTATGTAGAATTATGGATGCTTTTGTACTTTGGAGATTTTATTAGGACATGTGCTTACATCTCAGTACCTACTTGCCATGTATAAATGAAATATCACAACGGTTTCTACTGCAGTTAAGGCACATTCAAGTGAGATAACAGTTTAAAGCAGAATTATTGCCCTTATTATTGTATACTTAGAAATATTATGAAAATGTTATTAGAAAACTCATATCTCCCTCCCTACCATCCGATGGCTTTTATATTAAAAGTCGAGCCCGCTGTCCCCCAACAGCTCTTGCTTAAGATAGATATCAAATCATTTTATTTTTACTACCAGCTAATTCACTGTCAAGGATTGTGAATGGCGTGGATTCCACAATCGAAGACCACCCCCACCAAATATCACTGGAATGGACAGGTCAGGTTGGTTATCATATTTGTGGGGGATCCATTGTTGCACCACGTTGGATTCTGACCGCAGCGCATTGCGTGCCGGACGGGTGAGTTATGTATACAATAGGTGATGGTCAGTGAAATCATTTCAGAAGGTTGATTGATTGATTGATGTTTATTCAGATTATAACCCACAAATACAGGTTACATTAAATATACGTACTCAAATATAAATAAGAAATATATAAATTAGTAAAAGGTAATTTTATAACTATCGACGATGTAATATAAATTAATTAAGTATTGCAACTTATTAAATATAAAGTATCATAAAATGCAATTGTATATCTACTGGTCTGGCAAAATTCAATGTAAAAAAGTTAATGATCCATCACAATGAAATATTCTATGTGAAACGATGATAACTTAAATGAAATGAATGGCAAATCGCAAAGAAGTATTCAATTACGCAACATTAGACATACATAATAGTGTGTAATAACTTTATACTGCCCATAAAGCCGGAAGGCTTAATTCCAAAAAGGTCCTAGGTACTATACTTACTAAGAGTATATAGGGCACAATTGCAATTAAATTGAATAAACACAATATAAAGTTAAAGACTTTGGAATTTGGAAATTGCCAAATGGACTGTTTCCATAATATATTTACAGTTTACATATATATTTTTATTATCACAAATTTTATATAAAAATATTACAATTAAAACATTAAGTATATCTAGTCAACAAGTGCAAGAAATAAACTATGCTTTCCTAGCTCTGTCAAATAAATGGGTCTTGAAAGAACTTTTAAAGTGAATAATTCTATTGATTTTCTTAATGTCAGCAGACAATGCATTCCAATCATTGATTGTAATGTAAAAGGAGAGTGAATACTCTTTCCGATAGTATTTGGGTAAACTATAAATCCTATACCATTAATGAATATATCGACAGATTAGGAGTTTGTTTCTTAACACTCAGTTTAAGCGTTGGTACCAAGAAGAACATAAATAGTCCTAATAACATTGTAACAGAGCAAAACATTAATATTTTCTAGTTTTAAAATCTAAGAACCTTACTTGTGTAATCAAAAATTGAAGACGTGAAATTACTATACTCACAATACTGTTAACAATAGTTTTACCTGACAAAGAATTATCAATAGTAAGACCTAGATATTTCACAGACTGTGTGGACTCAATTGTAAACAATCTTAAAATCCTAAACTTGCTTTAATTTACATTTTGAGCCAAAATTAACACACACGGTTTTACCAAGATGTAAGTACAGCTTATTACAGACTTGTCAAGATAAGCAAGACTCTAACATACTTTCAAGTTTAGAAGAAATAACAATATATGAGCTATAAAAATCGTGCTGTCATCAGCATATGAAACTATTTTTACATTCTGGGTCAATGCTAATAATCATGTCATTTACATAGCACAATAATAGATGAGGGTCTTAGATGCTACGATGTGGAACTCCGCATGTTACCGATTTATACTCAGTTTGTAAATCTAACATAACCAAGCCTGTATAAAGACCTTAAGCAATAAGCAATATTGCCTCTAATCTAGTCCATTAAGTGGACAAGGCAAGTATCAGTAGAGTATGAATTCCTAAAATCTGACTGTAATTCATACAATAATTTGTTGTCAACTAAGAAGTTCTCAAGTTGAGTATATACAGACCTTTCTTTTAGACATAATACTTAAGATACTAACTGGTCTATAATTGCCTACCTCAAGATTACTGTTTTTCTTGTACAAACGTATTACCCCAGCTATTTTCGTTTCATCAGGTCCAGAATTTTCTGAAATTGACATATCTACAATAAAAAGAATAGGCAATTTTAAGAAAACTCCTGCATCCTTAAAAAATCTAGCAGGAACTTCATCTAAACCAATGACTCTGACACATGTTTTACAACAAATCTGTTGTTGCTAGAGTTTCTGCCTTTGAAAAAATCTATCAAGGTTATCCAGGTTAAACGATTTACATGGACAAGGTTGTTTATCAGCAAATTTCGAAGCTACTGTGGTTAACTAGCCATTAAAATGATTTGCTATTTTAATCACTTTGACAAGTTTGATCTTCAATAATATCTAAAACTACATTTGCATTTCCACCTTTATGAGATTTGAAACCTAACTGCTTTAAATGCTGCCACAGACCTTTTGGATTATTCTATTTTCAGATATTTGATCAGAAAAACATGTAAACTTTGTTTTCTCTTTGTACAATATTTCTATATTTACAATACAATTAATTGTCCTCATGACTACCACGCTTTCTGAATTTGTACAAATAAGAATCCCAAAGTTTAATAAATCTTAAAATCTGTTGGCTAGGATGTTATCAGGTGTTCACATTTAAGAATTATATATCTGAAATTAAAGTGCTTTGTTTTAAGAGATCATTATTTTGGTTGCAGTAGTTTTTTTAATGGGATTAAACACCATTTTCAACCCATTTCAGGTTTGTATAGCATATTTAGTTTTATTGGTGAAGAGAGAGACTTCAGACTGAATATGAGTAGAGCCAGCGTCTTTCCTCAAGTAACTGGCAGACTTTCTCACATAAAGTTTATTGAGCGAGCGGGATTCGAATCTACAACTATAATGGTGAGAGGTAAGGTATCTTGTGACGGCCGCAGAGGTTCTCCCGGTTGCAGTGGTATGAATATGGATACATTGAACAGTTGACGCCACAAACATTTCCATTACTTTAACAAGAACAAAAACCTATATTTTGGATTATAATAGGGGGTAGGGGTAACCTTAAATTCATTTTCTAATTTATATCCCGAATTATTTGTTTGTTTTCTTTCAAGCTTAACTCAGGGAGTAAAATACCACAAGACATGATAAAGGATTTCTCTTGCATTGCCGTTGTAACATTTTTTATTAAAAAATCAAATAACAATCTGTCATTTCCCGGAAGCGCCTGGTCATATGTGGAAAAACTACAAGAGCATTATATTATATACATTTACTCATTGCCAATATCATGTTCTTTAACAGTTACCTGTCAATATACAAACTCGTGTATATTTTCTTCAAAGTAAAGATCTAACAAACCGAACTGAAATTTATATTCTAAAATTCACTTGGAAGAGTTAATTTCTAAAATACTACAACAATTTACAGGCATCCCCCGTATCTGACTAAATAAATGGTAGAGTATTATATACATGGAACGGTTTGCAACTTAAATAAAAACGACTTATACAAACACTTTGAATGGTGATAAATAACACATGAATAACATATATTATATACTGGTCACTTACCACATAACACAAGCAGGGTTACCCTTTAAATGCACTTAAGATAAATACATCACATGAGTGTTCAAAATCTTTACGGCAGCCACATGTCAATGCGAAACTAGTGTGACGATACAAGTCTTGTACTTGCTGGAATTCCAAATGTATCTTAAAACAATAACATAGTACATTGTCATTAAGAATTGGGAAAACTTGGACAACACATGTTATTTGTTTATAATATTATTGCAACTGTAAAATGTGTTCTATACAGTTATACCGGTGGAAATGTTACCTTTTACATCGACAGGCACGTCAAGTGATATATTAGTACACTTGTATAATATGTTCTATACCGGTGCAGATGTTAACCTTTATACATGTATCTACTGAATTGTCACGAGTTATGTAAGTGGTGCAGATGTTAACTTTACTTCTACACAATTGTCATATATTATATCGGTGATACTTGTCTGTAGAACGAAACCAGATCTGCCGCTTGGTCCATTAAATAGCAACATATTTGAACACTTTGATTGTCCAGTTGCTTCAGGAAAAGTATATCAGACGTCATAGTTTAGTAAGCGTTCAATTGCTATGAATTGTGGGACAGTCATGGATTTCCCTGCTTTTTTCAGCAGAGGTTAATAGATCTGATTCGGGAGATATCCCTTTCTATAAATAGACTACGATGGTGCAGATAGTAACTTTACTACTACACAACTGTCAAATGTTATATGTTGTTGAAAATGTTAAATTTTATATATTTACAGTTGTTAAATGTTATATTGTTGTTGCAATTGCTAAATTTTATAATGTTATATCAGTATCGTCACATGCTATATTGAGATATAATGTCAATTATATTGATGCATTTTAAACATTTCTAAGTTTCTATTACCAGTTATCCGTCGACAAAATAAGACTATATAATGCATCTTTAGTAATGAAGAGTAATCTTTATCAATTAATTAGTTAGTTTACTAATGTCTATTCTATTCTTTCTATTGTACAGTAATGCAACGGCTCAAGTCGTTGCAACAAATAACGGACGATTGAGCTCCGGAAGAACGGAATACAAAGTGTTAAATGTTATCGTGGTAGGTATTAATGCAGCCAATAGTTCATGGTTGTTTTTATTTAAACATATTTATCATACATGATTGAAACAGAAACGATGTTGGAATTACAAAGTCGCCTGCAAAAAAGACAAATAATTAATACATTTTGCTGAAACAGATAAAGTTTAATATTGTTTTACTGTTTAAAAAGTAATATAAAATAACAGGTGCTAAATGATTTAGTAACATTAAAAGTTAATGTTACTTGCCAGTCATTGCCACTTCTGGTTACCATTGCTTGTCATTTAAAATGGCAAACAACCTATGTTTGTAACAAAATACGATAGTAAATTGCCGACACGTATATATGATTTACACAATAATATAAAGGCAAACACAATTTTATTAAAAAAAGGTTCGTATAATTTAATAAACTAAATAATTATTTGAAGATATTATTCATTCACAGTAATATGGTTACCGTAGTAGTTATAATATAGTATACTATTTCCCCAATGTAAACAACCCTAGTACCCTCCCGATAAACAACAATGCGTATGTGAACTGTGTATTGAATAGATATACAAAGGGTTAAAATGTAATTTATCAAAACTTGAGAACATATAAAATTACGTGTATATCACATGTACCGATATTAGTTACGAAGACTCAATTGCGAGTAACTCCTTTTGAGAGAGTTCATATACTATTATATGAGTCTAGGTCTCGTTACAACTCTTTTCTAAAGTATAAAGAAGTACGTGGTATCCAATTCATATATGTCTTATACATTTTCAGCACCCACAGTACAACACGGGAAAAGGAGCATATCCAAATGATATTGCGCTTCTCGAACTTGCAGAGGAAATAAACGTTTTCGACAATCAGCACCGTGTTATTAAACTTGCCGATTCATCATATGGCTCTTTCGAGGGACAGAAATTGCGTCATAAGTGGTTGGGGGACGACTATGTACGTATCTCTTTGAAATGTGTTATATTTGACAGATGTCGATGGTTTAATTGGCG